>JANEYF010002975.1:227500-334064 GCA_029963845.1 Rhamnusium bicolor | reverse complement strand
ATTTATAATTATTATATAATAATTTTGTTAACGAAATTGTTTGTTTATAAAAAGTAGTTTCACGAACATAACTAAATAAATTTTTGTAATCCTTTATTGTAACTTAATTTAAATTTTATAGTTTACTCTGTATCTTCGTATCTTACTCTGTAAATAGACATGCCCGTTGGGTGTTAATAACAAATTAATAAAATAAATAAATTTCTTCGATGGATATTCATTCTACTTCATCAATTTTGCACTAGTTTATTAAACTGCCACATTTGCTTTAGACTGATTTTCAATGTACATAGATCTAATCGGACATTTTTTTGGTTCACGAACTAATGAGCCACGTCTAATTTATCTGTCAAAAGATTGCTATTTCACACCCTTCGAAATGATTTATTATAAGGTATAGGGTGCCATTTGAAAATTTCAGGATGTGGTAACTGGGATAGAGGAGGTGAAACATGGTATTTTTTAATAGTGTATTGTAACGTCACCTTTTTTGTACTGAAAGTAGAAATGGATCAAGAAAATAAAATTCAAAGAAAGTTTACCCGGAATGGTTCTGCCTAGGTAGGTGTTATTTCATGTCGAATTAAGTATCCAAAAGCACCCCGAACAAAAGGTCATATGCTCCTCCATCACCCCGTTTTAGGGGAGAAACATGAAATTTTCTTAAAAACCGTTAATAACTCTCGTTTGTTACTTTTATGAAAAAACAAATAAAATTTTCTAAATTGAATGTCCTATCGAAACAGGCCTATTAAGTTTTAAAATAATTGTTAGATAATTTGCAAATTTAAAACTTAGATATAATCGAAGATTTAGAAATAATATTGATAGTTTTGTTGAATATGAACCAAAAGCTACCGAAGATGATAATGAAAGTTTTGAAGATGATAACGGAAAGTTTGAAGATGAGCATGAAAGTTCTGATGAAAATTATGCAGAAAGTCCCAACAGCAATTTTGAATAAAACGTATGATAAAAATTATGTACTTGAAATGTATTTCTCTTTTTTTCCTATTAGAATTCAACATTAAACATATTTTTGAATTTATTAGATAAATGACTATATTTGTACATTTTTTTAATTGTTCAGTAAATTAGAATATACGTAAAGTACTTATTACAAAATATTATATGTAAAGAAAAAATAGGATTTACTTGACTTTCGTCCATCCATTTCGTCTATACATATATTATTTACTCTCAGAAAATAAAGAAATACTAAGAAAAAATTACAATGTTTAAAAAATACGTGCATTTATTGGTTAAATTTGTAAATTAACTAAAAATAATTTTAAAACCTAACAGGCCTATTTCTATAGGAAATTAAACTCGTGATGACTTTTCATAAAAGTGATAAACGAGTTAATGATTTTTTAAAATTTTTTTTTTATGAAATCTACACACCTAAGTAGAAAAACTATTATGGGTAATCTTTCTTTGCGTTTTTTTTTATTTACACGAGTCTACAGTGATGTTGGCTTTAGATTAGGAGATAGTTGTGCTGGCTAGTTTTAAAATGAATACACTATACCGGGTGTAAATGAAACCTGGTTCACTCCCACTAGTTTCCATTGTTTATAGCAACAAATTGATGAAATTCTGATATGTTGTTATACACATAAAATTGCATCAGAAGACAGTATTTTTAATTTTTGTGCACTTACGCTATCGCCGGAAATTACCCCCACTTTCTTATTTTAAATGGAACATCCTGTATATTATTACATTTTTAGAATCTGTGACAGTACACTTTTTTTCGATTTATAGTTTATTACTTTTTTTAACGAAAATTTTGAGATTTGATAAGTATGCATTTTTTAGAAAAACTGATTTTCTCACTTTTGAAGGTTCATATGTAAGAGAGTATTTATCATAAACGAGTAATTCAATTTTTGCAGTACTAAGGAACTCGGTCAGAAACATTTTTTGTAAATCACAGCACTAAATCAAAAATTAAAATTTTTGTTAAAAAAGAAAAAAAAATCAAAAAGAAAGTATACTGATACATTCAGAATTCATCACAGATCCAAAAATGTAATAATATACAGGATGTCCTATTTAAAATAAGAAAGTTGGAGACAATTTCCGGTGAAACTGGAAGTGCATAAACTGAAGATATTTTACTCTAATGCAATTTTACGTATATAACAGGACATTGAAATTTCATCAATTTATCTCTATAAATAATGAAAATAAAAGGGGCGAACTAGGTTTCATTTACATCCGGTATATTAGCACTCGATAAAAATTAATCCATTTACATAGAACAAACATTTAATTTTATTAAGCGGAATTTTGGAGAAACATCAATGATCATCTTCTCGTTTATAACTAAAGCTTATCGCCTTACAGCTAATGTAATATTAATATCTAAATGACAATGACTAATTAAATTGGGTTAATCAAACATTTTTTTCAGTCTTAAAAGTATTGCAGTAGTAAAAACTTTTAAAATATATCATGCTTTTAGTACCAGATGAACTAATTGGTCTCGACTAATTGCACGTCGATAGTACTTTCTCATACTCATATTTAATTTGGCATAAGAGAAATAAATTATTTTAATTAAAAATGTCATTTTCATTTATTTTACTTTAAACATCACAGGTAATACAACCCCTTGTATCCCTGAAGGTATCTTAAGGTACCTTGTGTGGGAGAGGGCTATACATTTAGAGACAATTGACACACACCCAATGCCCGAGTGTGTTAGGATTAATTTCTGGTTTAGAAAAAATCCTAGCTCCTCGACCGAGGATCAAACCCGGTATTCCAAGGTGAGAGGTAAGCGTCCTTACCACTCAATCACGAAGCCACTTATTTATATAAACTAAATAAAATTCACAAAATAAACAAAATAAATGAAATAAATAACAACAATCACAATAATAAGAGAGAAATAAAATAAATAAGGTAAATAAGATATAAATAAGACAAATAAGATAAGTAAGATAAGTAAGATAAACAAAATAAATAAAAACAAGATAAATGATGAGACAAATGAGACAAATAAGACAAACAAGATAAACAAGATAAGGATAATAAATAAGTTAAACAGGATAAACAAGACGAACAAGATAAACAAAATAAAAAGATAAACGAGATTCATGAGACAAACGAGATAAACAGTATAAATGAGATAAATGGTAATCCCATTTAGGAAAACAAGTTAAACGAAATAAAAGATGAAAACCGAGATAAAGGAGAGAGAAAAGAGTTTAACGAAATAAACGAAATGAAATAAGTAATTTATTTCTCATTCATTTCAAATTGGATATGAAGAGAAAGTACTATCGAGATCGACTTACCTTTTTAAATGAACGAAATTGATTTTACATCGATTATTTCCGTAACAGTTAATCTTACGAGAAATTTTCAAGAGCACATTTCCTCATTCTGAACAATTTATATTTGCAAAATATTTCATTTGACACAATTATTTTTGGGCCCACTATTTTACTGATATTCTAGAATTTGATTTTTTTGCACGACGCCAATACTTTCTCTATCAGTATAGATAGATGAGAAAGTAAAATTATAAATTTCTACTATATCAGAATAATTTCAGAAAATTGTAAACTCACTCATTTTGATGGTAACACATTCACCAAATTTAAAGTGTAACAAAATATAGATAAATGGATGAACAGACAGACACACTTTTCTTAGGAAATAAACAGAAGGGATATACACGTGACATTCAGGATTAATAAAAAGTGGTGAAACATCATATCAGTTTTTTTTTATTGGAATGTTTGGTATATAGAGGTAGAAACGTTCTGGAAGTCAAAAAAAAAACGTAATGCGTATCATGTTTGGCCGGAAATGACATCAAATATAAAATACGCAATTTATTTATTAAACAATTTTATTTTTTTATAATGTCCAAAATGTCGTCCTTCCACAATTTAGCAATCGATCCCAATCGGTCTATGAAGCACCATAATGAATTTTGTTGAAAACAATCTTGAACCTGTACCATTTTGTGAGTTATTCGGTTTCCTAAGTGCTCAAGGTCATTTGACTTGTTTTTGTAAACTCTGTCTTTAATGTATCTGCATAAGAAGAAATCCAAAGGCGTGAGATCGGCAGAGCGAGCAGGCCATTCAATGCATTGAAACTGCTGGTATATGATTTTTAATAAATCAAGTTGTCCTGATTAAGTTGCCCTTTATGAAGAAGGGTTTGACGATATGATTGCATATTATACTCGCCCACATTTTAATTTTTTAGATATGTTGCGTCTGTGCAATCAAGTGGGGATTATCTACGGACCAAATATGAGAGATGTCTATTTACCTTTCCAGTCATTCACGATGTTGCTTCAACTAAAAATAGAATTTTATTCACAACATTTTTAAAATTACATAAATTTTACATAGTTTCATAAAACTGTAATCACCGGTCTGGATCATCTTCTGGAAGTGCCTATGTGAAATGGAGTTTGCAGAGTTTTATCTTTTAGAACTTCATAATATTAATAACCGACCTTTGGCATATGTCGTTATCCACTGCTAATCATGTTGTCGATGTTTGCAGACACTCTTCAATTTGTAGTATAATATCACTTCATTTTAGTCATTTTAGGTAAATCTTTGACATGCTCTGTTTGTCTATAACATTGAACAGTTTTACACACTGTCGATCTAGTGATATCTCGATTTGGATAAAGGTGATCAAATAGCCTACGAACGTTTTCATATGAATGTTCCCTATTTACAAAACCTTCAAACCCTCATAATCAAAATGTCTGTGCGCTCTGACACTTAGTCAAACCATAATAACAGATATACAGTGTGTTTGATTTATCGTTCTACAGCCTATAACTTTTAAATTAATTGTAATATCAAGAAAATTCACAGAGTAAAAGTGTTTCCGCCTTCCTCAACCTAAATTCTAACGTTTTCAAAAAAAAAAACAAAAAAGCATCGATTTAAATTCCAAAAGTTGAAAGGAGCCGTCAAAAATTTTATTCTTTTTTTCAAATTTTAAAATATCTACACCCGATTTAAAATCACCGTTCAAATTCAACCCCAACTTGGTAATAAATTTATCTGCTTAAATCATGGCTAACTGCGTTTATTTCGATTTTAAAGATTTCAACTGTTTTATTTATTGTTCTACAGCCTATAAATTTTAAACTAATTGTGATATAAAATTGCTAAACATTTTTTTTTAAATATCCACACCAGATTTAAAATCACCGTTCAAATTCAACACCAACTTGATAATAAAGTTATCCGATCAATTCATGGCTAACTGCATTTTCTTTCGATTTTTTTTGAATGTAATGATTTTAACTGTTTGATATATCGTTCTGCAGTCTATAATTTTTAAACTAATCGAGATATTAAAAAAATGCAGGTAGAAAAAGGTTTTCGCCTTCCTCATGCTGCATCATGACATTTTCGAAAAAACAAAAAAAGCAGGCAAAAGATAGACGAAATTTAAAACGAACACAAAATGTTATATAACGGAATATGATACCATCTAAATACACTACATTAAATACACTACTACTAAATACACAATTATACACCCAGTATAATGAGACGTTAGTTTTTATTTTACCTTCATATCTAAATAATGTTATAGTTGGAAGAGTGAAAAAATATACTGAACTATACAATAGTTCTCTGCTTAAATTTAAATAAAATAAATGTTGAAGAAATTTTGATTTGCTCGGCGTAACGAAACTATGTGAATCCGCACTTGGTCTTGTGCCAGGGGGTAAATTTGAATTTCAAATTTGAAATTTCAGAGCGGCTGGAGCGTAGGCAAACTGTCAATTTTTGACAGATTAACCCAGAAAAAACGAACATTCCAATGGAATTGATGAAAAATCGAGCATCATAATCTTATCGTCTTACCTTTTCTCCCGTCTCTTTTTTCCCTATACTAATTTCTGAATTTTCGTAATCAGTTTAAAATTTCCTATTATGTATGATTTATAATTTTATTTACTTTTAAATTTCATTCAAATTCCTACACATAATACACTTGCAAAATCTCAAACTACCTAATACCTAAAGGTGTATTATTGTTATTATAGATTACCTTAAAAGGATGCTGTTTTATGAGTTCGTACTGGTAGTAACAATTTGTTTCAACTTAATTTTTAATTTATACATAAAGTTAAAGGTTCTTGATTATTAAATTCTTTTATTAAATGTTTCCTAATAATGCTTGATTTGTTAAAAAAACAAAGTTGGCTACGAAATTATGAAATGTCACTTGAAAAACAGTGAAACAAAATGGTGTCATTTGCAATAAATCGTTAAAAAATATAAATGTAGGTATCACATACCTAGATGGTATGTGGTGTCACGTTATAAATGTGACACTATTATAAATGTTATAACTTCTGGCCCTGATTGTAAAATTCTGCAGGCGGACATTTTCCTTTTTTTAGAGGATGACCTTAGGTATTAAAATTATTATGGCCGCCTAATGTGTTTAATAAATTTCTATATGAAATGCATAAGGAAATGAGATAAATTTTGGAAATCATATATTTTGGTTGACATTTCTATATTTCTTTCTTATTTTATAAGTTATCATTTTCTTTTGGTAAACAATCTTACACAATTTGCTACAGTAGTTTTCCGGCATTCATGTTACATTAAGACTGCAAAAGATTCTAATAGGATTTTTATAGAAAATTTTTAAATATCACATTATGTATGCTTAAGTACTTGGTGATTTTAAAAGGTCTTAAGGTTTCTAAAATTTTTATTACGTTTCAAATTAGAAAACTAGCAGATGTGTCACGTATTTTCCATACGACTAGATACTTGCGTAAGATGCAAGTTATGTGAATTTTTGTTTTTATATTTTTTGTGTTGTAACAGGAGGGAATCATTTGTTAAATGCAAATTTTCTTTTTAGTAACTCAGTATTTTTTTAATCTTTCCGATTCTAATGCTAGTAATATGAATATTGTTTTTTATTAATCCAATATCTTCTTGCATATAGTTAGGAGAAGTAGTGGTTTTAATAATTTCTGCGATAAAATGTATTTGAAGTGTTATGTTTAATTTATTGTCTACCTAAAACGTTTATACTACAGCTTTCAGATAAGAATGACAGTGTAAAAGGTAGGAAACTACATGTAGTTCATTATCATATTACGTTTGAAAGGATGCTAACGTAATACCCAAATAGTTAATTTATTTTTTCTAACAATTCTACAATAATGACATTCTATTAATTCAAGATTAACAGGAATGTTTTTGATCCAATATTTTCATAAATATTCTGCACACCGTGTATCATTATTTACGTTGTTTCACGGCGTTATTCTTAAAATTTTAATACACATGATAGCGTAATTATACGTTCAGGCTCCTTTTTGTGAGTCATATTGCTTATTACACAAAATATTTAAAATTGCTTTAATTGTTCTGTACAACCGTGTATGCCATAATGCAATTAAATATGATTAATTTCTCAAAAATAACTACTTCAAATGATGTTCACATAGCATAAAAAGTACCTCCCAGAATTTAATCGGTCAATTAAGAGCAATAAAAAAGCAAATTATAATGGAAATACTGCTTCGTTCAAACAAAGTAGTCGAACTAGCGATTGACATTGACGACATTCTCCACTGGTCGTGTTTTAGTTGCGCTAAGACAATGACATCTATTTTATCTTTTACAGATTTATGGTACACAATTTAACATTTTTTCCAATTATAAAATATTTAGATACCATATTTGCTCTACAGATTGATAAATGTGATTACTAAATACATTTTTTTATGTATTTGTTGCTGCCTAAAAATGACATATTTTTTTAAATTTTTTGTCGATTTTGGTTTTGAATTTAGCAGTGGTTTACCCATAGAAACTATTATGCAACAAAGACGTGAGAAAAATATAACAATTTAAGGATTTTCTCCATCTGCAGGGGGGAATATTTCTGTGGATCTGAAATGAATTTTCAGATTTGTTTACTTACCCGTTGTCCAGGATCTGTAACTTCGTTTTTTTGTACATAGGATTGTCAGCGGAATCATAATCGACTACCAGATTCTCGTGGTTCTCTGTTTGTATGAAGAGCTTATTTGCTCGACCTGGAACACCTCCGAGACTGGCGTGTATTCTAGGTCTCTGAAGATGTCGACGTGTCTGAGAGACAATGGTGCATCCACAACGCTTCTTAGTGCTACATTCTCAACGGCCTATATCCTCTTCATATGCGACTTTGTAACGCACCCCCAGGCAGTTGACGCGTACGTCAGTTGTGACCTAACTACCGTCTAGAGTTGGTAAAAATGCAATGCAGGACATAGGCATACGCATCATAATAAGTGTAATAAAATAAAATAACTAATAATAAAAGCAATAAACTTTTACAATCTATAACAATGCACAATTTACCCTCTTAACTAGCTTGGTTATCACAAACTGGAAAAGGTCTGTAAAAACATTGCAGCAACATGTATGTTTCTATGGTTGTCTCCAAGAGTATTGTTCGATGTGGTGAAAAAATATGCTTATGTTTTGAGAACGACCGTTCGACATCTATTGATGTAATACAAGCACACTTAAAATAGTCTTTGACCTCATTTAACGGATCTGAAGATGCACCATCAGTACCATCACAAATTTATCTTAATTTGGTAAAACCGGTGTCTTGCTTTAATACACGTGTGAAGTTTTCTCTAACGGGTTCATTTTTTGTCGCGACACCATCGGTTGCAAATATCAACATTTGAAATTTTAACAGGTCAAATTTTCCTAATGTCTCCAGCACCACCCACGGAATCGTTTGGCCAGTACACTCAGTCTTTCGCTAGCTAGTAACAGTGGAAATGTCGGTTTAAGAGGGTCCAATACAAGTACTATAACATTTAAAATATCATTTTTTCTACAATCTCTCGTCTCGTCAACACATAACCACAGCCGTGTATTTTTTAATACAAATTTAATCTAATTTACATTATGTTTTCGCTTACAGTTATTACATAGTTACGTAACGTTGTGCGACTTGGTATCGTGTTTATTCCAGAACTCCTGAACGGAATGGAATTGTACATACAACTACCCACATGTTCTCTGTAAACTGACTTTTTTAATTATTGAAAAGTTTTCATGTTTTATAAATTATAATACATTGTTTGTTTTTGTGCAGGAAAATGCCTTCATGCAGAATGATGGTGAAAAATTGGGAATTCACTGATACGTTTATTGACTTTGTCAGCGAATGGCCGTTTCTTACCCTTGAGCAGGTCTGACATACTCTATTACTAAATTAATATCAAGAATAAAATACAACAAATAAAATTACCAACAATATAACGGAGAGGAATAAATTACGTTGTACACACCACGTGACATAACAATAGATTAAAATCAAATGTTAGTCGTTGCTAAAGTAGTCTCGCTTACGCATTTGAGTATTTCTCTATCAGACACCGCTGGTGTCTTGCGGATCGATTTGCCAACTCTACTACGTTCTTGATGAGCATGAGCTTATTTCGCAGGTTGAGTTGCCTGATACCTCCCACCACTAGGTAAAGCTTAGTCCTTACCATCTTTGATTTCCTGATCACCTCGTCGCGACGGTGTACTGTTTCCATGTCAGCTCTCGATCCAGGACAACATCTAGGTACAGGGTTATTCATTATAAATTACACACCCCTTATCATCGTTATTATTGCCTATAGAAAAAAAAGTATTAAGTAAAAGTTGTGTGGTTATGACTGAATTTTGTTAAATTGCTATCAAAAGTACAGTAGCGTGCAGATTTCAGGGAATACAAAAAAATAATATTTTTTTTAAATAGGATACCTTGTATATTATTAAATTTTTTGGAATGATCATTTGTTCCTGATTTCAAAAATATATCATTTGTTACCCCTCCCATATACAGTTTTTGAGTTATTAAACGTCGAATATCTTAGTTAAACTAGTTACTGTAAATATGGAAAAGTTAACATTATTAAAGTGACCTATGAAAATGACAACTATTATGTTTGATAAGTGACATTTCTTTAATGAAATAATCAAAATGGTTTACAGTGAGAAAGAAAAAGTCCAAATATTTACTTGCTATATACAAAATAACAAAAATAAACGTACAGCAAAAAGGGCATGTAGGGTGTTGTATCCAATTTGTCCAACACTATCAGAAAATACGTTCAAAAATATTTACCGATAGGTGAATAATACCTCCAGTTTTAGTAGAAAATAGCGTGTAGTTCAAGCAAACCAGGAAAAGCAACTAGATATACTGCTTCATTTCGACGGTAAGCCCATCCATATTTATTCGCGAATAGACTTTTTCGAAACATTGTATTATTTTTTAGAAAACTCTGAATGTAGTATAAATAATGCAGTCGATCAATTAGGTAAAAGTTATTCCAAAATCCAAAATACGTTAAAAAATAACAGCTACAGGCCATATAAAATTTTACCCGTACAAGTTTTAACAGAGGCTCATAAAAGGAAAAGGCTGGACTTTCGTCGCCAGATGATTCAAAAGTTGGATGACAATACCGATTTTTGTACTAAAATATTATGGACTGATGAATAATCCTTTTCTACGGCAGGTGATTTAATACGAAAAATCGAAATCGTGGGAAACCAAACACAACAGAAAAAGATTGGTAAAACAAATAAAAAAATCAGGAAGAAAAACTGTTAGCGTTTGGTGTGGAATTTTTAGAATCATAATTGTTGGGCCTATATTTTATGATTACCTTAACTGGAGTTACCTATCTGGAAATAATTATCCCAGAAGCAGAAAATATTTTTTGCAGAATTTTCCGGAAACCGAACTTGATGATATGATTTGGATGCAGGATGGGGCAATAGTGTCCTACCCGTTCGAGATCATTTGAATAATGTATTCCTAATATGGATTGGGAATAATGGATCTATTAAATTGCCAGTCCGGATTTGACCCCTATGGATTAATTTTTTCGGGATTTCTAAAAGACGTTGTCAATAATAATGATACTAATAGTATTCAAGTTATTAGGCACAACTTTTATTTGAAACTTTTTTTCTATAGGTAATAATAACGATGATAAGGGGTGTGTAATTTATAATGAATAACCCTGTACATGGTTATCTAACGAAAAGGCCCAACACTATATTTGTTCATTTTTTGATTTACAATCCCTACAAAGAATATACAGGTGAAGGGACAAATCAAACTTACATTTTTTTAAATGGAACACTATATTTTTACATTTTTCAGATCTGTGTTTTTTTGTATTTTCAAATATATAGATATCAGGTATCTTATCTTTTATTGTTTTTTTGTATTGCAAATTTTATACTATCAGCATCTCTATGGTTATCATGTTAGCCATGGATAAAAAACAATTAATTTGCTGTGTATGCTTTACAAAATAATTTAATAAATTGAAAAAGCAAATTGCCTGGTTTTGTGTATTATTTGTGAAAACGTTTACATCATCAGAGCGAACGATATGTTCAATTTATAAAAATTAACTAAAAAATAAGAATTCCTCAACGGATAATATTTTTTTTTGGTATGGTATATATAATAGTTGCTATAGTAATAATTATTATGCGGTTTGCTTTTTTAAATTTATTATATTATTCTGTAAGGTATAAATAAATATTAAATTATGTGTTTTTCATCCATGGCTAACCTGATAACAAGGTAGATGCTAGTATTATAAAATTTTCAAGAAATAAAAAAGTAAACGATAAGATACAACATATCTCTATATCTGAAATCACGAACAAAACACAGATGACAAAAATGTAAAAAAATATGATGGATTCCATTTAAAAAATTGGCCGTTATTCTTCGTTATTTTCATTACCGACATAACACAATTATTTGATGTCAATTAGAGAAATATTTTACTGATAACAAGTTGTTTCCGCTGCATCAGTCGGGGTTTTGTCAAAATCATAGTATTACTACGGCCTTAGCCAACCTCACAGACGATATTTTAACTAAGTTAGATGATAATAAAGCTACAGTATTGACGTTACTTTTCGAAAGCGTTCGATATAGTAGGCCATGCATTATTATGCGCAAAACTTGGTTTTTATGGACTTGATGAGGTAGCAGTGGCATTTTTTAAATCTTACTTAAAAGAAAGGCCTCAACGAATTAATATTCAGACAGATGAATATTCTTCGGCTCAGATAATAAAATCAGGAGTTCCACAAGGCTCCATCTTAGGACCACTATTGTTCTTAATATACACATGCGATATATACAATTCTGTTGTAACATGTAATATGCAATTGTATGCCGATGTTTTGAACAGGAGAGTTACCAGCAAGTAAGTCAACTAATTAATGATGACTTAGAGTTACTTAAAATAAATATTGTGAGGACCATAAGTTAAAGGTAAATCCAGAAAAATGTAAGGTTATGATGTTTTGTTCTAAAAATAAATATGAGGAACTCAAAAATAATATGAAAATTAAAATTGGAAATAAAGTAATAGATTTTATCGAACAAGCAAGAAACTCAGGGGTTCTATTTGACATACATTTACGTTTCATACCACATGTTAATAACTTATTTCAAAGCTCTTATTTATCGCTAAAACTGCTTTTCGCGAACAAAACATTAAACATTCATTTGAGGAAAAAGTTATGCCAATCAATCGTTCTACCTATTTTTTATTACTGTAATATTGTTTATTATCCCTGCCTAGATGTTGCTACAAGCAATCGCCTACAAAATGCACGAAATACATGTTGTCATTTTATTTATAATTTAAGGAGATTTGACCATGTTATTGATAAATTTAAAGAACTTCACTGGTTAAGGAGGGATTCAATATGGAAACTTCACCTTTCTGTTTTTATACATCGCTTGTTAATAATTACATCAACACCAAAATATGTACGAAACAAATTAATAACCCGTAACCAGATACACAATTTAAATATTAGATATACGGACACCTTAACTATGCCACCATATAAAACCACATTGTACACAAGATCGTTTACGTATAATTCTGTCCGATTGTATAATGCTATAAACAATTCTTTTAAATGTTATGGAGTTCATACCTTTCGTAAAAAAATAAAAAATGAGCTGTTCAACCAAATGTTTTAGGTAAACAAATCAAATTGAAATATATCTTGTGGCTTATTGATTTCTACCTTCTCTCCTTTTATTACTACTTATTTATTATTATTTGTTATTATTAGTTTGGTATTATGTATTATGTGTACTTACATGATACATTGTACAGTTTCCTATCAGTTATCACATAATTTTAAAGTATTTGATTAGGAACTTTAATAATAATCGGTTTATGTTCTTTTTATGAATATGTTAGGAGTTGAGTGTAAGAGGAACCTATGAGTTAAACTTTGCCCCATTTAGATGTAAATGTATATACATTTATATTTGAATAAAGACGCTTATTATTATTATTATTAATTACTTATATATGCTGATGATTTTAAAATACATACTGAAATCAAGTCAATTTCAAATTGTATAAAATTGCAAGATAATTTGAAAAAGTTAAATACTTGTTGTGAACACTGACATAGTTTTCCACGAAACACCAAAACACCATATATTGCATTCGACGCGCGTTTCGCCAACCAAGTTGACATCATCTGGAGATGATTAAAACCATTTTAATCATCTCCAGTTGATGCCAAATTGATTGGCGAAACGCGCGTCGAGTGCAGTATATAGTGTTTTGGTGTTTCGTAGAAAACTACGTCATTGTTATCTTCACATCAAAGGTTCCAACCCACTCCAGAACTTGGTGTGAAAATAATCATATATTTTTAAATATCAGTAAATGTAATATCATGTCCTATTCTCGGCGTAAAAATACTGAAATGTTGGACTAGAAATTTAACAACATCATTTTAAATAGGGCTACACGATTTAAGGCGTTACCTTTGACTCTAAATTGTCATTCGAGGAATATATCCGTGTAACCACCCAGTCTGAATAGAACAGCCCAGGTTTTGTAGTGCTTAATGCTAAAGACTTTCGTAAGGCAAAAACCTTAAATATCATTTATACGGCTTTTGTTCGGTGTAAACTTGAATATGCTTATAAGGTTTGGAGCCCTATCTATATTACTCATACGACTGAATTAGAGAGAGTGCAACGTAGATACCTCAAAACTTTACATTTTATTATTTATGGTATTTACCCCCCTAGGGATACACCATAGGATGAAGTACTGACCAAATTTTTATTAAATAGTTTATATCAGAGACGTAACATGTACTCGATTATATTTTTGCACAAAATTATTAACAATACAATAAGTTCTGAATCAATTATATCAAGAATTTTATATCATGTACCAAGAATTAATTCAAGATCTAACATGGCATTACAATTACCAACAGCCCTTACTAATTTACTTACTGCCTCACCTCTGTATCAAATGATTCAAAATTATCATATGTATGAAGAGAGACTTGACATATTTTTTTGTTCTATTCCTATTAAAATATTGTTTGTCGTATCTATAATTTACCAGCTCTTGTAATGTTATTTACTCTTATATGTTTTACATTATTCTTTTACTCTTATTAATATTATTCATAGATTTGTAACATATTTTTATTTTCACTTTTAAATTTTTTTTTTCATAATTTAAATGTAAATATAATGTATACTATTATTATATGAATATTTATTGTTTCACCGTTGAGTGGGGAAATTAACGGGAGACGTGGCCTATCGTGGGTCAAGATTTTGGTAGATATTGTGCTTCTTTGTCAATAGCTCGAGGGTACTGAAACTTGATGACAATCCTCAAGCTGTTGGCAGGTAAATACGCTGCCTGCTGGTGTCTCGTCCTGCGATGGGTTGCGCCTCTTACTAATTCTTTCGCTCAACGGTTCCATATTATCCTATAATTGGGACTTAATCCCTTTGGATATTGTAATAAAACAAACAAACAAACAAACAAACAAACAAACAAACAAACAAACAAACATACAAACAAACAAACAAACAAACAAACAAACAAACAAACAAACAAACAAACAAACAAACAAACAAACAAGCATGCATGCATGCATGCATGCATGCATGCATGCATGCATCCATACATACATACATACATACATACATACATACATACATACATACATACATACATACATACATACATACATACATACATACATACATACATACATACATACATACATACATACATACATACATACATACATACATACATACATACATACATACATACATACATACATACATACATACATACATACATACATACATACATACATACATACATACATACATACATACATACATACATACATACATACATACATACATACATACATACATACATACATACATACATACATACATACATACATACATACATACATACATACATACATACATACATACATACATACATACATACATACATACATACATACATACATACATACATACATACATACATACATACATACATACATACATACATACATACATACATACATACATACATACATACATACATACATACATACATACATACATACATACATACATACATACATACATACATACATACATACATACATACATACATACATACATACATACATACATACATACATACATACATACATACATACATACATACATACATACATACATACATACATACATACATACATACATACATACATACATACATACATACATACATACATACATACATACATACATACATACATACATACATACATACATACATACATACATACATACATACATACATACATACATACATACATACATACATACATACATACATACATACATACATACATACATACATACATACATACATACATACATACATACATACATACATACATACATACATACATACATACATACATACATACATACATACATACATACATACATACATACATACATACATACATACATACATACATACATACATACATACATACATACATACATACATACATACATACATACATACATACATACATACATACATACATACATACATACATACATACATACATACATACATACATACATACATACATACATACATACATACATACATACATACATACATACATACATACATACATACATACATACATACATACATACATACATACATACATACATACATACATACATACATACATACATACATACATACATACATACATACATACATACATACATACATACATACATACATACATACATACATACATACATACATACATACATACATACATACATACATACATACATACATACATACATACATACATACATACATACATACATACATACATACATACATACAAACAAATAAATAAATGTAAGTTTGGTTTCTCCCTCTTTTAAGGGACCACCTGTATTTTCTTTGCAAGGATTTTAAAAAAGTTCAATGGATTTACAAAATATAGGGATCGGTCTTCTCGTTGATTAACCATGTACCAATATGTCATTAAAAATTTAAACTTTCATCCCCTTTCCTTTTTATGTAAAAATGTCAAGATTACAAATTTAACATCTTAAAAAATTTTTAATCTATGGACATATTATTCTAGGGCAGATAATTTGATAGAAAATTTAAAATGAATTTTTTTTGTAGTAAATTTTTTAATTTTTCACACAAAAAAATTCATTGTTCAGCGAACAGATGACCTTTACATTTGCAATTTTTAAATAATATGCAATGTTGTTATTATCAATCAATAAAAAATAATTCCTGTTGCATAAGTGAAATGATCATAAAAAATTCTTTAGAAGAAATAGAAGTGACCGTATCTATGTTGTTCGAAACCGCAGAAATTATGGAATTATTGTTTTATTCATTAATTAAGAGAACATAAATGTATTATATTTCCGGTGCAACTTCCTAGGAGAACAACTAATTTAGTTTACGCAGCTTTTTAATAAAGGAAACATACAACGTCAACTTAAGTGTAAATAATTATAACATTTCACAAACCACAAACTACCAGACGTCTACCGAACAAATTAAGATGCGGTTAATATTTTATTACGATTCCGGTAAGGTTTACCTTATTTCGTTAGAACACGTTATGCGAACGTTAATTTATCATTTTCCTGTATACATAGAAATTGAGATTTTGAGGATGTTATCGATAAAATTAATTCTAGTAAATTTATTTACGTACTTTAACAGGCACTTTCTTTTCAGGTTAGATCTTGGATATTTTATAGAATTTCTTCTGTTTTGGAAGCTCTACATCACTTGACAAAGCTCTTTTTTGCAATATTGCTATTACAAAACATTATGATTCAATGAAAAACCACAAACTGTTTAATGTGACATTTATAACAATAATACGGGAGTGTAGCGATCATCGAGTTTCTGTGGGGTTATAGGTCGAATGGGAAAATCAACAACTCTTATTGAATTTAATGCCGACGTTTCGAAAAATTTATTTTTTCATTTTCAAGGCTCAAATCATTTTTTGTGTCTAAAATACAGGAGTTTGTTACGAAATTGTTCGAATCGTCGGCATTAAATTCAATAAGTATTGTTGATTTTCCTATTCGACCTATAACCCCACAAAAACTCGAAGATCAGAATAAAACTATATTTGCTTTAAAAACAATCTGTTTTATACAAGATGGGAAAATAGTGCGTTCGACTTCTATGATAGCTAGAAACTTGATTTACAAATATAAGTAAATTAGACAAAAAGTCTATAACTGGAACTTGTTTTCGAATACACAGGGTGAGCCAACATGATCCTACAAGGTCAAGTAACATTTTTTTTAATTGAAATGCCATGTATACCAGAACATTTTTTGAAACTTCTTTGTGGACTCCTTTCACTCCTGTATTATTATTGACTTTCTCTCAACCACTTCGATGTAATAATGTTTTTGTTGAAATTATACCATGTACATGTATACAGTGTGTCCTAAATTGAGCCTGCAGGTATTGCTATCTCGCTTAATATTAAAGATAGAAAGTCGGTTAAATGGAGAAAGTTTTAAAAAGGTTTTTGTGCATTTCAACGGTGCATTGAGATTTGATGTAACGTTTTTATTTTTTGAAATAAATGGGAAAAACCAAAATCACGCATTTTCAAAAACCCCGCGTGGTTCCTTAATTTAAAGTGTTACGTCATTTTAACTTGCACGTTGTACAGGCACTTTTTTTAAGATCTTTACAGTAAGGGTAATAGAAAAAAATGTGTTTTTTTTGAGATACTGACTACAACTCTCGTTTTTTATATGGACGCCATATTCGATTTTTTTGCATTCGATAGTACATTTAATTCTCTTTTCAATGATGTATTACAATATGGTAAAATTTGTTTCTTAATTAGTTAAAAAAGACATTTTTTATTAGTAGGTTATGGTTTGGTGTACTAATAACCATTCTGTTGAACTGTATTTCGTTTCAAATCAGCTAATACAAGATGTCTTAAATAAATAGCAAATCATGATTAATGATATTACGTTCTAATATTTCTAAAAAACAATCTAAAAACTACAACAAATAACTCGTACACAACTAAAAACAAATTTAAAGAAATTGTTCTATGTGCTGACCACCTTGCTCAATACATTTTTCTGGACAGCATTTAATACTCTTGTTAGGGTATTTCTGTTTATGAAACGAAAAGTGTCCCTCATTCTTTCATCCAATATTGCAATTGTGTCTGGGGCTTTCCATAAATGAACTTCGTTTTTGTATGATCCCATGAAAAAACCAAGGGGAGTTTGGTCCGGGGATCTTGCAGGCCACAAAACGTCGCCATTATTACCAATTATCTTACCAGAAAATATTTCTCTTTAATAACCGTTAACTATGCCACGATTATGAGCCGGACAACCGTCATGCATAAATCAAACTTGATTTACATTTTAAACAACTTCGCTAATGGCTGGTACTATTTGATTTTCTAAAAGTTGATGATATCGATCACCATTTAAATTGTAGTTAAAGATGAATAGTTCAATCAATTGATTCCCTAAAAAATAATAAATTAATAATTATGTTATATTCGAATATGAAAATAAATAAAGTTACCTATTATGCCACCCCAAACATTAATTCCAAATCTCGTCTGAAATCTCCTCGAAGTTGTATTATGGGGATTTTCTATACTCCAATGATGGGTATTGTGTTTATTGAATATTCCACAGTATGGCTTTTAGGTTTATTAAAGGTGCCATAATTTAATAGATTCATGACAAGCACTCTGAAATACAATGCAATTTGGTTGAGCCCCCTTTGGAAATGTATTTTCATATAGTTCTGCTGCCCCAGTAGCATTTCTAATATATCTAACTTTTCCTCGTTACAATATCTTAAGGCCATATCTCTTATTACTTTATTACACGTCAAATAATAAGGAAAATGAAAACACTAGCAACAATGTAAAACAAAAAATAGGAGCGGCAATTACTCTGAAAACACCAAAGACAGTACAAAAAGCGCACACTAGTGTTGACATTGCTACTTTGACAAGTACCTTATTATTCTTTTATTTCCACAGTCTACTTTTACAAAAGCCACTGTTTTTTCATAATAGATAAAAATATGTTATGCCTTGCCACTAAACCTAGGATACAATAATGTAATAAAGGTTTTATAATGACATTTAAAAAATTAGTTTCTCCAATGTGGTATAAGCACCAAACCATAGCCTACTAATAAGAAATGTTTTTTTTTCTTTTTTAAACGAATTAAGAAACAAATTTTATCATAGTGTAATACATCGTTGAAACGAGAATTAAATGTACTATCGAATGGAAAAAAAGGTCCAATATAATGTCCATATAAAAAATGAGAGTTTTAGTCAGTATCTCAAAAACAAATCACATTATTTTCTGTTACCCTTACTGTAAAGATCTTAGAAAAGTGCCTGTGCAACGTGTAAGTAGAAATGACGTAACACTTTAAATTAAGGAGCCACGCGGGATTTACGAAAATGCGTGATTTTGGTTTTCCCAATTATTTCAAAAACTAAAAAAAGTTACATCAAATCTCAATGCACCGTTAAAATGAACAAAAAACTCTCTAAAGCTTTTTCCATTTAACCGACTTTCTATTTTTGGTATTAACCGAGATAGCAATACACGCAGGCCCAATTTGGGACACACTGTATATTAAACATTTCACTACAAGTACAACTATTGATTTTAAGAAGAAATATGTTAGTACCAGTTATGAGTGATGACACATTATTTTCGGTTGTTAAAAGTATACAGGGTGGCCAAAAAGGATTTTTGAAATTTACAACTATTTGAACTGAATTTTCTCAATTTTTTCAAATAGAACACCCTATATATTTTTAGATGATGTGATGTAGGATTGAAAAACGAACATTTTTTTGTACGTACATTCCTATGGCTATTTGTGACCATTTTCAATTTATTGAACAATAACTGCAAAATTCAGCAATAAAAATTAAAAATGAGGTTTTTCTTCAAATAATTTAAGAGATGTTATTGTAATAACCGTATTACATGATGCTCATAAAAACATCACACCAACAACAATCCAAAATTTGAAGGAAAGGATAATAAATGCTTTTAGAAGTATCACCCCGGCAATTTTATGAACAGTAGAAACCTCATTCCAAAGACGCATAGAAATGTGTGTCAATCAAAATGGCAACATGTGGAGCACTTTTTATAATATCTTCTCTTGAATTACATAAAAAAAATATTGTTTTTATGTAATTCAAGAGAAGATATTATAAATTTTTTTTGCTGAATATTACAGTTATTGTTCAATAAATCGAAAATGGTTACAAATAGCCATAGGATGTACGTACAAAAACTGTTCGTTTTTCATTTCCACATCATATCGTCGAAAAATATACATTTGAAAAAGTTGAGAGAATTCACTTCAAATAGTTGTAAATTTAAAAATTATTTTGGCCATACTTTAGGAAGTGAAAATGGCTGAATGTCACGACACAGATGTCTCATAACTGATACTATATATTTTTTTCTTAAAGTCGATAATTGTGAATATAGTATTTTTTTTAATATACACGTGTAAATGGCATAATTTTAACAAAAAAAAATCATTACAACCAAGTGGTTGGGAAATAGTCAATAATAATACAGGAGTGGAAAGAGGCCACAAAGAGGTTTTAAAAAAATGTTTTGATAATATACGGCATTCCATTTAAAAAAAATATTAGTTGACCCTGATATTCAAAAATAATTTCTGGTTATAGACTTTTTTGTCTAGTTTATTTATGATTTTAAATAAAGTTTCTAGCTATCATAAAACTGGACATATCGAAGTCGGACGCACTGTTGCCCCACCCTGTATAATTGAATAATGAAACTATAAGAATGTAAATAATAATAGGTGTGAGCGCTTTTACTCATTTTATTCAAGACTTACACGTTTTAAAAAATTCAAGGAACACTAGAAGAATTCAACTAGTTTTCTCGGTGTTCTTCTTGACAAGTATGATATTATAGAATCTAAGAAAATTAAAATAGAGTATAATATTATTATCATTATTTTCGTTTATAAGCTCGTCTGTCAAATCTTGAAGATATCTCGCATTATCATTATTTTCAATTTAGGCTTAAATTTTAGAAATTTGCTGTTTAAAGTTTAACACCTACTCTACTTTTACTAAATAAATAATTTACCGTCCATATTATTTAAATTCATAAATTTCTTCTTTTGTTACAAGTATAAAATTCTCACAAATGTTTTCTACAATTTCTACACTATTTCATAAAAGTTTCCTTCGTCCGTTTTTATCTGTTCCACGTATTTTCTCTCTTACTTGTATCTTCATTTGTAGCTGCTTTAATTAATCCCATACATAAACATATCCCATATTTTTTTCATTGCATCTATAAATTGTTCTTTGTAATATTCATTTTTAGCCTTTTTTATTAACTTTGTTATTTTATTTTCTATAGTAATATATTAAGTGCATTAAATATTATCGGAAATTCAGCGCATGAAAACCTGCTGCCTAGAAACTGCTTGAGTTCCTTTTGATGTGATTTGACAAAAAGTTCTTCAGTCAAACCACATCGAAATGAACGAATGCGGTTTCTTAAAAGCAACACGCTTTGAATACTGAATTTTTACATTATTTTTAATGCAGGAAATATATTTATTAGACTATTTCCAGAACAAAATATAGAACATTTTTTATTATTAACTGAATTAATAATTCAAATTATTACAATCACGGCTGGGTACACTTTTATCCCCTTGTCACAATTTTTAAGCGGATTTATTTAAATTGTAAAATTATTACTTTGTATAGAAAAACCCAAAATATTTAAAAAGTAGGTAATTAATTATGTTCCTTTTGCTTCTATAAGCCTGCTATTTTCATATGAAAATGAAAAAGAAAGAAAAAATCTTCGACTTTTATATTGATTCAACTAACATTTTAAGCTCTCAAGCCCAGTGCAATTTACGCTGTAATTTATGTAGTTTTCACTTGGAATGCAATTTTCGTTGAAAGTTGGTTCTTATTGGTCCAAATATTCAAAATCTTGCTATTCGTTGGTTCTTATAATGCGAGGGAAATAGTCAGTACAACTTATGTTTCTCTTTAATATTTATATTTTAGTAATTTTTTAGCGTTAACCGTTTCACTTTTTTATAAATTGAAGTAAGTCCTAAGTTACCCATGGTTTTAGTTTTGTGACATTGTGTATTTTACGATTAATATTTATAGTACAAGAGTTAATGATGTGCCAAATTGTATGGATATCCACTTGTCGTGTGCGGTCTGGGCTGTTAGTGATTGTCAGTCAATAACAATTTATATTATAATTATCAGAATGTGCATATTATAATGTTAACGTTCTTTTATAGACTCGTAAGATTTGTAAAATGGTTATAAAGTTGAATCTGTGGTCACAAATGTAACGGAAATTTTCCACAGAATACACTTTGGTTTTTACTCCCATAAATATTACTGTTTTTGACATTACTCTCTTTATCCACTAGAACATAAGTAAACATTGCAAAATATCCCTAAGCAATTTTCTAAAGTAAATAATTCGCCTACTACTTTAAAGCGGTGGGTGGTTATAGAAATACAATAATGTTCCAAGTTCACAAAAGTTTTATTTGCAATTTGTCCCGGTACTCTTTTATGGTATACCATTTGCGGTACCATCTAATCTAACTTTTGTAATTTTGAAAGGGAATATGGTGGAAATATCTATATAATAGGTTTGCTACAATCAAATTCAATCAGTTACACATTGTACAACGATAAAGACATTTATTTTAGCTAGGAACGAAGTAATTTAATCAGGAAAGAAATTTCAAAATGCTACCATCACTTTTGTTGCTTTTCTGGATGTTTTGGACGTTCCAAAATACGAATTAAAAAATAAATCTGTTTGATATTATATGTAAATGTGTGAACAATAACTCAAGTTTTAACAATTCCTCATGAGATTTTTTATTGCAGTCTGGCGAGCTAAGTATATTTTGGGGCCTGTAAATATCTTTTAAATAATGTATTGCAAAACATACACAGAATAAAAAATCATATAGTAGATAACATATACTACAATAATTATTGAAACATCTTTTTTTGTTTAAAAATTTGACTCCAAAATTAATTCCTGTTTTGTTTTATGTCAACGTTTCATTAAAAAGATACATTATCTAACAATAATTTATGTTTATTAACTAGTAGTTAATAAAAGATTAAAATGTGTTAATAAATAACTTGAAATAATTTTCTTAGCCTCTTTATTTCGCATAAGTTCCTCATTTACCATTATATTTTCTAAGCGGATTTCTAATTAACTGTCTGACTGATCAGATTTTCGAATAATACATCTGGCTAGATATCTGATTAAATCAGCATGAATAACCTATTTGCTAACAGTGCCATTATTTTTAATATCTGGGCATAATGTATAGCACATCAAACACAATTTATAAGTGACAAAAGTACCTACTATAATATTAGAGTTTCACTTTTTTTTTTTTTTGACAACACTGTACATACAATATATAATTTAACTAGCAAATGATCTGATAAGATCTCTTCAGAGCAAGCGATCAGATATCTGATCAGTGGTCAAATAATTTTAAAGTGGGTGATGTCTCTTAAATAAATTTAGCACAGTGAAAAAATTGTCAAGTAGTATGGAATCATAGTGTCAGACACTAATGAAATTTTCCATTGACAGTAATGGAATGTAAATTCATAATTATTGTGAAAAGCAGTGGCAGAAAGTTACTCGTTTACTGTTGCTGCGAGGACTTTACTTTAAAGTACTTATATTCACAAATTATTTTGAACAGACAATGAAAATTGAATGGCAAATTTGTTTGGATCACATTATACAGGGTGCTCTGCAAAAGATGTGCAATTTCTTGGAGGTGTATGGATTTCGTGAAAATATTCCTACATGTTTGTATACAGGTTTCTCGTAAGACGAACTCCTGCTAAGATATTCACCCTTAAACTAAATAAGTGAAATTATATATTTTTTTTTGAATAAAGTATTTATTTATCATCGAATTGTCACAATTTTTGGGTAACTTTCATACATTATGAGGGCCGTTAGAACAATGTGGAATAATTTTGAAACTTGCGTTAGGGGAGCCGAAGGCAACCTCTGAGCTTCCTGACCTATAAACTTTGCGGTGGTTAATTTTTTTTATTTAAATTGTATTTTCAAGACTTAGTTAATAAAAGGCACATTTTAGTTGTTACTTGTCACTACCATTATTTATAAGCTTTTAACTATTTTTTTTTCAACGTTTGCTATGTCAGCTGCACCGAAATTTTTTTATAACATCTGAATTTAGAGAAATTTTCTCTAAATTCAGTAATGTGTCATTTGCTACTAACACAGATGCGGGTTTTATTGCAAATACCTTCGATTTCAAATGTCCCCACAGAAAGAAATCTAAGGGAGTTAAATCTCTCATAGTTGCAGAACCTTTCTTTTACAATAATTTATTTTAGGAAAAAAATACACTGAAAATCATAATAATTGTACAGTATGACTACCATCCTGGTTTATGATTTCCTGTACTCATCGAATTGAGAACTGCTAAGATAACATCCCATAATTTTTCTAATATCCTCAAAATGATTGTTGATTCTGTTTAGCAGTTCTTTGATATTCATTGGTGTTGCATAAACTAATTTAAAAAATTCCCCCGCAAAAAAACTAAGGGGTCAAGTCAGGCCAGTGAGGAGGCTAAGAAATACGTCCATCTCGGTCTATTCACTGATTTGAAAAGGTATCATCTAGGTGATTTCTCAACATAAAACTAAAATGTGGTGGAGCAGCATTGTGTATAACCGTCGTGGTAATTTTCTAAGACATACCAACTCCATAAATAATCGCACTGATACAGAAAATTTAAGCGAAACCTATTTTAACTTATTTAAATGATTAGGGTACATTACAACATGAAATCAATTTTTACATCTTACCGATACAAAATAATAATTCTTGAAATAAAATATCTTTTTATATACTCACTATTTAAGCAAAACACCTACAGTAAATCATATGTATACATTTTCAATGTTATCTCTGTAACATGAACAAAACTTTAAGAGCCTACAAACCATGTTAAAATATCTCAGTTGCGTTAAAACAGACAATCTAATAACATGTAACAAAATTTAAAACAAATACCTAATAATTAATAGTGTAAGTAAATTGTAATGTAAAATAACCATAACTATGTTTTTAAAATATTATATTAATTGCAGTTCTCTGATGATGGTGTAGTAAACCGAAACGTTAGAAAAAAATAATAAAATTAGTTATACCTGACCAAAATCCCCAAAATAAAAACTATCACACATTATCTATTAATTTGTGCAAATTATTTAAATTGAAAAAGTCCATTTTTTGTTCCACAAATTCTTTTCATTCACATAATATAGTTTCCGTCATTTCAGAATTATTTTGCGAAGTTGAGGGAACCGAGGTCTCCATTGCGCTTAGCATGTAAGCTGTCCAGCCTACAGCTTACATCCGCAATATTTTTAAGTTTGTTTTTAACGTTCGTCGCGATTATTATTGTACTCTATTTTAAGCAATAAATAATTTCAATATCCAAAGTCATTATAAACGCTAATAATGCGGAGCAACCACCAAAAGACACTTTAATATAAATAAACTAACCGTCTCCATTATACAATTAATACACGCTCGCGTTTACTTACACATTTACCGTATTTAAGTAAGGTAAACGTACCTATTATCGGCACTTTAGGAGCCTAACCCAACTTTGGTACTATATAAAAAAAGGTCCATAAAGCCCTAGATTTATGCAATTTTATCCCAAATACTTAATGAACATTCACCTTTTAAGCTCAATTTATATGTGTATTAAAATATAGTTTATAAAACATCAGATGTACCTATTTCCGGCACATAAGAGTGAAGCAAGTACCTATTTTCGGGATATACCGGGTGACACAGGAGACATGTAACACCCCGTAGCATGTTTATTTAAAAAGATATTATTTTGAAATTTGGTACACTCATATAATGCATGATTGTCCTTTTTTAAGTACAAAAAATTTTTTGTCCACCAGTGACATCTACTCTGTTATTTTAAATGGCACCCTGTATATTTTTTTTACCTATCTGAGTCTCTAGATTCTCTTTTCAACCATGTATCGGAACATGGCATTTGTTTTTAAAATGACAGTTAATATCAATTTTAATTTGTTAAGTCTAGGTGGCCCTGATATGAACCTTGGCAGATTTTGATGCGTAGTGTGCCGTGATATCGAAAGACCTCTGGCATGCAACTTTGTGCCTCATATTTTTTTGGGAATAACCAGTAGCTGAACAGACTAATAAGATCTAACTTATTTAAAAAAAATATCTTTAGACAACCCATGATATCTTAAAGACCAAGATAGGAACCCCATTTTTTTACTTCACCTAGTTAAAAAATACTTATTTATCTTTTATTTTTGTCCAATACAATTGCTGTGCCTATCATATTTTGCTTTCTTCATTAAAATTAGTGTCCAATGTTATTGCATAGTAATGAATATTGTACTGCAACAAAAATATTTAGTAAGCAGGCGGTGGAAACAAAATAAAAGTAGGTAAAACGATTTTTTTAATAAATAAGAAACATCAGTAAAACACATTTGAACAAAATTGATGAAAAACGATTACACTATGTAATAGATTTTTACAACGAATGAATGAAATTAAAATAAAATATTTACTGAAGTACCACATACAGATGTTCAAAATGTTGTCCGTTATTATCTCTGCAAAATCGTGTTTTTGTGACGGTAGCCCTAAGCACGTTATCTAACTGTAATTCAGTAATCCCATCGATTGCTCTTCTGACTCTCATTTCCATGTCTTCTCTGTTTGTTGGTGGAGTCCTATAAACGTTTTCCTTGAGGTGGCCTCATACAAAAAAATCAAGCGCCGTAAGGTCTGGTGACCTTGCAGGCCATCGAACGGGCCCATTTGTTCCCATCCAGTTTTCTCCAAACCTTTCATTTAAATAATTCACCACAACTCTACTGTTATGTGGTGGAGCCCCATCCTGTTGAAAAATTATTGGGTTAACATTAGGTGGCAGTTCTTCCAAAGAATCTTGTATCTGGTTTTGCAAAAATCCCAAATATCTTTCTCCATTGAATGGACCATCAAAAATTATTGGCTCAATAATTCTTCTGCCAATTACTCCTAACCATACATTAAAACTAAATCGCTCCTGATATGCACTTTCTCTTATATTTCTGGGATTTTCTTGTGCCCAATAACGATTGAATAATCCCAAATTAGTGAACCTGGACTCGTCGGAAAATAAAATTTGTTCACGAAAATTATTATCCAAATTGTGTCTGTTCAGAAACCAATTGCAATAGTTCAATCTTCTTTGAAAATCATTTTTGTATAAATGCTGGTGTATTTGGTATGATTTAAATTTATGTTTTTTCAAAATGCGTCGAGCTGATTCCCGATTTACACCGGTTTGGTCCTCAATCTGTTTTATCGAAATCGTGGGATCTACCTCGACAATTGCAAGTACATTGATTTCCGAGTCTTCATCGATAATGAAATTATTTTCCGGTACTTCTGGTTCACTTCTGAGTTGCCGTTCAACTCTTACAAAATAGTTGTTTGGTGGATGAATTCTTTCGGGAAATCTTTCTTCATATAAGACAGCAGCCTGCCTGCTATTTTTTTACATTCGCCATAGATTAGTAGCATATCTACTTTTTCATTTCGTGAATACATGGCAAAATAGAGTTAAAAACGTGATAACTTAGGTATAATTTAATGAAAAATACTTAAATTGCTGCCAAGTAAACAATTCTTAATTGTCAAATCAAAATGACACGTCGTTTTACCTTCCTTTGTTTCCACCGCCTGCTTACTAAATATTTTTGTTGCAGTACAATATTCATTTCTATGCAATAACATTCGATACTAATTGTAATGAAGAAAGCAAAATATGATAGGCACAGCAATTGCATTGGACAAAAATAAAAGATAAATAAGTATTTTTTAACTAGGTGAAGTAAAAAAATGGGGTTCCTATCTTGGTTTTTAAGATATCGTGGGTTGTTTAAAGATATATTTTTTTTAAATAAGTTAGATCTTATTAGTCTGTTCAGCTACTGATTATTCCCAAAAAAATATGAGGCACAAAGTTGCATGCCAGAGGTCTTTCGATATCACGGCACACAACGCATCAATATCTGCCAAGGTCATATCAGGGCCACCTAGACTTAACAAACTAAAATTGATATTAACTGTCATTTTAAAAACAAATGCCATGTTCAGATACATGGTTGAAAAGAGAATCTAGAGACGAATCAGATAGGTAAAAAAATATACAGGGTGCCATTTAAAATAACAGAGTAGATGTCACTTCCGGTGAAATCGGAAGTGGTGGACAAAAATTTTTTTATAATTAAAAAAAGGACAATCACGCATTATATAAGTGTACCAAATTGCAAAATAACATCTTTTTAAATAAACATGCTACGGGGTGTTACATGTCTCCTGTGTCACCCGGTATAAGTGCCAATTACCGGCATATGAAATAATGCAAATTTTTTTTTATTATTTAATTAATATATAATTTATTTCAGTTGTAAATTACCTACTTATTATGTAATACTTATTAAATGAAACAGATTTATATTTATGTATATATGTATTTAGTATTTAATATATAAAAAATGGTAACAAGCCATAGAACAGAAATTGTTAAATTTAATTTGAAAATTCCGACATTTCTTCTACTACGTAGAGTCCTCTTTTATTTTTTGATGGAGGTGCAGAGATTTTTTTTAAGGATTTTACACTTATCATAGATAAGAATATCAGGGTTTTCTGGCCAAAGCCAATTAATTCCTTTCTTCTCCATATGCGTTACTTCGTATTGCACGTTGCCACTTTCACCTTTTACACCAATTATTTTGCCAGGGTAATACTGGTTATTATACGTTGCTAAAATATAATCATTTAACTCATAGTCCTTATCATTTCCTACTACTTGGTCTGAGGTCAGCTTGGAGGTTTCACTCGGATCGGAGATTTGATGTGTATCGTTGCTCTTCATTTTCTTCTTTCTATTATTCTCTAACTCCATTTGTTTTCTTTTTCTTTCTTCTTGACTTTAAATTTTATTTTCCTCTTCTCCTTGTTTCTTCTCTTCCTTTGCTTGTTTCCTTTTCAATTTCTGTTCCTCTTCAATTCTTTTCTTTTCTTCTTTCGCCTTAAAATACTCTTGCCACTGGGATGATGTAGCTACAGCTGGCACCTTTTCCTTTGTTTTTTTTTTTTGGTCCAGTTAATTTTTTGGGTTCTGGCCAAAACATCGATTTTTAAATGGAGTAGGAATACCATCAATTTATGTTTTTTTCACCATGGTTGTTTTCTTTTTCTCGCGCTGTTTTTTTTGAGGAGTCTTTAAGGTTTGGATTATATGTATTAGAATGTCTGCATTTTCTGTATTAAATGTAGTCTCAGACAAAGGAGAAATTGAATGGACCTACTCTGTTGAACAGATGGATTCATTAATGTTTTATTGATTACAGAAATATCTTCTATTTGCTCAGCAACCATTTCATTGGTCTCATAATTATCTTCTAATTGACTAACTATATTATAGTTTGCTTCATTTGTCACAGTGTTTGTGAGTTTCACTGTATCACATTCATTTACATCCATATCTATATCATTATTTGTTTCATTTATCACAACATTTATTCGTTTCATTGTAATACAGTAATCTATATTCTTATCTATATTAGGAACATTTATTGACTCAGAGTAGAAGTATTTAGAATTAAAAGAAATGAAAAACTATCTACCTGGAACATATCTATTATCTCCATTTCACCGTTAGGTTACTGAATTTCATAATTAGGTACTAACTCTGTTAAATCTTCATTAATTACTTGGTTATTCTGAATTTCAAAATTGGGCACTAATTCCGTTGAATCTGTATTAGTTTCTTCATCATTATGAATTATGCTCTGAGCCTCAGTTACTAATTCCGTTAAATTTGTATTTTTTTTCTAATCGAGATTTTATTTTCTTCCAAATAATAAATAGATTTTTATCTTCCACTGGACCATCCCAGTTTTCTCCTGAAAATTGGAACATAATTAAAGTACCTTCAGCAATTTCGGATTCTAATAATTCAAAGGCTGCTTTTGTTGTATTATTATTTTCTTGTTGGAGGTGACCAGTAGTATTTTGTTGTCTTAAAAAATTTAGAAAACCTTATATTGTTGGGCTCAAAAGGAACTAGCCCACAGGTCTTAAATCCACTTTTTACCACATCTGGAAAGTTTTCCATTTTTTTAAAAGTAGTTTCGAGGATGGGAGCAAAAACTTCTCTATTCATTTTTTGCCCACAATTTTCTATTCGCCAAGAATGTACACTTTTTTCCACTCCATCTTTAACGGCCTAAATACTGCCACATCTAACGGTTGCAAGATGTGAGTTGCAGAATAATCTCTGAGTGCAAGTATGAGATGAGACGAGTGGCCATCCATAAATAACATTACTGGAAATATAATTTTTTGTCCAACGAGCCATGGGTAGAATATATTAGCAATGTACTCAAAGAAACTTTCGCCCGTCATCCAACCGTTTTCACTTAGACCAATGCTCCAGTTTTTCGGAACTTTCTCAGTGACCAATTTTGGAACTCTTATAGCTGTATATTATCATTGGAGGTGGTAGTTGACCTGAGGCGCTACAAGTGATTAGTGTTATCAAGCATTCCATTTCATCGTTATTTATGAAAGAATAAACTGTTTTATCACCTCTTGTTACTAAAACTTTATCGCCTTTAGGACTCAAAAAGAACGCAGTTCCATCACAATTAAATACACGATTTCAAAGTATTCGGCGCCTCTCAGATAAGTCTCTACTTCAGCAAACCACTGTCTCATTCGAGTTTCGGACAAATTTGCCCGTGAACTGGTTAAATTTTGCGATACGCTTTTGGCCAATTCAGGATGCCGTGCCAGAAATCCCTCATACCATTTACGACCCGGTCGTCCATCCGTAAATTTATTTTGTCTTTCAAGGTTCTTAACTACTAATTCTACACTATCAAGTAACTGATCTTTTGTGCCAGGAAATCCACAACTAACGATATGAAACAGCCAGTTTACAAGTAACTGTTCTTCGTCTTTCGTTAATACGGTTTCTGGACCACTTTTCTTTTCTATCTGAGTTATTCCTTTTACCTTGTCCTGCAACCTTGATTTGGGTATGCCATATTTTTTGCTCGCTGTTTTGAATGGCACTCCTGATTCTATTTCTGCAACGGCTTTCCGTAAGTTTTCAGTTGTGTATTGAAGTTTTTTGCTTTTCCTTGCATTTTAGCAGCTGAAATAAAGAATATCGTATTTACGGCACTTACTTGTACCTAAAATTACAGTGAAAATAAATTATTAATGGTTCATAAAATGGGGTGTCGGAAATATATCCAAGCAGTATTCTATGATACGTCTACCGCGCCATACTACTATCATTATATTATATCTAGCATGCAAATGAAAACAGACCAAAAGAACTAACTTTGCGTCTTACATATTATCGGCACCCGTGCCAATCACGAATACGCAGTATCTATTTTCTACATCATGTTTTTAACTAGTACAATCTCATAAATTGGTTCTTTTGCGTAAATATAATCTTATTTTCACTCTAATTATAATATAAGATTAATTTTCAATATCGAGACATAGAAATTATAACAAAAATATCGGTATAAAAACTTACCTACTTCTGACACTATACAACAAGTAAAATGCACTTGCCGACGGTCAGCGTTGTAACTGTTAATACGATGAAGCGTATTTTTAACGTATATTTTTTGTTGCGCATGTGCAAATTCAAATTGGAAAAGGAAAGTAGAGAGAGCATTACGGTCGGGTTATATAGAAACCACAATAAGTCATTACCTTATTATTCACGAAAATGTGACAAGGGTGCGATAATATGGTCAATGCCGATAATAGGTACGTTTACCTTACGCTGTGAGAAAACAGATTACACTCGAACAACTCACCTCGGAGCCGCTCGAGTGGTATCGGAAATTGCATTGCAACTGTGTAACAACGCCTTTTAAAACATTTATTTTGACACATATCGAGTTGACAAGCGCCGTCGAAGAGAGAGATTGGGAGCAATCAGAACAGTCCAGTCATGACCGTCCAGGTCGCTCTTAACCTATAATCACGTTTTTGTTTTGATTACAGGTGACGGTTAAGTCAAGTAACGGACCAGGATCGTGGCGAACATACCATACTAAGACCGTCGTTTGATGGGAAGTGAGAACGCAATAAAAAATTCTGGTCCGTGATTGGACTGTAACCGGCACGTTTAAAGATAATCGACCTTTATTTTGACGGCCATATGCGTAAAGTCGTTGTCAGATCTGACGGAAAGTGTCGTTGAAAAAACACCAAACGTTAATTGTCGCAGACAAACAAAGGTGGTGAAACAGGGAGAAACTATTATGTAAATGAATTTCTCTGCAACCGTCCAGAAAGTCAAGTTTGTTTAGTAAATTTTTTACTGGTCCAGCACGGTAAAATGACATGCTGGCGCTCGCCATGTAAACTGCTAGCTCTACCAGTAAATAAATACTTTCCGGTCCTGTTATGTAAATTATCATTACAAAATAAATGAGGAGCAGACTTTATTTTTATTTTCAATACAAATTATCTATGCCTACTAATGATAATATTGTAATAATCAACTAATCTTTCATTTCCGCAAACTGCAATTTTTCTTGAGAGGGCTTTTTATTGATTATTTATGAAAATCATTATAATAGTCCTATGAAAATGAAATTCTTTACTAATTTTATCACCGACGAATTCGCCTGCACTATCTGTTTTTGGTTGGTCTCCACGCAAAAAATACACAAAACTGGAATATATTTTTTTTTCTCATGCACAGTATTGAAGGAAGGAACTCGTGTGGCGTGCTTCCTTGGGTAACCCTCCGTGCACCATTACATTTCGTTTTCTATTTTCACATCTTTATTTTCTGTGATAAAGTATAATAAAGATCTGGGTTTAACTGATTTGCAAGAGTTCTGTTTCCATTTACCAAAAAATCTGTTAAGCCTAGATCTTTATTATACCTCATTACAGAAAGTAAAGATGCTAATAAAATGGAAAACACAATGTAATATCATTCAGTATCAGTAGTGCAAAATTCAAATTAGTAGTTACCGCCAACTCCCGTGGACTTTTGTGAAAGGGGTCAAGCCCTACAATAGATTCTAATTTAGTTTCATTTTATTACTTGTCATATTACTTATATTTTCTGGGAATGTTTTATGGCAACAATATTTCTTTTACCTAATTCATCCCTTTTTGGCTACTAAATGTGAGTTAAAAGAGTATAATATTAATATTATTATCATTAACCCTTTTAAGTTATAAATCTTGATTTTTGCTTGCCGACTTGTATATGAGGAGCTTAAATTTTATTTATCATTCTATGCATATTTATAAAATAATAATAACGTTTCAGTAACAAAATTTTGTTCTCGTTTTATTAAAATGAATTACCTAGTTGATATTCAGAAATTTAGGTCCTTATACAATTATTTTTATTTAAACATCATCAGCTATAATGAACCAAGAGCAATAATAAGCGATAATTTTGTAAACAATGCCCGAAAGCGTGTTTTGTAGTAACTGCCCAAAACTTAAGTAACACCACTTACAGGGTTAGTCAAATTCAAGCTTCATCATTAGGATCTCGTAAATCATAAAAGAACAAACAAGGGTGAATTAGGGCACAGTTAGGGAATTTTATGCTGAGTAATATGAAAAAAAAAAATCCGAGATATTTTGTTTCGTTTTCGAGATTTCTGAAAATACTGAAAATAAGTTTTTATTTTTCTTTGATCACCAATTTTCTGTCCGGACGTTTCGTTGCCTGAAAACTATTTTTTTTTTAAATCTGGACCGGGATAATTATTTTTCTTATTTAACAACTTCTCACCTCCAAAACACAGTGATAAGTGATATACGAAATTTATTGATTTCTGACTGTTTGTCTTTCAGAATCCATTTTTACTTTCTTATACGTAAGTGTAGTAATCGTGATTTTTTTTCGACCTTGAGATTTTGATTGATATATATGTTTTGAACCCCTCTGAATTCATTCTGACTATTTTCCGATTGATGTCTGTCGGGATGTGTGTGGATGTGTGTATGTGTGTATCCGCGATAATTTAAAAAAATACTAATGGGAGACTTTCCAAATTTGGCAGTTAAGATTTTCAACAACATTTTAGGTGACACATTAAATTTGGTGAATATGGTACCACCGAAAGAGACATAATGAATGAAAGAAGAAAAAATGTACAAATTCGGGAAAAGAAATTAAAAATTTTTATTGCATTTCTGAACGAATCTCGACCAATTATAATGAAAAAAACATAACATTATTGAAAAAATCTGTCGACATGTCTGTAGTATCGCGATAGCAGCAACAGTTTTTGAGATAAAGCTTTCAAATTTGATACACATGTTCTAAAGGCCAAAGACAATGATAAATTCGGTGATGAGCAAAATTGGCCAGCTGAAAGGAAGTCCACAGGCCCCAAACTTTTTTTGTATTTGCCTTTACAAAAAAAGGCATTCTTGATGAAAGTTTATAAATCATGTCTACTATATCAAGCCAATAAAATATATTTTCCAAACACAGGAGGGCAATATTTGTTATAATTATTTTCTTAATTATTGATTTTCATTTTTTATATTTTTGTGATTTGACACATTTCATAAAAGAAATCTGTTTTTAGTCTTCATTATTTACTAGAAATTTAACAGCAGAGCAAACTAGTAATTTAAGCAATCACTGAGGATTTACGAAAAATCTTAAACTTGTTTTTATTCAATTAGTTATGTCTTTATTAAAAATAAATAAAACTCAGGTCCGAGTTTGACATTTTTATAAATAATGGATTTTGAAAGACAAAATGTCAGAAAATCAAATGTCGTTTGTCATTGTGTTTTGGAGGTGAGAAGTAAGTAAGAAAAATAAATATCCAGATCCGTATTTAAAAAAAATAAGTTGGTGATATTTCTGAAGCAACGAAACGTCTTACAGAAGATAGAGAGATGAGGAGAAAAATGTACTGTAGAAAAGTGCCTTTACTTTTTCCATTAGTCTCTTCATAACCCAATTATTAAAGACAAACAAAAACTAAAATTTTCAGTTTTTTCAGAAATCTCGAAAACGAAACAAAATAACTGGGATTTTTTTCTCGTCATATTACTCAGCATAAAATTCCGCAACTATGTCCTGATTTAACCGTGCTTGTATCTCTTACGGTTTACGAGATCTTAATGATGAAGCTCGATTGTTACTAACCCTATGTAGTACAACCCCCTGCATCCTTTAACTAACGTTGTGCGGGAGGGGTAACATTTAGGGACAAAAGACACACATCCAATATTCATTTATAGTGGATGTATACTCTCTCAGAGTTAATTCCTCTGTCATGACCGGGGACCAAACCCGGAACATTTTGGCGAGAGCCAAGTGCACTTGACTCTTAATTAAAACATTTATTACTTAAACATAAACTTAACAGTTGGTATTTACTAAATATATGGTATATGCATATTATATTTATATGGAGATCGGGAGGTAGCGATAAATGACGTCAGGGTTAACGCTAGGTGATAAATATGATAAAGGTAAGTAACACCCATAAGAGATACACTGATTATTATGACCGACACATAAACAACAATTAGCATGTTTACATATCAACGTATTCAAAACAAAATAGGGGCGGCTTCAGGCCTCGGCGTTAATTTTAATGTAACAGATAAGTTTTTGGACCGGCTTATTAATAGTTGGAAAAAGTTTTGTTGGGTACTGGTCCTAATTTTGAGAAAACTACTTCTTCAACTTGCCGACTCTTCGGTAAATTTTATTGCCATCCTTAGAGCCCATATTGATTACGAATACCGTCTAAAAAACCCATAATGTTATATCTATCCTGCGTCAAAGATATCCCAATTTCTTCTTATGTGATAGAAAAGTTTTTAGACCGGTTTATTAATAGTTGCAAAAAGTTTTGTTGGGTGAGGATCCTTATTTTGAGAAAAACTACTTCATCAACTATTAATAAGATGGTCTAAAAACATTTCAATTACATAAGAAGAATTTGGGATATCTTTGACGCAGGATAGATACAAGATTATGTTTTTTCTTAGAATATATTCGTAATCAATATGTCACCTGAGGATGTTAATAATATTTTCCGAAATATCGGCAAGTTGATGAAATAGTATGTATTCGTTACTTCTACGGATAGTAATCGTTACTTTGTATTCGTTACTTTGTAATCATTAAGGTATGTATTAGGTATGTATATACCTACCTAATACTTAGTGCGTATCCCATAGGTACAGCACTCGCCTCGTATAAGTAAATAAAGTTCAGTGATTAATGATTCTGATTACTTGTAACATAAACAAAGCTCTTCCATAGGTTTAAGAATGTTTATTAATAGCATTTTACTAACAAATAATAATAATAGATACCTATGTCGGCTTGAAGTCAGGATACACACTTGTTTATGTTTTCATTACATTGAAAACAATCTTGAAATCCTAAAGAGAGTAACGATTAAAGTAACGCTTACTTTTAAAAGCAGGTATTCGGTACTTCGGGTATTTGCGAGTAACGAATACAAAGTAACGAATACTCTATTACCCGCCCAACACTATTTTCAAGTACTTAAATAAAGCTGATGTAAACTGAAATATTTTACACATTTGGCCACATAAAATGGGGTTAGGATAAATTTAACAGTTTGACATTTGAAAGGTCTAATTTAGTTACAAAAATTTCAATGTCAACAACAAAAAATTATTAAGATATGACATGAATTATTATTGATAGTATCGAATGACGCTGATAATTAATTATTTAAAAATTTTAGTGAAACATTTCAAGGTACGCTATTAAAATTTAATTGAGGTAAGTGAAGAATTAAATAGAATGATTTTTTTAGATCAGGATGATATATAACTAGTATAAGAAAGTTATGTGCTGGCCATATCAGATATTTTGTAAAGGCTAACTGATTACTTGTGACTACATTTGCTACGGTGTTTTGGGTGGATTTCCCTCTAAGAAATCGAAATGTGTGGGTGGTAGTAATTTATTACATTCTTACCAATATTCGAATATATTTTTCATCAATCTTTCGTATATCATCAGACCGTAGTTATGGGTCGATAAGATTCGTATTGATTTAGTGTTTTTCCTGGTTTTAAAACTGGAACACTTACATAATTATACCAATCTTGTGGAATCGAAATTTTGTTCAACCAAATGTCATTAAAATAATTCAAAAATAACGGGTGCGTGCGTGAAAACTAAAATGACAACTATGGAGATTTCTAGAAAAATAATAAAATGATTACTGATTATTACGTAAGAATCCTTTCAAACCTAACAAGTGTTGGAAGTGTTTGATTTATTATCTACCTAAAACTTTTATACTAGCGCATTCGGATAAAAATGACAGTATAAAATATAAAAATATGTATAACTGTTATCATGTTAGGTTTGAAAGGATGCTTATGTAATACCCAATAATTATTTTATCATTTTTTTCTAGAAATGCATAAATGCTAACCAAATATATTGCCTTATTTTTTTAAACAACAGAGATGGTTCGCATATTCTGTGTAGTCACTGTAATCGACGTTACGTGTATTTGATACACACCGTGATTATGAATGACATTAAAATTCGATAAAATATTGTCCCTACAGTTACAAAAGGAATTTTTTTATGATTTGTGTCTCATGTTCTGTGTATGTAGTTTTCCTTTACCTACATACATTGCGTAAACCATATCTACCAAGTGTATATAAAAATTATTTGGATTATAAAGGACGTACTAAACAAATATTTTTGTTGGTGAAAGTGGATGAAACAACTGACTTTCGGTGTAATAAGGTTGCTAATGTTATAATAAGAATTTTGAGTGTTTAAAAGAGACAGAAAAAGTCGAGCTATAAACAGTAAATTAAGAAATATTTTACGCAGGAACCTGAGATACAGAACAATGTGCGTAAAATTCGTGAAATTATCTGCGCGGTTTTTCAGTGCATGCCAATGTGAACTATTCAGAATTTGCAGCATTTACCTCGGTAGATGTGGAACGTTCATTTTCCATGTACAAACGTATGTACAGACCAAATTGCATAAATCTAATAGCCATGAATGCAGAAAGAATATAAGTTGTAACATGACCACTGTATGCTAATGCGATGGCAGACCTCAATCATTCTGAATAATACATTGTATCAAGCGGTGTGTATTTCATTACTCATTACTTTTATTTTTCTACGTATGTCTTTCCATCAGCCATATGAGGTAGTAGTAGCTACCAGTCCTTCCTGGTGATTACCTTACGTTTAAAGCAATGCATATTACTATGAGAAAAATGCGCAAAACTACATTAAGCAATTGTACACTGTTTGACAAAATATGTACTTAATTGTGAGAAATCTGATTATACAGCCTTAAACAAAATATGTTAGAAAAAGCCTCACTTGCATGAAGGTTTCTTTCTTTCTTTCTAAAAATGTTTTCTTAACCGCCTCTCAAGACACCGAAGTAACTCCCAGAAAATCATAGGTGTTGTGTTGAGTAAAGAAAGACGAGGCCCTATAGTTTATTGTGGAGTCCGAACCACATCTAGGGCATCGACAGTTTTCTCCCATCTTAATCCGAAACAAATTACAAATAAAATTTCTAACTTTCTGCGGGATGGATTCGAACCGTCGATATTCGGTACCGAGTAAATAGCTATAAGCGCTTCACCCATTCGGCTACCATGCCTTATTTTATATTCACATAGTCTTACCAAAGACTTAAATTTACCTTACCCGATTGTCCACTGAATGCGGTGCCTGTGCTCTGCCGTGCTATGCTAAGATGAACGTCCATTGGTGCTGTGATGTGCGGTAGGTCTTTCAAATTACATTGTTTTGTTATCCTATCTTATGTGCTTTCACGGAGTTCTTGATTTTTGTAATTCTTGTCATCAATTTTCCATAGACAGGTAGGTATAACTATGGACTAGTTCTTCTATTGTTACCTTTACGCAACACATACCTACACCGTTCAGTACAGCTCGAATCGGTCTCGGAACGAAATTAAACTGTATATTTTTGTGTATTTATGTATATTTGTATGTATATTTAATTATAAGCTAGCTCCACTCCATACCACTTCGCACGGAAGAGCACAACACCACATCCGGTGGACAACCGCCTTAATTTTGTGACTCTTGAGGCTGATTTTCGATAAAGTGTTAAGTAACGTAACGTATGTTGTTTATATTCAGCTATTCATTATATAGTCCACCTCCAGCTCTCTGGCATTTATTTCTGGCCTATTTTCGCAAGGTAAAGTATGTTTTGTGTTAGTCAAGTCAGTTTATCTTTCATATAACTGAGCATTCGTTTACAGCATTTATAAACAAAACTGATCTAGTATCACTCTCCATACACAAAAATATTGTTGCATATTTTCTTCCAATCTTCTGAATTACTAGAAATTCACATAAGCCATCAAGTACCTATAAATATTCATTTGATACTTTCTAAATAAGATTTGTAAAAAATCTAATATAACTAATAAACATCATAAAATCAACATAACCTGCAGAAATTAGGGCAATAGGTGTCGAACCTGTAACATCGTTTCAATTTTTTCCGGTAATGCACAGCAGAGTTATGATCAGATCTTACATGAAGGTCTTCTTATGTATTATTGTGAAACACAATGCAATTTGAAATTAGTATAGGGTATTCCAAAAAAGATGTTATGAATTATTAAACATTTCTGTGAATAAATTAAACTGAAAAGAATCTTTATTTTGTCGTTTACTCTTTTGAATCCAATTTATTGCTCATCAAGGACAATAATCTGAACTTGGAAAGTTAACATTGTATAAGAAAAATCCTTTGTAGTGATTCAAAGGGGATTTTACATAATTTGACGTAATTTAAAAAAATGAATACGTTTTAACTTTATTAACGTTATTAACAAGAATATAAAAATAGAATTCTTCTTACTATCATACTATGAACAATTCTAAAATATATCAAAATAAATAATAACTAGTAGAATTTCGTGGAATAGGTACAAATATAAGATACAATTAATTTTATTAATAAAAGAAAATAAAATATATATCGTCATTTAGACCAAACGTTAGCATAAAAATATATGTGTGGTTGTTAAAAATAATTATATAAAATAAATACAAAACACCAATAAACAAGCAAGTTAAGAGAGGTGTTTTTATTTTTATTGTCTTTACAAGTTGACAAACTGGTTCAAGATTTATTACATAAGAAGAACAAACGTGATAATTTATATAAACTACTTCTCAGTTTGTTGGGAAAACATCACAAAACAATAAATAAATAGATCATTTGTTTAAATCTTAAAGAGCAAACAATTAATTTATGTTTTTATTATTACAAGAAATTGAAACGTTTAAATTAAAATTGTCACTAATTTGCAGGTAATATAAAAAAATATAAATATGAATCATCATATTAATGAAAATTACACAACAGTCTTTTACACAGTTTATGTTTTTTGTTTCTAACATAGGACTGTATAAATAGTAGAAAGCGATTTTTTTAAGAACTAACCAGGGACGGCTTTATTATTATAATAGTGTTATGTAGTGTAACAATTAAAAATTACAATAACATAACATACTACTACATGCAACTTTAACTTCATACATAGTTAAAAACCTGCGAAAATATTTGGATAAAAATTGCGGAGTATAAAAACCACAACATATATCATTACATTTCACATACTCACAGTATGTACGTTACAAATTAAAAATTAATTTGACAGTTAAATTTTTTTAATAAAAACAATTTTACGAACAGCTTCCTGTAAAAAGTGCATTTATCTTGACGTTTTTAAATAATCAAAGTTTACGTGGTTCACTAGTGACTGAAATAAATTCTCACTCATTAGTGAGTTAAAAATTTTCTATTAGTTAAATTGAATTGACTGACAATAATTTATTAGTCAAAAACTCTACCCGTGGGCTGAAAAGAAGCCGTACTTTTTGTTTATCTTTGGCAAATTTTTGCTTCTCAGCCGATTTTAATGAACTTGGCGTCAATAATTTGCTGATTAAATAGCCTATAAAGATCAAGTGTCAAGGTGAAAATATTAATATTTAAAATGGTGGACGCATCTGAAACAAACAATAATAATACCTTAATCAGTTTGTTAAGCCTCATGTACATCAATTTTTACATATAAGTGGCAAAAGCACAAACATAATATTTATATTTCTATTATTGTATTTTGTTTCTAACAGTATACAAAAAAAAAACATTAGTACATTAATGGGATGCATTTTTACGAGAAAAAAGAAATAAAAACTAACAATGTCCCAGACGATTTTAATCAGTGTGTCTGTTTAAACTGTCAAATGAATAATTCAACTTGTGATTGAAAGATGGCAGCACAAATTCTTTATTGAGCACAAAATATGTTCATCAACATGTACATAAGGTTCCAACGTTATATTTTCACACATTAACCTCAACATATGCATGCACATGTACACCAGATCTGTAGCGGTTAAGTAACTTCCTCCCGCATAGGATTCTTCCAGATACCTTTAGGAGTGCAGGTTGGATTATGTTATTCAAAAATAATAATAATGCGATTTTTTAGTGTAAACTGGATCTCTTTACCATATGTTTGTGCAGGCGTATTTTATATTCTAATTGATGGTATATAGTATCTATCCCACAAAATAAACAATGGGACAGTTTATTAGAGAGGAGGTAGTAAAATTATACATTATCTACAAACTATGCCCAAAATATAGATTTTAATAGTGGATTTGAAAAGGTGGTTTCTGATGGGGTTTTTGAGATGTTTATTTAGTGTTGTATGCTTTGCACCATTTACTTATAAACTGCCAGACACAACAAGTGAAAAATTTGACAAATTGTAGAGGAACCACATTGGTATGATCGAATCAACGTCGAAAAATAATATTTTTAAATTATCGAAAAATCTAGAAAATTGTATCAAATATGAAGGTTGAAAACTTTATTAAAAATTTTACCGGTCAAGAAAGATTAACTAATCTAGCACTGTTATCCATAGACGCGGAACTTATTCAAGAAATGATGAATTTGTAAAAAGAAACCCGAGAATCCCGCTAAATTTTATATAGTAGAGTTTTCTGCCTCGCAAAAGTGCTTTCTTTTGCGATTCCGTCTGCAATCGATTGTTAAAACTTGGAAACCCCCGCAAACTGTTACTTACACTTTGTGAAAATAATTCCACCTGGTTGTACAAAAATTGTATGGTGCAGGGGGGCTGTAAAGGGTTATTATAGAAAAAAGGGTGGTTTTGAGTTATTTATATAATAAGAATCTACGTAAAATTATGTACCGGTTACATAAGTGTGGAATAATAATTGTCATTATAAATGCAATACAATAATTATTGAAAATTATATTTTACATTACATCATATGGAGAAAGAAATCATTCAAGACGATTTTCTCGAAACATCTAATTCGCTAACTCATCATTTTTCCGTTTAACTAACCCTATCTTCGTAACGGCTGCATTTCTCGAAAATATGTTTAGAATAAAAGTTGTGCATCATTTCATGAGGATAATACTAATTTTTTATTTTTCAAATCCCTTGTTTTATAAGGGAGATATTTAGCAAAAACTGAATCAATGTAATGATGCTGTTGTTTCAACGTGACCTAGCGGGAGCTGTGCACTTGAGGACCGAGTGAAGTAGAGCACTATATCGCAATGTGTTGAACAAAGACGCAGTCACAATAAACAGAACCTAAATTGTTTCCTTTACTTTCTTTATATTTGAGCACAAAATCAGTTATTATTTATTGTGATTTGAATATCGGTTTTTTATTTGGAATCAAACCACGAAGAGGCAGACACGCGCATTTTACTTCACATTATGTCAGCCAAAAAAGGAAGGATTTGAACGGTGTATTATTGAATGTAAGGACACCGATGTCTTAGTTCTTCTCTCACATTTTAAAAACGAACTTACTAATAAAGTGTGGTTAAAAGTTGGATTCGGAACTGATCAGAGATTTATAGCTGTGCATAACTTAAGCATGGAAAATAGTTTATTAGATGCTTTGCCTGCGTTTCACGCACTTACCGGCTGTGATACTACCAGTCAATTTTCAGGTATTGGCAAAAAAACAGCGTGGAAAAGTTTTCTACAACATAGCAAATTACTCAGTGGCATTGGAAAATCTACGTTTAACGAAGACTTATTTGATGGAATGCATTCCTTTGTGTTACGGCTTTATAATGCTGGTAATGATATTGACTGTATTAATCATTTAAGAGGTGTCTTAGCAGGTTCCAAGTAGTTGCTCAAATTACCACCCACGAAAGATAGCTTAAAACTCCACTGCCTGAGGGTCCATTATCAGACAAAAATTTGTTTAAATGGTTTAAATCCTAAGCCATCTCTAGACAATTATGTAGATCACGGTTGGAGACAAACTGGAAATTTTATTGAACCAATCCTTTCAACATTAGAGAAGGTTCCAACGAATTTAATTGGCCTTTCTATTTGTAAATGCAAAAAAGGTTTGTAATTAACAATGTTCTATACTATCAAATATGAATGATGTATTTATTTTCAGATTGCTCTTCGCGCCATTGTTCCTGTATAAAAAATAGTCTTGTGTGCATTCGAACATGTAAATGTTCGAACAAATGTGCAAACAAACCAAAAATGGACCAAATTGAACCGGATACTTACTATTCTGAGTCAGATTCAGATTAAGACATTTTTTTATTTTATTTAAATGTATTTAGTTTTTTAATATATTTGTACTTTCACCATTTTTTTCATTTAATATATTTTTTCTTGATTAACCAACGATAAAATCTCGGAGAAAAAACTATCTGTAACGATATTAAATGTAAATTTTAAATTATTATTGAATATAATACTTCAATAATAATTTATAAATTGAAGCGTTAGTATCCGCCTGCTAATTTAATTGCATAAAACCCTTACCCACGTTCTCTTTCTTTGTCTCGTTTATGTGAGTTAGAGCATTTCACCTTACTCTAGAGGAGTGGAAGGGACGCTTCGGCTTTACAACATAGATGTGTGACTGTCTACAGTATTTCGACATTGTTTTACTTTTTCTTGAATATCTTAGTTATAAATAAAGCCATCAAAAAAATAATTATACCATAATAATCACAATAAAATTTCGAACAACATTTATCGAAGTAATTTTTTGATTAGTGCAGTGGTTTTTCATATATTAAGTGATATACACTAACATTTTGAGTAGCTTCATAGTTACTCCGGAATTTAAGTTTATAATTTCTCTAACACATGTAAAACTATAGAAAATTTCAGTTTCTTTATTTTTTTTATAAGAAAATTATTCGCAATGTTACTTTAATTTTTTATTAGGCGTATAGATATTTTAATTTTAAACAAATTTGTTTTTTATATATTTTTTTGAAAACACCCCCTACAACCCCCCTGCACCATACGATTTTTGTACAACCTAGGAGAATTACTATCTTATGGGATATGTAACAATTTGTAGGGGTCGACAAATTTTAACAATGAATTGGAAACGGACTGAACAATAGAATCGGTTTTTTACTCTACTAATATAAGGTAGGTATTTATTTCGTAACAGCCTCCCGGTTTATAAAAGTCACAACACGCCACTGTATTACTTTGTGTCAAGTTTTCCTGTTATGAAAATTTGCTTCTTTTAAGAATTAAATTTGGTCGTATATATGAAAATCTTTTCAAACCAATAAATCGTGGAAAGCTTAGTTGCGTAAGTCTGGAAACTGAAATAACTTTTTTCTAGAGTTTCTGGATAGATTCGCGAGGTTTTTTTATTTGTTTATATTTTCTCTTTAATCTAAATTAACAAATATCAGCTTTGTGCTTTGAGAAAATTCCAATTCAAATCAATTTGAGAGATTAAAAATTCGATGCAAGATCATGCACAATATTTTTATTTAAGTATTTAGATAAACTCCGTAAATTGGTAGCTTCAATACAGTTTAATAAATTATTATAGTGTAAATATTTTATTAGATATTTGTCCTTATACTGTAAGTTATTTTTACACAACTGGATCACTAGAAGATGTGGTTTTATTCCTTAATAAAGAGATTAAGAAAAAAATAACTAAATATTACCTTGTAAAACAGGTAAAATAATGTTAAAAACTACTGGATATTTAACAGGTATATTTAAGGCCATGGGTAATAATTGTTTTCAAAAGATTTTAAAATTTTTGGCTCACCCTCAAATTTAAAACTAATATTAGACAATAACTTTACGAGTACTCTATAACCAGCATAAAAATAAAATGGTGCCATAAATATCTATAAAACTCAATTAACTTGTAAATAACACCTTTATATATTGACAGACGTCTTTCTAAACGCTTTCAAATTTAAAGTAAATGCCTTGGTTCATTCAAAAATGAAGTCCAACCCAAAGCATGTCAAATTCATGCAAACAGCAGGTGCAAATTTTAGTTGCTTTTGAAAGTAGCGCAAGCCTACACAGTATAAGTAATAATGTTTGTGTATAACGCTGAATCTTGACAATGCTACGAATAGGTATCACACTTTCCTGTCAAAATTATTAGTCATAGTGAATATCGTCTACTTTTAAACTAAAGTATTCATTATCATATTATCCTACTGGGCATTATGATTTATAAAACTCAATTGCTTCCATTAGCTCCGTGTTAACTACACGAACAAATATGTTTCACAGCTAACTTGAAAAATGTACTGATAATTTATATAAACCCCACAGATAATACAACCCCTTGGATCTCTAAACTAACGTTGTACGAGAGAGGGCTACATATTTAGGGACAACAGATACACATCCGAGTATACTGCGATTAATCTCTTTCACAAAAAGATCCTAGTATCAATGCCGGGAATCGAACCCGGGACTTTTAGGTCAAGTGTTCTTGCCTCTCGATCATCAGTCGTACATTGTTAATAACTTCTAAAAGCTAAACTTCGCCCTTTATTTATAAGTAGAGCTGTCCGAGGTGGCTGGAGTACAGCCACGGTCTTGCGATGGCGTCACACGAGCCGATTTAGAAGTGATTTACGCTGCAGTCTTATTTGAAAGGTTAATGCGTGAGGTTGTACCTATAAATTATACATAATGTCAAACGCGCCAAAGGGTAAAAAACGACCGTACGCGGACACAGTGAATAAATTTATCGGTGAATTTCCGGATTTATTCTATGACGGATGTAAAATAATTTGTAAAGTTTGTAATCAAGACTTAATGTGCTGGCACAAAACAGATTGTCGTCGTCATCAACACCGTGCAACATCAAAATAAAAAAAATGGGATGCCTTTGACAACTCAGTTTATGTTTGATTTATTGTTAATGTTAATAGCCTGTAATATTCCGCTACACATACTGGATAAACAACCATTTCGGAAGTTTTGGAATAAATACAATCCCCAGGTGAACTTATCAAGTCGTACATCGTTACGTAGATATATTCCAGCTGTTCGCGAAGACATTGTAAATAGGATTAAATGTGGATTAAAAAATACACGGCTCTGGTTATGTATTGACGAGACGACAGATTGTAAAAAAAATCTATTTTAAATATTATAGTACGTGTACTGGGCCCTCTTAAACTAACATTTCCACTTTTACTAGCTAGTAAAAGACTAACTGCGTGTACTGGCGAAATAATTACGCGTGGGGTGTTGGAGACATTCGAAAAATTTGAACTTTCAACAAGTCAAGTATTGATGTTTGTGACTGATGGTGCTGCGACAATGCGCATGGTAGGCCGTTTTTTTCAAAGAGACAATTGTAGGTTTTTACATGTTACGTGTAAAGTGCATGCGTTACATCTTGTGGCAGAAACGATTCGAAAATGTTTTCCAGAGGTAGATGCATTAATAGCAAATACAAAAAAAGTTTTTCTCAAATCTCCTAAACGGCTTCGAGCATTTCACAGACAGTGTCCTGGTATCCCTGAACCACCAGAGCCGATTCTTACACGTTGGAGATCGTGGTTGAAAGCGGCTTTTTATTATGCTGAATATTTTCAACAAATAAAAGCTGTGATACTACAGTTCAACCCTAACGAGGCTGCAGCTATTAGGGAAAACCAGACAAGCTTACAAGACGTTTCCCTTGAAACAGATTTAAAAACTATTAATAACAATTATAGAGAACTACACGACGCAATAGAAAAATTGCAAAATAGTTCGTTGTCGTTAGTGGAATCGCTGCAAATAGTGGACGACGTAAATACACAGCTACAGGCTATAAATGACGCAAAAAATAATCGCGTTAGTGAAAAATTCGAGAGTGTATTGCAGAAAGATCCTGATTTTAGCAAATTAAGGCAAATTTGTGATGGTGCATCTACAACTTCGTTAAGTGAGTTCACAGATTGTTTTACTTATGCCTGTATTACATCCGTAGATGTCGAATGGTCATTTTCAAAATGCAAAACATATTTTTTCACCAAAGCGAACATCGCTGACGGAGACAGCTGTAGAAACATACCTGATGCTATTATACTATAGATCTTCCCCACTTTGTGATGACGACAACCAAACTACTTCATAAATCTGCTTAAAAGGGTGTTTTATACAAATTTTTATAAAATGTAACATTATTGTTAAAATGTATTTCCATTTACTGTACTTATTCAAGTATTATGATATGATGTAAACATATGAGTCATATGACGGCTCTGTCGGTCAGGTGACCTCGGACAGCTCTATTTATAAGTAATATACTGATTTGAATGAAAACGGTAACATCTGATATTGGTTAACAGCAATTTACAAAGAACTTAAAACAGTAGGTTTTAAAAAAAATCATATCTGCCATATTAGTTACACTAGAACTTCTAAATTTAGACTGATCCGAGACAAAATACAACTTGAGGGCGTGAGCATGCAAAATTGAAACTAGATGTACAACAGATAATTACTTGGGCATAAAGAAAATTGAAAAATTCTTCAAATTTGATGTTTAATATTGTGCCTGTTTAGAAAATATTTGCCGTAATCATATGCTCACACCATAAGACAACTATTTAAACATAAATTGTAAAAGTTATACGTAAAAATGTTAATAAGCTTTCTGTTCAAATTTTCTGATAAAAATCTTATAATCAGAAATAATTGCACTGGAAGGTGTTACACTCTACAGCATATTGACAAAAACTAAATAAATATATCTTTTACTACATGTCCATTGTCCAGTACATATCGGTGATACATTGCGTTATTGCGTTAGTAGTGGTGATATCAGTGATATCGTGTAGATGATGAATGAGCGTATATCTGTCTAGGGAAGCCTAAGCATTTTGTTTTTGGTGCATTTGGAGTTTTTTAAATGCTGTTTGTGGATACTGAGCAACACGCAGGGATGGCCTTACTATTGTAGTACATATTGATTTCTTATTTGCCCTGCTTAGTCTGTGATTCCTTGCCAAGAGTAGATATAAGCTCTTAGTAAAATATTACGACTTTTCATATAGTCATGTTAATATGTCGGCCGAAAGTTAACCCTTTAACTAAATGAGCCTCTAACTATTTTGTTTCTATTTGGTGTTCTTTAATCGAAATTGATGTTAGAACACATAACCATTGACATATTTAATTTGATTTATTGTCATGCTTTTAGAGTGATAATAACTATGCCAATAACTATAGTTACTTTAAGCTAACAACTGTGACTAAGGTGACAATAACTATAATTTTAAGCTTATTTTAATACTTTTGTATATTGATTAAATACAATAAAGCTTGAAACAATTGCATAAAAACAGTAAGTATAGTTTCCAGAAAACACTAAAAGACCATATACTGCACTCGACATGCGTTTCGCCCAGCAAGTTGCCATATCTGGAGATGTTTAAAACTAAACATGTGTTAACAATGTATCCTGTTTATGACACTAACCAATAGAGCGGACATATGGGATGAACCCTATTCATACCGTTTTTATACTTTGTAATTTCCAAACCTTCAAATGCATCCAGCTATCTAGTATTTGCTATATTCCAAATTAAATTGCCATTATCTATTTTATGGTTGTTCTCAAACGCATATTTACCAACACGCTCCTTGAATCTACTTTGAATTGATCGTCTAGTTTGTCCAACATACTTTTGATGAGAGAGTTTACGGCTAATTTCGTAAATCCCCGACTTTTCGACCCGACAAATCTAGACAAAAAATTTGCGACAGTACTCATTATGTTAGATTTTCCCAAAGCATTTGACACCATCAGTCATGAACTCATGTATGCTAAACTGAAGTATTATGGTTTTGACCCCATTGCAGTGTTATTTTTTGAAAACTATTTAAAATCAAGGTCTCAACAAGTGTGAATTGGAAGCACTGAATCCTCTGTTGGAAATGTGTCATCGGGAGTTCCACAAGGATCAATTTTAGATCCCCTGCTTTTCATTGTATACACGGCTGACATGTGTACTAAAATAAAACATATGTCTATGCAAACTTATGCGGATGATACCCAACTGTTGTTTCACTTTAATAGCGACAATTATCACCAAGCAGCTCTTAGTATTAATCAAGACCTTAGTTATATTGAAAGGTATGCTTCTGAAAATAACTTAAAGCTCAACGCGTCGAAATCCTCCGCTATGCTCTTTACTTCTGCAGCTAAATATATTCAGCTAAAGTCTAGCATTACTTTAAGAATAAGTGATGATCTAATTAGTTGGTGCGATTCTTCAAAAAATTTAGGACTTTTGCCTGATATTAATCTTCGTTTTATTAAACATGTAAGTAATTTGATACAGAAAACTTATCTACGCTTAAGACTTCTATATGCAAATAAAAAAATTTTGAATTTCAAATTAAAGAAAAAACTTTTGTGAGAGCCTTGTATTGTCCATTTTTTATTATTGCAATATCGTTTACTATCCTTGTCTTGATATGGTCAACAAGAAACGTATTCAAAAGGTACAAAACACTTGCTGTCGATATGTTCTTGATCTCAGAAAATTTGATCATATCTCTAGTAAAATTAATCAGATACAATGGTTAAATATGGACAATTTATTTAAGTATTTTATTTTGGTTTTTGTTCACAATTTATACACAACTTCAACACCCCTCTACCTTAAAGAAAAACTGATTCCGAGAAGTACTATTCATAATGTTAATGTTCGTGGCAGAGACACATTAACAATGCCTCTGCATAGCACTTCCATGTTTCAGAGATCATTTTCGTACAACGCAATTTATTTATACAATCAACTAAACCTAGATTTTAAAAAGTATACCGTTCCTAATTTTAAAAAGAAACTCAAAAAATATCTTTTAGATCAACAGTTACTTGGCAATTCTTGATATTTTTTTCTCTTTTTTTCTTTCTCTTCTGTTTGTATAATTTTTGGGATAATCTACTCATTACTTTTACGTTTTACCTTCTTTCTTTCTTTTTTTTCATTTTTTTCAATTTAATGTTACTATTATTTATATTTAAATTTTTTTATGTAATTATTTACATTGGGTTAAGTGTAAGAATAGCCCTAGAGCTAAACTTCGCCCAGGGAGTAAATTAATTAATGTAAATTTATTAATTTAATAAAGACGTTTTATTATTATTATTATTATTATTATTATTTTCGTTTGGTTTAATTCTATACCTTGGAACGCCTAAAAGTTGTTGTATTCCGATGAATGAACCACCGTCACACCTATAACTTTAAAAATCTTACCCATACCACAGGGGATTCGAGGGTCGTATGGAATAGATACAAATTTCGGATTTGCTCTTCCGTTTTAAAAGGTCGAGCAATTTCGAAGTTTTTAATTATTTTATCAGCTAAACTTACAGAATAACCATTACTCACAGCTATATCCTTAATCAACGACTTTTCTTTTTCAAAGCTCTCCTTATTGAGAAGGACGCTTAAATAGGCTATGAACTAGAAAATTAACTCGTCATTTTGTGTTGATCCCACAATGTTGAGAGTCCTTAAGGATATATCTTAAAGTACTGGAATCTTTTGAGTATAATATGTCGAATTTTTACTTATTTCTAATTATTAATAGGTACATCTAAAAATTTTCAGTTTGATACGTGAATTCATCTGACGCGAAACGACTGTTTAATTTAGAAACAAAGTTGTCAATATCAGTGCCTCTTGTATCAAACACTGCACAAATATCCATCTATCTAAGGGGAAATACTCGTATTCTTTTTGTTTTTGTTCCGAATCTGTTCATGAAGAGACTGGCAATGAATGGTGACAAAGACATTGCTGTTCCTTCATGTTGTTTGAAGAAATTATCATTAAAGATCTGTGGAAAACTTGGAAATAATGAACAAACCTCAAAGGGGATTAAAATTTCACCTTTTTACAACTGGATATTTTTCACATTATTGATTAAAGCGTTGAAATTAATCACAGCGAAACTAGGTGGTGTAAAGGTAAACTTTCTAAATTCCCTGTTGGCCATTTTGATAGGTATTAAGATGGAGATGTAAATGGTGAATCATTAGGACGCACCGACTCTCCTGGCTTATGTATCTTAGGCAAGCAGTGTAATCTAGATACACTTGGGTTAAATACATATAACCTCCTATTTAAAGCTGGAGTAATACAGATTTTACAAGATTTAAGTACATTTCTTATTTCAGTACTCATTTTTGGTAATGGATTTTGTTTCTAAAAACCTGCAAATGTTCAGTTTTTCCAAAGTGAAAATTTCAAAATCTTGATATATTTCAGATAAAGTTACAATGTTTGCAAATCAAAAATGGTTGGATTTAGAAATTAAATATCTGTATAGTAAACGAAGTACGCTTGAATTACAAGCATATGGATTTTACAATAAGTTAAATAATTTTGAACATTAACAATGGTGTGACTTTCAGAGGAACGTATTATTATCCTTTAACATGAAATTTATTAAGAAAATGCCACAAAATAAAATACTCAAAATATCAATCAATTCTTATCGTTGTAGAAAACCAAGCCTCACAGTAGATTAGCTGCCGCTAAAGGAATTTTAGATGAGGTTGTTGAAAGTTCAATTCAATACTTTCCTAACTCATCTAAAGAAATTTTCAGAGATGTTTGTAGCAATCAAATATACACAAAAATATTGTCACCATAGGAAATAGAACGTCAAAATCGACAAAAGATAGAAAAATTAACAAACGGTTGAGTAAAAAGGTTTTTTGTACTTAAACGCTGATAATGGTAATAAGATTGATATTTTAGATAAACAGGACTATTTTGAAAGGGTAGACAACTTGATTAGTAATGATCCATATAAAAAACTTTCTCAGTATAAAAAATAATTACTGAAGAAATGTGCTTAAATTACTCCAGCTTTAAATAGGAAGTTACATGTATATAATCCAAGTGTACCTAGATGGTACTGCTTGTCTAAGATACATAAACTAGGAAAGTCGGTGCGTCCAATTTTTTCAGCAATTGGATCACTGACCTATCAAAATGGTCAATAGAGAATTTCGAAATTAAATTGCACCACCTATGTGATTGATTCCAATGATTTCAGTAATAGGGTGAAAAATGTTCAGTTGAAAGAAGGTGAAATTTTGATATCCTTTGACGTTTTCTTGTTATGTCCAAGCGTTCCAATATCACGGACCTTGTACTACCCTGAGGATTTACTTGAATCAAAAAATCTCAGTGAAGATGTAGTAAAAGAATATATTCAACTCATTAAACTGTGCATGAAACAAAATTGTTTCCGATTCATTGATAAATCCTTCAAATAACATGAAGGCTCAGTAATAAGTAATTCTTTTTCACCATTTATTGCAAGTCCCTTTATGAACAAACTCGGAACAGAAGGAGAGGGAAAGTTTGATTATTTACCTAGGGTTTGGCTTAGGTATGCAGTTGGTAGTTTTCCTGTGTTTGATGTAGAAGTTACTGATATTGACAACTTTGTTTCTAAATTAAACAGCCTTTTCTCATCAGTTAAATTCACATATGAAATTAAAAACTGTGGACAGCTAACATTTTTAGATATATTAATAATTAGAAATAGTGAAAATGAAAATTTTGACACATACTGAAAAGATACCAATATTCTAAGATATATCCCTAATGGCTCTCACGATAATTGTGCTCAACACAAAATGGCGAGTTTTAATTTTCTAGTTTATCGCCTATTAAGCGTCCCCTTCAATTAGAAGAGAGTCGACAAAAAAAGGCATTGATTAAAGATATAGCTATGACTAATGGATATTCGGTAGGTTTAGGTGATAAATTTATTAGGAGAGGTACATTTAAAGAGAAACTTCTAAATTTCGCGACCTTTTAAAATGAAAGAATAAATCCAAAATTTGTATCTCTTCCATACGACCCTCAATTCTCTCGTGGTATTGGTAATATTTTTAAAGATATATTTATGACAGTGGTTCATTCATAGGGAAATAAACTACAACAACTTTCAGGCAATCCAAAAGACAAAATTTAAACATACGAAAAGTCGGGGATTTACGAAATTAACTGTAAGGATTATAATCAAAAGTATGGTGGACAAACTAGATGATCAATTAACAATAAATTTAAGGAGCATGTAGCTAATTTTAAATATGGCAGAACACTCATAGGTTTAGTGTTGCCCAACATACAGGGTGTCCCAGATTTAAACAGACATAGTCTAGTGGAAGGTAGAGCACACTCAGCTGAGTTCAAAATATCCCTATACTTACTGTTGAATGTGAACCGTTTTTGAGATACCGGGTGTTTTATGGTTTCTGACCAGAACTTTAGTCCGCCATATTTTTGAAATGACTGCAGATATTTAGATAAAATTTGGTACACATATTATATTCTTTTAGGTTAATAAATATCTTAAGTAATTTTGGAAAAATTCCTGGACCGGCCTCCATTTTTTTAATATGGCTCCTAGGGTCGTTAACATAACACTGTATATTATTTTTTGGTAAATGTTAGTAAACTTTTAAAAAGCCTATGGACCAGTTTATGAAATAATGTCATAATATTTGATGGCACGTTTATGGTTATTCTTCAATAAATTTTCAAATGTATTGAAAGACCAAACTTGACATTCTACGAATAACACAATCCAGTTGCTAACACAATTATTTTATTAATTTTAGCTAAATACCCCGCAGAAGAAGTTGTTATTTGTTTTTGTTTTGACATTCAGTGTTTTTCGTCCAAAATAAAGCACATTCCATTTATTTCACGAATAAAAAATAAGTAATAAAACGATGCGATTAACACATGACATTGTTGCATTAAAGATCCCAAGTAGGAACATGTCAAATGTGTAATTTTACAAATAAAAATTGCTGTTCGCTTTTAGTAATTATTAGAATAAGTGATAAAAAACCAGTTATAAAACTAAAAATGTTAAGATGCCGTTTCAATTTAGTAATGAAGATTATGCGGCTATTATTTTTGTGTATGGCTTTTGCGACGGAAATGGGAGAGCTGCATAAAGAGAGTTCAAAGGCGTTTTCCAAATCGCCGTGTACCAGATCATAAAACGTTTTCAGAGGTATACCAATTTATTAGGGAACATAGACAATTTCCGTCAAAGACAAAGCATGAACATGTTCCCAGAGCTCTTCCACAAGAAGAGCAAGTATTACAGTTTGTGGAAAATAATCCATCCATAAAGTTAGAAAAATAAGTAATGACTTAGCAGTACCTAAGACAAGAATATGGCGACATTAAGGAAGGAAAATTTGTATCCATTTCATGTTGAAACAGTTCAACGTCTAGAAGACGGCGAGGACGTTTCCCGTTTAACATTTTGTAGGTGGATTTTGGCTCACAAAAGAACAATATCGAGAGTTCTATTCACGGATGAAGCCCAATTCACACGTGATGGAATTAATAACTGTAGAAATCAGCATGATTGGCAAGCGAAAATCCACATGCAGTGATCCAGAAACATTCCCAATACAGATTTAATATTAATGTGTGGTGTGGTATTTACAATAATCATCTAACAGGGCCCCCACATTTTTGAAGAAAGGCTAACTGGTGAAGTTTATTTAAACTTCTTTAGAGATATCTTGCCAGATTTATTAGAAGACATCAATACTAGGGGTGTGTGGTTTCAGCACGATGGTGCTGGACCCCATTTTTCTGTACCGGTCCGGGATCATCTGCACCAGCATTACACCAACAGATGGATTGGTCGCGGAGGTCCGGTAAACTCACCACCGAGGTCTCCTGATCTTACACCTCTGGATTATTTTTTATAGGGTCATCTCAAGTCAGAGGTGTACAATGAAGAGTTCAATACACGAGAACAGCTTCTAGAAAAAATTATTACTGTATGAAAACATTAGAAATAACCCGGACGTGATAGATATGTCAGTGAAAAACATATTAAAACATGCTCGAAAATGTATTGACGCTGGGAGCATTCATTTTAAAAACCTGTTATAGTTTTAATTATTTGGACAGTTTTTGATTTTTTTTTTCAGTTATTTAAAGTTCTAAATAAATTTATTTTGTCAAAATAAAATTGCAAACTTTTGTCTTTTAATATTTTCAAATTATTCTCAAAAGGTGTTTAATATTTTTTTTTAATTGTGCTTGTTAATTCAAGCCTCTTCACTAACATTTTTCTTTCATGAAAGAAATGGAATGTGTATTATTTTGGATGAAATTTAAACTAAAGAAAGCTTAGAAACACTAATTGCCAAAACAAAAACAAATAACAACCTCTTCTGCGGGGTATTTAGCTAAAATTAATAAAATAATTGTGTTAGCAACTGGATTGTGTTATTTGTAGAATGTCAAGTTTGGTATTTCAATACTTTTGAAAATTTGTTGAAGAATAACCATAAACGTGCCATCAAATATTATGACATTATTTCATAAACTGGTCCATGGGCTTTTTAAAAGTTTACTAACATTTACCAAAAAATAATATACAGTGTGATGTTAACGACCCTAAGAGCCATATTAAAGAAATGGAGGTCGGTCCTGGAATTTTTCCAAAATTACTTAAGCTATTTATTAACTCAAAAGAGTATAATATGTATACCAAATTGTATCTAAATATGTGCAGTCATTTCAAAAATATGGCGGACTAAAGTTCTGGTCAAAAACCATAAAAAAACGGTTCACATTCAACGGTAAGTATAGGGATGTAGTTTTATTATTCGGTTTGGATAAAAATTAGTAAAAGAAAACCTCAAATTCTCATTTAGTCGACGTTTCGACAAAATTTATTGTCTTCCTCAGGACTAATGAGGTCTTTGGTTTTCTGTCAATATAATCATAATCGTCAAATAAATAAATAACGTCGCTTATAAAAACAGAAATTTCTGTTTTGCCTTTACACTCATATCGATCTGCATTGAAAATAGTTAAAAAACCATTAATTTATTACCCAAAGGTCATTGTTTGTCCAAAGAATCCTGTTATTATAAGCGACGTTATTTATTTATTTGACGATTATGATTATATTGACAGTAAACCAAAGACCTCATTAGTCCTGAGGAAGACAATAAATTTTGTCGAAACGTCGACTAAATGAGAATTTGAGGTTTTCTTTACTAATTTTTATCCAAACCGACTAATAAAACTACATTAAGAGATTGTGGATACGAAACTCCTTAGCTAAGTATAGGGATGTTTTGAACTCAGCTGAGTGTGCTTTACCTTCCACTATAGTATGTCCCTTTAAATCTGGGACACCCTGTATATTTGAGAAAAAACTATAAAATAGATAGTTGCAATTTAAAATTAAATAAGAATGTAACAAATGCTAGACAGCTGGATGCAAAGTGTAAAAATTGTATGAATAGGGACAGAGGGCCAATCTCATACAGTCTGCTCTAATGGGTAGTGAGTTATGGTTCAACCGTAACAATTAGTTTAAGTATAAACGTTACCATAAGGTTAGTTTTAATCATCTTCAGATAATGCCAACTTGGTTGGCGAGATGCGCTTCAAATGCTGTATATGGTGTTTTGATGTTTTGTGAGAAACTACTTTAGTATTTTAAATATATGAGGGAAATTTGCTTTTTAACATTTTAAATATTTTTTTATTAGGAGTTCTATACGTGTTTCGGCTTTTTAGAACAATAGTTTAGGATGGAATAGAAATATAGAATACTAAAAAGCCGAAACACGTGTAGAGTTTCTAATAAAAAAAATTTTAAACATTAAAAAGCCTTCATATATTTAAAATCTTTAATAATGATTCATAAGGAGCCAACCGTAGAATCAGTTCAGTGTACTAACTACTTCATTGTTTATTTTAATAAAACTGTTTAATGTAAATAATTAGATATTACCTGATTCATAACAAATGTTATCATTCTATATTACTCCAGAGAAATAAAACTTCCTCTGCGGAATGAGGTCGAACAAGCTGAATTTTTCCAGAGACCTTCGTTTTGATGTTCTAATGAAGCACAAAAAAATCTCATATACCTACCCTTGTGCGTCTTGAGATATCGAAGGTCAAAGGTCATGAAAATCGGTTTTTCGCGAATATCTCGCTTCCGGTGCATCTGACGTCATAAGAACTCGTAACAAAACTTACGTAAAATAGTATTCTCTACAAAATTGTTCATATATATTTTTTTCGTACGACCAACCGTTTTCGAGATATAGCATGATAAAACGGGAGCGCGCATTCGTAATAGGTAATACTGTTTTATACTGCAGAGCTATAAATATAAAAGCACTTTTCTTAATCTGTTAGACTGGAAAATTAAATTCCTATTATTAAAGCCGTTAAAAATTTGTTTATTTATAAAAAAATATATAATAAATAATTAATAACAAAAAATACATTCTTTTCCACACCACGCCTTATGTTTCCTTGCCTTCCTCCTCGTCTTCGTCGGGTTCCACTAGCACCTCGATCAACACAATATCTTCGTCAGACGCTTCCTCTATATCTGTTGGCTCTATGTCTGTTGGCAAAACCTCTTCAGGCTCAAGGTCACTGAAGTCTTCGATGTTTTGCAACTCTGTTGACGGGTTCAGGCATGCCTGTCCGTGACACTCACCACAAACTTTGGAGCATAGCAGCCCGACTTTTCTACACCCGCACTGCGCACCACACCCCTTTTTACAATTACAGAATATTGTATTTAATAGTTCGTCTGGAGCAGGTGGCAGTAGTGTTGTTTTCGGCTTTAATATGTCGTTTTTTAAATCCCAACCCCATTCTCCAGGTTGTAGATTTTTCCCTAGCCAAATCTGTACTTGGTAGTAGACCCGATAAATATGCTGTCGAGCTGCTTCACTTGTAGGTTGAAGGGATGACAATTTAACAGGTCTATTAAGTCGTGTAGCCTTAATGAATTAGGTGTATCTAAATTTGTCAAGGTTCACTTCATCTTTTGGAGCACCATACATAGCTAACAGAAAACGCTTTCCGTTCTGAAATACTGTATCTGGTGGGCAGTTTTCTGCTTGAAATATTTGAGCCGAGTGAGTCAAATCGGGATGTTTCTCAAACGGCTGGTCGTACGAAAAAAATGTATATGAACAATTTTGTAGAGAATACTATTTTACGTAAGTTTTGTTATGGGTTCTTATGACGTCAGATGCACTGGAAGCGAGATTTTCGCGAAAAACCGATTTTCATGACATTTGACCTTCGATATCTCAAGACGCACAAGGGTAGGCATATGAGATTTTTTTGTGCTTCATTGGAACATCAAAACGAAGGTCTCTGCAAAAATTCAGCTTGTTCGGCCTCATTCCGCAGATGGCCTTTATTTTTTCCTTATTTCCCTGGAGTATATGTAAATGTTATTAATATTTCTTAAACTGTATCACTATATTTATAGTTTGCTCTATTAAAATCAAATATTAATGATGAAAATGCTAATTTCTATGTTTGGCTCTTTAAAGGAATGTTGGGCGTCCTAATTGCTGTACTATTATAAACCGATGCGTTCTAATGACTGATAAACTTAATTATAATAAATGCATAATGACTTCACACACATATTTAAGACACATTCTCAATAAATTCCATACATGTGTTATATTTCCGTTCTAAATTTGGCGCTACTTAAGTTTTGCTTCTTTTAACCTTTATGGACTTTGATATCCACTTTGTTTTCTATAATAGTGGTAAAATGACTAAGCACCTCTCATAGTGACGTGTTTGATCATTTCACTGTCTTCTTTATGATTTGTAGGGTGTATTCGGCTTTTCAAATGGCAACATAATAACACTTAAAAACTGGTATTTTAATCAGTTCAAAATTATTACTGTTTTATATTTTATTGTTGGTCGCGGTACGTTAAAGGACTAAATTAATTTCCAGGTGGTAGCCATCCCAAGTTTTATTTGATCTAAAGCTAGTTAACATAAATTTTATTGATTAAAATAACCCTTAAATGCTACTGCTTTCATAGTTCCAAGAATAAATCAGTCGGCAACTTTTGTAATTTTTTGTTACTAATGTTATAAACGGACTCTCAACTTCAAACACTATTTGTATCAATTTTTTTTTACTTAAATAGTAACACTAGTGGCATCCATAACTGATCTTTTGAGTGAAACAGCTGTTTTGTGTCGGCACCGCGTCAGTGATGTGATAAATAAGTTTACTTTCATTCATATTGAAGCTTTTCTTTCATTTATCCGCCAAAAGAATATTTTAACAACTTCAAATTGCTATTCTAGACAGTCGAGAAGTCACATATTAAACTATTTGTTGAGACGTTACGTATTTAAAGTCTCAAAGTTGCCTAATTTTGGACGTGATTAAGTATCTCACTAATTGCCAGTTAGATTCATGAGAAATTTTCAAGAGTTCCTTTTAACACATTTCCTCATTGTCTGAACGTCACAAATAACCTTCATTTTCTAAATTCTTCCCTTTTCTTTTTTTGGGACTTACTATCACATGAATAATTCTTCGTGATCTAAAAAATATGCCTGGTTAGATTTAAAATTTAAATATCTATTAGTATAAGTTATTTGTCTGTATACATTAGTTTTAAATGTGTTATCAATTTTTTTAGCCAAAATATCCAAGAAGAGTAATTCATTTAATGGATGGTTCTTTATCATTAATGTTTTCTAAAAAATTATGTAATAACTTAGTATTATGGGGCGAAATTGCAAAAATATCGTCGTCTCCACCAAATAATCGGTTTATATACACAATTTGGTATATAATTATTTTAAGAATTCACCATAAATATATTACTTAATATTGGAGATAATGAAGATCCCATAGCCATACCAAAATTCTGCTGATAGAATTCGTTATCAAATTGAAAATAAGTTTTCTTAATACAAACAGTCAATAATTTCATTACACTGTTTACACTGAATTTAGTTATTTCTTCCAAATTGTTATTATTTAGCAATTTGTTTTTAATTATTATCAAAGTTGTATCTACTGGAATGTTAGTAAAAAGACTAACTACATCAAAACTCACCATTAGATGTCTCAACAGACATGTTCGAAAAAAAATCATATCACAACAATGAACATTAACACAGACACACAGACATACAAATACATTGACTCACAAACCCACAGACACCGACGCATGCATATTTTCTATTTTCGAGTCCCAAAACGTCCATTATCATCATATTCTGGAACTTGATTTTTCACGATACCAATACCTTATCTTCAGATGAGATTACGACACCAATACTTTATCTATCTATTATAGACAGACGAGAAGTAAAGGTGTGATTATCAAACATACAATTTTAATCTGACTAATCTTTTTTGGCGCAGAGGTTTATTTAATAATTTTTTTAAATAATTTATATTGTTGTGACCTAGTACCCAAAGAACTTATAACCCAAAAAAGGTGAGAAGAAACATTATAGGATGCCACAAATAAATAAATGTAGACAACATACAAGATACAAGTTTATTTTTATGCTCAATAAAATATCCAAATTGATTTTCTAACATCTTTGATTGTAAAAATTGTTGGTTTATTGCTGAATACTATTAAAGATATCAGAAACTACTTATATTCAGCTTAACGAATGAAGAATATTTATGACAAATAAAAGTCGAAAAGTATTACTACCCGAAAGTCTTCCTCTGATTCGAAAGAACATATGCAAGAGTCGCAAGAGAAGATATTCATTTTTAATAAAACGAAATAGGCGGGGTAGACATATTTCTTCATTTAGTCACAAAGGAGAAAATTTGTCTTTCATACAGAAAATTAAGACTTGCTCTACCCCTTATTCGTACACAATTAATCATGAATGAGCAGATAGATCATTGCTGAGCAATTACATACAGGATGTGATAAAATTACACCAACTACATTGGCATAAATTTACTTTATCTAATCACTGGTGACTAAAACTCACCTCATAATGCTTTGTCTTCTACCTTGATCTAAATTATCGGCGACAATAAATCTGATCCATAGAACTTTATTAACACCTATTCTGAACAGATCCACTGACGTCGATTTGTCCACTGTCTCAACTTTTTTAACCTGGTCCTGGTCCTCTTTTACCGTCCATTTTGCCCTGTATTATCACTTGCAGGAGTTGTCCGAAATAAAACATTTTCCTTTCCATTACTTTTCGCACAACTCCTTCTTTGCCTTCTATTTCCAAGATGGTCTGTTTAGAAATAAGTTGAACCCACAACACTTGCAAAATTCGTCTATAACACCAAAATTCGAAGGCTTTTAATATTTTCTTCGATTTCTCGGTAAATGTCCAGGCCTTCACTCTATAAAACAACATTGAAAATACATAACACCACAGAACTTTGATTCCAAGCTGCACATTCAAGCTTAAGATGTAATGAATCTTAACGTATATTGTTGAGGTAGGACGCGCTATTTCCGGTCGAATTTTTATTTCTCATATATGGTCCTAATCTTGATTCAAGATATATCCAAGATAGACAAAGTTGTCAATTTTGCTTGACCTACATCTTTTTGTGTTGTGATATTGGTCCCTTTGATAATTACCATAACATTGGTTTTGTCAATGTTTATTTTCATGCCATACTGAACATACGCTCGTATTAACTTTTGCCAACCCGAAATAATTTTAAAATCTAGAATCCCAAAACTGGGTAAAAATTTTCCCAGTTTAAAAATTATGATTTTAGGTCTGTTTCGTGTTTTTATTAATGTTGGGAATTTTCAAGATATTAGTAATCGAATATTCGTTAGAAAAAATATTCGAACTATCCGAATATTCGAACTATTCGATCTATTCGAATTATTCGAATATACATACTATTCGAATATTATAACTTTTCGAATAATCTGAATCTTCAAATATTATTGTATTATTATTAAATTAATTCGGTTATTCAAATAGGTATAGGCGTGCATATTTAGTAGGTATTAGAGTTTTCACTTTTTAGTGCAATTTTTTTTAATTAGGGTTATTAAAAATTAGTGCGGTTTTAGCCTTTGAACAACAAAAAAATCAAACAAAGCTTGCGGGATTTGGTCACATAGAAAATGATTTAATAATTAATAGGTGAACTACATAAACAAACTAAACAAACTACAACTACTATAAGGTATAACATGTTATTTTATAAACAAAAACAATATCAAAAAAGCCCCTCAACATAAGAGGTTGGATAAGTTACTGCTCAGAAACAAATTTCTTTTTACGTTATTTAATTTAAGGCAGGAACACTGCCGGTGATAATGTGACTTTTTTTAGAAAAAGACCTTTCTGAGGGTGTACCTACTTAGTACCTACCATCTACCTACTTTGGAAACATACATATTTGAAAATTTTAACACATTCAAATATATCCAATTATTCGACTATATTCGAATATGTTCGAATATATTTGAATATATTCGAATATATTCGAATACTCAAGTATAATCGAATATTCGAGTATATTCGAGTAATCGAATATATTCGAATATTTAAATTAAAATTAATTCGAATTTAAATACTCAAATATTCGATTTAATTTAAGGCAGGAACGCTTGGCGGTGATAATGTGACCTGTCTTGGAAAAAACCTTCTGAGGGTGTACCTACTTAGTACCTAACACCTACCTACTTTGGATACATACATATTTAAAAATTTGAACACATTTGAATACATTCGATTATTCGACTATAATCGAATATATTCGAATATTCGAGTATACTCGAATATTCAAAAATCGAAAACATTCAAATATTTGAATTAGAATTAATTCGAATTTGAATACTCAAATATTCGATTATTCGAATTAATCGTATTCGATCCCCAGCTTTAATTTTTATAGCAATATTTTCTCTATAAATAATAATGTATTTATAATATTGTAACATTAGAGAACAAGTATAGGAAAACAAATTATTCTCGAAAAATGGTAATGTTTTTTTATAGACATTTTTAGCCTAAAAAATATATAAAGTTATGGACCCCTATTAAAATAGCACAGTACTTTCCCAAAACCTGCAACAAAATATATAAAGTACCCAAAACAATTAAAGGATCATAAGTTAAAGCTTTAATAGGTTTTCTAAAATTATAGTATTTTGGTCAAAATCGATATGCATTGGACTTTCTCCAAACTCTAACTCGTCCATCATTAACCCAAAATTTAAATTCCGACTCATATGAAAATATAACTTGGCTCCAGGTCTGTAACTGCTAAAGTTGATGTTCTAGAGCAAACAGTATCTCGCCTGCTTGGTCAATCTATTTCTCGTGTCAAAGTGGTCATCTAAACCGCAAATTGCAGTCTATTACGCACTATCTGAACGAAAACCTGAACTATTCTAGCTCTAGAGAGGCAATTTTTTAGGGCGGGTGCAGTTAAAAACGGTTTCCAATGACCTGCAGTCTGAAAAATCTTGTCATCGGGAGTTGTTGTGACACTGTAGCGGTTTTGACCAGGTCTTCTTGTAATAAGTTCTGTCTCTTGATGCCGTCTGCAGAATCTGGAGACTACAGACTGATACATATTCAACACTTGGCTTAGTCATGTCGTCACTGAGAGCGCCCTACTTACAAAAGTATAACTGCTCGTGTCGTTTCGTCGGAGTTAGGGTGTCTTTCAGAGTCCATTTTTCAATAATAGAAAATAGCAAATTAGGAAAACGTATGTAACGTATGTTTGATAAAATAAGTTTCTTTTCGAATTTTTACTAAATCACATTGATTTTTGTCTACTTACACACTTATAACAATGCCACTAATAATGACAACAAATAAATCATGCAAAATAAGCTAGGATAGCAGTAGCTAACTTAATTAATAAATTTGGGAAATGTTAGATGTAAATCAATTTTTGGCAGAAAAGTTATGTAAAAGTGATCCTTTAAATATTTTGGGTAGTTTAGTAGTGTTATTTTACATTTTTAATATCATTTAAAAAACCTTGAATTATTCACCAATTTTTTTTTAAATCAGGTACATAATGAATATTTCCCATCAATAAATTGGAGAATTCTTAAAAGAAAATTTGCCAGAAAAATTTCGTATGAAAGATATTAACCTATTTGTTACTTTTGGGTCATCTGTGATCAGGTTTCGGTTCAAGGGAAGTTAAATAATATAACAACGATAATATAACATAATATAACATTGTTTAATATAGGCAAGCTGTCAATTGCACTTCTGAGGTTCTTCAGTTGTTTAATCACATTGCCTTTTTTAACGTCTTCAAAAGCAACTTAAAATAAATGTTCAAAGTAGAGATTATATAAAATTGCTGAAAGTACATATTTTTATTGGGCTCTTCTTCCTATACTAAAATCTTCGGACATTTGATTTACAATAGATACGAGTATTTGGTTTTCTATCCATACATTTGCTTCTTGTTGTCTAAAAATGATTTCAATAATTCCCCTATCTTTGCCGTTTATACATGAGTTCCTTAAATATCTAATAATTTCTGATGACTTACGTCAAAAGATTTCTCAGAATCAACAAAGCAAGCAAAAGCATCATCACGGTCTACATCACAAAATCTCTCTATTAGTAATTGAACGATAAATAACCTCTAAAGCCAAATTATCTTGGACTAATCTCACTATTTATTTTACTATAATTCTGACCATGTCTTCAAAAATAATTAGAGTTTATGAATGACAAGACTTATGCTTTGGTACTGTTGCGTGTTTTTGTGCTTTTTTCTTAGATCTTAGGATAAGTGTTGATGATTGATAGATATTCATATTGTAGTGGATGCATCCGCTCAATTCTTTCAATCATCATTTATTAATTCAAGAGACTACAACTTAGCATTCCAACTATTACTGAAAAAAAAAGCCATAAAAGCGCTAAAAATTTAAAAAATAAGTCAACAGCTGATCCTGATGGCTTATTTTTATCACCTTTTTTTACTTTTAACTAAGCTCTTCAATTCACTAGTTTTCCTAAAAAATATGTCCTATTTTCAAAAAAGGTGATACAATTTCTATTGAAAACTATATACCCATAATTATGCCATGCAATTTTGGAAAATTATTTAAACTAGTTGTATATATCTATGACACAATCTCCTTCTACGTCAAATTTTCAACATGGATTGATATCAGGTAGATCTGCAAGTACTAACTTGGTAAGGGTTACTCATTTTATTGCAGGTATATTGGATCGTGGTGATCATGCAGACATAACTTATTTGTCAAAATCACTTGATAAATTATGGGCTACCAAAAATTTTCATTATATAAGTTAATTTTAAACTTTCCTAAATTTTTTTAATGTTACCTTGGTAAAAGAACATTAAATGTAAAATAACGTGATTTTTTCATGTATTGAAGTTTCAGCAACTTCAAGAGTTCCACAGGGTTCGATTCTGGGGCCCCTGTTATTTGTATTATTAAAAGTGGCAAACCTTCAAATTAATGTTCTTCTGCTGACGATATTAAACTATTAACTCTGATGAAGATTGTGAACAATTATATCAAATTTTGATAGTCTCAATTGTAGTGTTAATAAAATAATATATTCTGAGACACTTGATATTTATATGATATATATTTACGAATGTTATTTTATTTTTGTTGATAATCTTTACTGCTTATTTTATTTTGTATTGTCTTATGGTTATACACTTTGTAACATATGCTATTGTATTTTATATTCATTTGTATATTTCTGACCATTATTTGCATGACATCTGTCTGAGCTGTATTAATAAATAAATAAAAGAATAAATTGTGTCTACCGGGACCACACCAAGAACTTTGTAGGCGAATCTATCGTCTAAATATAATTTTCACTGGTTTAGTTTCGGTGCATGCAGAGATTATTTTTGTTACTATTATACAAAATTATACAGTTGTAGGAGTTGTATTTGTTTAACGTTTTATTTCTAAACCCAGACCGGCCCCGCCCTGCCTGACCTAACATTTGTCCCGATGCTTCCATACATGGGATTGCTAGGTCGGCAGCGCATGGGCTCTCTGGCGAGGGACATATACACCTTGTTTTTCTTTATTAACTGAACATTGTTTTGAATTTAGTGTGATAGAAAATATTCTAACAAATGTATTAATAATTACAACTCTTTTTAGATTATAAAGTTTTGATTTCTAAAGCTACATTTTGTCAGGTTGTAGTTCGTAAAGGAACAGTAAACTGTAGTTATCTTAATATAGCTTCCTATTGCAGATAGTAAGTGACGCTGCATGATATAAATAGGATGTAAAATATTGCAAAATAACAGTGGCTCAAAAAGTATAAAGAAAAGACCGCGACTATTCTGTAATTTTTTTCGGCAAAGCTCCAACAAAAAAATAATGAATAATCAGAGCATCCTGAATACCGATTACTACTTGCTATTACATAAATAGATAATTTATACCGATGACGCTAGCTGTGGGCAAGTTACTCAATATTTATTTTAGAAAAAAGTACTAATCATGGTACTTCTGGTTAACAACAGTTTTCAACTGTGGCACTTAGTAATAATGAGATTAGAATGTTCTTGGTCTAAAAAATGTCCACGTCTGCTCTCATAACGGAACGTTAAAAGGGAACAAGATGTGGGTCAACAAAATAGCGTTAAATTTCTGTCTGCATCCGTATATTGCACAACAAAATTGTTAAAGAAACAGAAATCTAGCAGTGTTATTATTCTTCACAAGGTCGTCCGTGAACACTCTGAATCATTCAATAGGCACATAATTGTACACCTGACTATATTTTCAATAAAGTGTGCCTAGAACAATACAATGTAATAACAGGGAATTCCCTCTATTAAGTGACTAGTATTAAATTTAGAAACTTCATTGGAAAACATTGCTGTTAAAAATTCATAAATTCATAAAGAGATTTATCAAATTTAACACAATATATGAATAAAAACTGGTTATAAGCGGAATGTCTCTTATATTATCATCAATTAATTCTCTAGCGTTCATTATTTTATTAAATAAACAACATTGATTATTTGTTTTTATTTTCTGAATTCATGTAGTCAGAATCTGGCAGCAATTGTAAATATCGAGTGACATTTTTTTCATGGATATTAACGATTTTAAAAGTTTGAAATTATTGTTAAATGTGACAATGTAAATTTGATAAAATACGTAATTTTTCAGTAAAATATTCATTACGACAGCCACCCAATTGTTGGCCCTCAAGTAATGATTGCCAATTCTTGAAAATATATTGATTTTTTTAATTTCCCGGCTGCTATTCGACACATCGCATCCGTTAGGAGAGTAAAGAAACTGGCAAACTTATCCACGGCAATGAACTTCATGCGCATACCTTAAGATTAAAAAATTTTGGCTAGCGACTTTAGAAAAAAGGTAAGAAACTTACTTTTTATTAAGAAATTTGCTTCCCTTAATAGTGTTGTTAAGTTGCTTTTATCTATTATATTGTGTTTGTTCAATAGATTACTATTGTTTTATGTTGTGTTTAGATGGGTAGTCGGAGGTTAGAATTCAGAAATTATGGAATTTGTGGGAAATATTTAGGGTGCCAAGAAAAATTTTTTAAGAAATTTTGATGACAGAAGTATTGAGAAACCACTTACAGATGCATCAAAGAAATCAGTTTCAAACAAAATGAAATACGAGTTCGATATTACAGTTTCATTTCGGTCCCAAACTTTCAATAATTCGTCAACGTCAACACGATGAATGGTTGTTGGTCACATGGATATTCATAAGCTATCGCAAAGGCTTTCCTACACAAAAAATTGATCTCCAACTGTCAGGAAAGAACTTCTAGGACGATAACCGCTGGCATAATCCTTTTAAGGACAATATGCCAGGTAAATAAAGCAGTTAAGCATCAAATATATAAAATGGGAAATTCATCATGCTCAATAAAATAGTATTGTATAATTTTTTAGATAGTTGGTAACGCTCTTTTTGGAACGGCATCCCACCATAACAAGCCGCACTCCGGAAGTAGTTACAGCAGTATCCTCAAATTTATCAGAAAAAGATATCCGGAAGTAGTTTGCTGATATAGAAGACTATCTGAAATCCAAAAATATTTTTCAGATATTAGAAGAACCGAAAAGGGCTTATAATGAAGACGAAACCTGTTTCTTATTTTACCCAAAATTGGGCAAAGTTATTGTTCCAAAAGGGGCTAAAAAGTCGCTGAAGAAAAAACTGCAGAAATACGAAAAAACCAAGACAAAACAAGTAAAAAACAATAAAGTAGAAAAAACCTAATAAAACAAATTTGCTGTTGAAGAAAAATAATGAAAACAGGGAAAGCTATGTAAGGAATTCATTTAAAATTGAAATGAAAACTGCAGAAGAACGTACCATGCAAAATACCTGGATAAAAATAAATGTGTATTCTGATTATTTTGTATGTCCAACTTGCAGTTCAATTTAGATTTATAATGGTTTAAAAATGTATTTAATGACTTATTTGTTACAAATAAACTAAAAAAGATTACTTTAAATTTATAAATTAACTACCTACTTACCGTATCAGAATGTGTCAATCACTAGTATGCCAACGAAACACGGACAATTTTGTACTGCCAATCATTGAGATTTTTGGTCTGCCAATAACTGCAAATCCGTTATTTTTAGCAAAAATATGGGAATTATGAATACATATATTGATCTTAGTTACAGTTACGACTAAGAAAGGTGAATGACGTGTTACCAAATTCGTTGTTGAAATTGTATTATTAATTTATTGTGATAGTGAGCTTAAAGTGCCAATAATAATTTGGTATTTTACTCTAATACATATTTAGAATAATTAATATTTTATCTAGCACCTACATTTAAAAAAGGGTTTATCTTGAAGTTGACATTTATTCACTAGTAAGTGCAAATTTATTTGCACTCACTGGTGAGTTAAAAATTTTCTAGTAGTCAAATCCAGTTTTCCCACAATAATTTGTTACTGTCGAGAACTTTAGACCAAATTTAATAGAATTCGTTTGACAAGAACGGCACATTATTCCTTATTATTATAGTGAACATACAAATTAGCAACTCCAACATTGCCATAAAAATCAATTATACTTGATTGTTTACATATAGAATCCCTTAATTGGAGCAATCTCATCGCAATCAGAAACGTTAAATTTTGTATAATTATTCTCACATGATTCTTCCTTCTCCCTGAATTTTCTTCGCAATGTCAATTTTGTTGGAGATTGATCCTCGATATAACTAACCGTCAGCACATTCGACAACTTCCAGCCACCATGTCGTTTAAGGGTCGTTATATCAACCCGTCGATCAAAATCTCTACACCAAATTTCTACTTCCGAAGTACTTCCACGGAATTCATCTATTTTGCTTAGGAATTCCAAGGAATTCAAATTTGATATAACCTCTTTTTTGGCGATCTTGTATGAATATTGGTTCTAGTAAAAGGTAAAACTCAAATGTCACAAAATATAACTAGTAATGAAAATGTTTCCTCTGGTAGTGCATATGTTTAATCAAGCGATGAAGGAGGAAACAGTGATAAATATGAAATTCTTAAGAAAAACTTGTTGATGAAGTGTTACCAGACATAATGAATGATTACCTTGAAGATATATTATCTGTTATGGCCAAAAAATGAATTAGCTTTAGATGGCTGCAATGATGCAATTTTTTAGAAATAACGTTAGAAAGAAAATTTTTGATTTAAAAGAGAAAGTTTCTAGAAATCCAAACCAATGGAGAAAATATCAGCAATTGCAAGAGACAGAAGAGAATAATATCCTTCCCAAAATGGATAACTTATGCTGAAAAAAAAAAGAACAGAGACTGTTGTTGTGCAAGGAAAATACAGACTGAAATGCAGTGAAAAGTTTAACCTAGTAGTCAAGAAGGCTATTCTGAACAATTTTTATTATTTGAACATTGGCTTCAAAAATTCTCACTTATATAACAGTACTACTTTAACACCAGTTGCACGTTGCGGCATCGGCGTTGTAGAGTTAATGTAAAGACTCCGAAACAATATTCGTTCACGTCATAAAGAATTCAGTTATTTACGATAGACAAACAATTTCGGTATTTTGTTCATTAATATCATTTAGCATAAAAATGTTGAGGTCGTTAAAAAAACCTGAAAACTGAACAATCTATCATTTTACTTGATAAAATAGAGAGCACCACTCAAGCAGACCACGTCGACCAAGTACTACAAACATATATAAACATTTCCAGCCATACTATTCACGGAATAAAAAACACAATAATTTATGTTTTTTATACCTCATCTCAATATAACTCAAATATACAAAATGTACATTAAATAATATGAGAACAAATATTTTTGCGATAATTTTATGGTGAAACTTTCCTCATGTTCATATTTTTTCTACGAAGTTAAACTTTTCTTTTAGGCATCTGAAAAATGATACTGGACAAAATATTGATGAGCATACAGAAGATTATAAAGCAGGTTTAATAAGTGTTATATAATTTCTGATTTACAACAAATAATGCCACTTCCGAAACTTAATGCTTTTTATTTAAACGTTGCTACATAATTTCGATATGCACAGATTAATTTCTGAAGGAAATAGACCTTTTTTCTTGATTGGATAAATAATGTGGCAGATAGAGGAAGCTGTAAAATAGCAAGTTGTTTGTAAAGGTTTTTCCCTTGTTCAAAGATAGCAATCATCTTTTAATTTGGTCGGCTGCCAATTTTGAATGGATTGTTCAAGGTTATTGATCACGAATTCTCGGAGGTTGATCATAGTTACCTAAATTACAACAGAGGTTTTTGTCGGATTGAAAATATAACCACAAAAATGGAAAATGTTTACATGACTGCGCAATATCACGAATTAATAAAATCTGCAAGCCCAAAAAACAGCTCTGTGTGTGTTAACATGAAAAAGTACTTTTATAAGTTTGAAGAGCTTTCAGTAATATTAAACTTGTTCAATAAAAAAAAGGGTAGTCTAGACAAAAAAAGTAAATTTCAGACACTATATTAAATGAATTAGGGTTGAGCAGTACAGACACCATTTATAAAAAGAAAGCCTCGATGAGTATACACCATTTCTGAAGGTGGAATTATTAAAGAAATGAAGCTGGGAAGGCCAGAAGAAAGAAATTACAACAGATTTAGAAAAAAAAGTGGATTAACAGCTGAAAAATTGAACAATTTACGTGAACAAGTGAAATTCGTAAAAGAACAATACAAATGAAGAAATATTTGAATGAAATGAAGAAAACCCAAAGAAAATAGGAAACTGATTTGTTTTAAGAATGGACTTTTTATATTAACTTTCAACATTAAAATAAAACATGTTTGGAATCATAACACCTTTTTCAATCTTGCTGATTTCTTTGTATAAGAATGTCGTGTATATTTAATTATTATTCTCTTTACAAATAATAAAGTTGCATAAATGTATATGGTGCTAACCAAGCGGAGAAGTTTCAACCTACCGAACTATTAGTTGTTTCTTGATACAACAAAATAAATAAAAAAAATCTGAATCAATGTTTTTAATTCGTTTATGCAAAATAATGATTTTGGTATAAGACACCCAGTTGTGTTTACAAATCGTATATGTCATGAAAGTAACTACATGTTAATTCTATTAAAAAAATATGACACAAGGATAATGTAAGATAAATGATGCTGTAAAATAAATCATAACAAATAACTAATTTTTGATTACAGTAATAATTGTAAAATTTCTGAGGAATGCTAAAAACTTCTAAGTAATTCCAGAGAATTCCACAGAATTACAAAGAATTACAAAGAATTCCAAGGGAATTCTAAGCAATTCTATGGAATTCCATATGCTTGTACACCAAACTTCCAAACAGGTTTACTATTCGTTAATTTTCCTCTAGAATTAACTAGAAGAGTTGCTGAGGATCGTCGAAAACAAGGTATTGGTCCGGTTCAAGTAGATTTAAGTAAGTTATAATTATCCGTGTTATTTTTGTAAACATGTTTATTCCAACTGGTTGAGCAGTACATTTCTCTTCCTTGTAATTAAGAAAGAATCTGCTGTGACAACCATGGATCGACGCAGAGACATATATTCCCTACAGATAACATCATTAACTAGATAACCTGCTCTGACGATAGTGAAACTGTGTGATTTATTTGTTTTTGTTTCCCTTATTAATATGTGCATATCCCTTGTCTTCTGTATCAGCTGGGGGTTGGTAAAAATGGCCCATTTGCGGCCTACTTGCCAGGCGTCAGCCTCCGCTACCATTACTATTAGTAATCTTCATATCTATACCAAATTTTGGTATCAATACCAAGTGTAAATATCGACAAACATCAAATCATATCAACACTAGCTGCCTGTGTCGAGGTAAATATATCCGAAATTGGTAACGATAGTGGACATTGGAGCAAATTAACGGTATCTCGATATCAGCAAATTCTTGGTACCGATATCGAAACTTGCCGTTGTATCGATACTTCGTGTACCCATAATAAATGTATATATTGTTGTATTCAATATTATGTTTTGCACATTGGATCAGCTGTCTATTCTCAAATTTAGATATCAATAAAAGATCAATTGCAATGGCAGTAATTCACAAACAGGAAGTGGAGTCCATGAGAGGTATCGGCATAGATGTATTTATACCATATATACATACCAGGTACCGGTATACAGACATCGATACCAATTATCGGTATCGCCATTAAGCTTTTACTCATGGTACCTAATAATGGTGTGGGTTGGAATCTGAATAGCACGTCCGCATTTCTATGGAAATAGTTTTTAACTAAACTTGATTCACATTGTACACACTTAAAATAAAATACACGGAATTTGTTTCAGTAATAATCTATAGTAAAAAATGTAATAATCCGCTATTTTCATTTTTTTTAAATCAGTTCTTTTCTGCATGTTAGCAAAAATTTGTTGGGACAGGCACATTACATCTATAACTTTTTTGTTTGATGTTCAATTGTTTCTTTCTTGGCGGCATCAAAATCCACAGAAAAACTTAAATCAGTTTTTGAACTATGAATTCGTCTTGAAAGTTACCTAGAAAGTGGCGAGTGGCATCTTAGGTGGGACACCCTTGAATCAAATTTAATTGAAAATTATTTCCATTGAAATGCGGATGTGCTTTTCTAATTACAAGCCATACCATTGTTAGTTGACGTGAGTAATAGAGGCTTAAATGCGACACCGATACCTGGTATCGATGTCTGGATGGTATAAATACTTCAAAGCCGATACAAGCAATTTTTCATTTATTAGAAGAACATTTTTTTTACAGCTTTGACATACTTTTTAAAAACACCTTATATATTAACCAGCAAACATTTATTTTTTGTAGGGTGTCAGAAGCATGACTGCCGTTATTTTAACAGGTGATATATTAGACTAAAAGGAAAAAAACGTTCTTTATAATTTCTTTACCGTCTCGTACAGTTACCAAGTAAATAAATAAAAATATATAGAGCATCTGGGAACACAGAGCCGTACAGTACCCAACTTAGGACAAAGTAGCTTTGATCCCATTCTTAACCAATCGATTGGTTACAGTAACCTTACTTCAAGACTGCTTTGAAAAATTTTACATTATCTTATCGATCGATAAATAATATAGATAATTTTTAAATAGCATGATTAATATTAATTCAGAATATGTATTTACAATTTAAATACTAAACACCTATTAGTTACTATTAGGCAGTGGAAATATTTGCCAATTTTCAGGGCCGGCAGTAATATAAAAAATCCTATTTTTTAAAGAGACTGTATATGATTGAGTTGATTGATTTAATCATTGATATGCATGCGTTTATTTATACACCTCTAATATGTACAACTAGTATTGAGGAGCGGAAGCCAGTATAAACTTATGTAATATTATACGTAACTAAGCTGTTGTTCCGCAGTTAGCGGCACGACCACGATCGTTTATCTTTGCGGAGTGGTATTTGACGATAACATTCTCGCATAAAACGCAGTTGATATCGTTTGTGCATAAACTACAAAAAAATATTGAAAGCTACGATGACCAGATGGATCACATATTCTGTGTAGTCCATGCAATCAGCGTTTCTTATTTCGTACACACCGTGATTGTGAAAGACATTTAAATTCGATATCTATCGATAAAATATTGCCGATACAGTTACAAAAGAAGATTTTATTTAATAATTTGTGTGTTATGTTCTGTGCATATAGTGTGTTTTGAAAAGTAATCGACAATGCTGATATTAGAGGTTTCTTTGCAAGGTTTTCCCTTACCTATTAGCCATACATTGCGTAAAACTTATCTATTAAGTTTGTATACAAACGTTTTGGGTAATATTATAGAGGACGTGAGACATAAATATTTGTGGGTGACAGTGGACGAATCAATTAACTTTCGGTGTAATAAGGTTGTTAATGTTATACTAAGAATTTTGAGTGTTCGAAAGCTTCGTTTTCGATATTAACAGCCAGAAAACGAATATAACAAACTATAGCACGCACTGTAGTAATAGTGACACGTGCATTATAAGTACAGTATAAGTGTTCAAAATAATAATATACGTGGTGTTTCCTCATATTTTGAGCTATGGATACAGACTTTATTTTTCAATATACGAAAAAAAAAAAAAAAAGCAGAGTTGTGGAATATCTTCTAAACTATAAAATATGCTTTCAAAAAACAATTGAAAATCGTATCAAAAAGATACCAGGTAGAGCTACCATTTTAAAATGGAATACCCTATGAATTTTTGTATATTTGGTTAGAGCTACTTTTTCTGATTTCAAAAGTATGTAACTTACAGGAGTTTAGTTTACAGTTTTTTTTTAATTAATTTAAAAAGCACAGCTGATATATACAAAAAAAAATCGGTCACGCAGTTTTTCTTACGTCAACATTGCTATATGAAAAAATCGTAGTCTCCCGTGACAAAAACAGACGCTAGTTTCTTATGTGAATTTCATGGCCGGTCCTGGACTCTGGTCCAGTTTCCTCTCACTGCTAATGATGCACAATATCTCATAAAAAATTTGCTTACCATTAATCTTTAATAAAAAAAAACAGCTGCAGATGGCATACACAGAAGTTATAAAAAACTTTCAAAACAAAATGTCCACCGTTACTATTCTCGAATCCAGTTGTTACGGATACGTTCTCGAACTGTAAAACTTTTCGATTTATAAATTAGTCAAATAACCAACACGATTTAGAGCACTCAATTAATAGTCCTATCTAAGAGTGACTGATCATATCTTTCTCTAGCACCCCTGTTAACTCAGCATTGTCATATTTATCTCTTATATATGTTTTCATAATTACTGAAGTACATGATGTTCTCTAAGTTATGTTTAGTTAAATTAACTTATTTTAATCCCAGAAACCTGTCAGAGATGTGCGTCGACGGAAAATTGGGCATCTTGTATATAAATTGGAATATGAAGTCGGCTTGACACCAAAAAAAAAATAGCGGCAAAATTATTATGTCATATAGTAAAATTTTACATGAGACAGCACTCTAGTAATGTTGATATGAGCGCCAAAATATTATATTTCTATAGAAATATTTTCCATTTATTTGAAAAAGCTTTTTTTTTTTTCGATTGATGCCGAATGAAAAATTATTATATATAGTAAGTTTAGTTACAAAGCCTTATTTTTATGTTCAGGTTCTGTGACTATTGACACACTTTTTAAAAACACCCTGTATATTAACCGGCAAACAAATTTTTCTCTACCTGTACCTGAAAGCCCCAACGGGCCAAGTCTCAAAACTAAGTTTTTACAGCTAGACGATTTCGTTTGGATTTAAACCATAAACCGTAAAATTAAGCATATAGCTATCGGGTGCCCCATTATATTTTGACCTTTTTTTAAACCTATATAACTTTTGAACTTGAAGTTAAGATAATGAAATACGGCTTTTGCCAGTTTTCTTCTAATTTTGATAAGTGTTTTTCCTGAGTATCCGTCTTTTTGATCACTTCCGGTTTAACAGGAAATGATATATCGTATTTTTGGGGATAAGGCAATTTTATTATTTCAAATGGAACACCCTGTATATTTCTTCACAATTGGAAATTCCATTGCTTCTCCTTTTCGAAAATTTCATATTTGTCATGGAAATTATACAGAGTGATGGTTTTATAAGATTTTAAAGTGAATACTGCGTCTTGTCGAAATGCTACGAAGATAATGATGATTCACAAAGTAGACTATGAAAATAAAAGACATCACTTGTAGATGTTAAATTAGTTTATTAACAACTCGTGTACTTGAGTTAGTTTAAGAGAAACGTTTACTTTAAGTGGAAAAGCTAAGTGTGTAATCTTTTTGTGGACAATAAATCTTACAAAACAACACAAAGAAGATTTAGAACTATGTTTAACAAGGAACCTCCCACAAAAAATTCAATTAGAAAATGTGTATAAACTTTTGGAATTCGGGTTGTATTGACCGAAAAAAAAAGAACTCCAAATAATGAAAATAGGCTTAATAATTGCAACTGAAATTTTGCAAATGACACAAAATGATCCTTCCTCTTCTACAAGAAAAATTTTGGACATCTTTTATAACTAATGTCTATTATTTTCTTTATTTCTTATTTGTTTAATAAATATCCTGTTACACTTTGTTATATCGGGTTTCATATGTAGATTTTCAATATTAGCAATTGAAGTAACAACCAATTGCTAATAAACTAATTTGACGTTTACAGGTGATGTTGTCTTTTATTTCCATAGTCTACTTTGTGAATCATTATTTTTTTCATAACATTTCGATAAAACGCAGTATTCACTTTAAAGCTTGTAAAACCATCACTCTGTATAATTATCATGAGAAATATGGAATTTTTGGAAAGGGAAAACAATGAGCTTTCCAACTATGAAAAAAATATACAGTGTGTTCCATTTGAAATAACAAAGTTGCCCTATGCCCGAAAAACGCTGTCATTTCCGGTTAAACCGAGAGTTAGCAAAAAAAGACGGATACTTAGGAAAAAACTTATCAAAATTAGGAGACTGGAAAAACCACATTTCATTATCTCAACTAGTTCAAAAGTTATATAGGTCTAAAAAGGGACAAAATATAATGGGGTACCCGGTATCTCTGCTCCCTTCATACTAAGGCGTTATTGGACTAAAACGATCAGTGGATCTTTCAGTAACAAGTTATATTAAACCAATAATCTCATTTTGAGAAACTTGAACTTATGGCTCGCAGGTACAGATATTGATATTACTGTTTAATGTCAACTTACTAATTATTATATTGACCGTTTATGTTAGGCATAAATATTAATAAACAACCTAAAATTTCAGCTTCATACAATAACTTATTACCACAGAAAAATTGCATTAGCAAAGCAAATATTACTGTAGTACTTTTTTTAATGGTTTTCCAACTATTTTTGTCATGCCAATTTGAATTTAAAGTGTACATTGTTTGACTTGCAATCGTGGTTTACCAAATAAATATATTTTTGAAAGGGGTTTTGGAAATTTCTAAAAATGACTCATAGTGAGCTGATTATTTTAAGAGTAGGTATATTTCAATATGATAGTATATTTTTTAATTTTTTTTATTTGCTTATAATCTTCCCAAATTAGTTTTATACAGTATATTTCACTTAAGATGGATACTCATTGATGACTTTTTTTATTTTGCAATGAATTTGATAATTTTCTCATTAAAAATAAAAAGTATAAAAAATGTCAAAACAGTTGAAAAATAAAAAAAAAATAATTCTTTCCATCAATTTTAGCAATTGACCTATTGGGACGATTCTGAAAAACTTATCTTAATAAAATTTTCTAATTTAATCAAACAAAAAATAATCGTTTATTTTTTTCAATTGTTTTGACAAAATTTCTAATTTACTATTTAAAAAAAAAATAGATTTAGTCTTTCGGGATGTTTCTGATTAAGATTTCTTAATAAAATTTGTAGAACAAAAAATTTTTCTTTGCGTTTTTTGGATCTTTTTAACCGTAGTATGCTAGTTTTTTACTCAGGCTAAAATATGTTGTTCTTTTATTAATACAGCTTTACAAGCTGCATATGTACAAGAAAAAATATATCAAAATTCACTGAAAATTGGTGTATCTCATAATATGTAACATACTGAATACATGTACATGTCTCTTTGAATAAAGTTCACACACCACCCACATATTCCTTAACGAAAATTAAGGGGGGTTAAAAACAAAATATTTTTTAAATAAGCTCTCCCTATATAGTTACATCCCTTTAAATGAGTGTATCCAAATCCAGTTTTTTGTATCTTAAAATCCAACAGATAAAGAAACCAAACATGGAGGATGTTTCTACTGATGAAATGTCCTCAAAATATTTATTTTTTAAAAATTGGTGAAATAAATTTCCCCTAATGAATTATCAATTGGAACTTTCTAATTAATCGTATTTGTTTTTTCTAGTGCTTCATTGTTTTAGAAAAATGTATGTCTCTTGCAAATATGTGATAAAATCAACTGTTTTCGAGTAAAAAAATTAATATACAAATGTATGCTCTCAAGGGACTGCGTTTTCAAATTGTTCAAAAAAACATATCGGCCACTGTGACGTGTCCCACAAACAGAATAATTGTTTTAAAAGTCATTAATTACAATAGATTGTTGTCGTTATAAAGATGTCTCAGAATGTTAATTTTACATTTGAGGAATATGAAGATATGCGTTACGGTGAATGCGAATGCAATGCAACCAGGACGGAGAAAATACCGACATTAATATCCAATTCGCAAGATTTCTAGTGTGCTTACCTTCATTAGTGTGTATATTAGCATAAAAGATTAAAAACGAGAATTTTTTAAGAAAATAATTATTATTGTGATAATAAACAACGCCTCAACAGAAAGAAGAAATATTGTAATATTTTTTCTGAACATCTTAAAGCAAGTTTAAGACAAGTTGCAGGGTATTTTACAAAAATATAGTTAGTTTAACGTTATTAAGGAATACATTCATACAATTTATAAAGAATCCAGGAACTCTTACCTGCAGATCACCATAGAGTAGTTTATTCCTCCAGAGTTTTAACCTGATGAGGGCGAAGAAATAACGATTTCACCAACAAAATACTGTTCGCGGATAAAAAATCCATTTTTATCAGGCATGGAGTATTTAATTATCATAATATGCACCCTCAGTATAATTTTTCCTTAAATGTTTGGGCAGGTATAATTGAAGACAATTTATCTTCATCCTTCATACTGCCAAGGAATGTGATTGTTGAGGATTATATAAACTCTAGAAAATACTTTATTTGAACTTTTGGAAGATATTCTTCTTCAATTGCGTCAAATATTGTTTGTTATGCAAGACTGTGCGCCTCCCATTTTAGTTTACAAGTTAGAAGATGGATATAGTATTGCGAATTTTTGGTTTGTTAATGATTTGGGGTCATGACAACAATTTGTATTTAAAAATGATAATCAGGGACTAACCCTGTATCTAAGTTTATCAGACGTTTACGGAGCGAGCGGGTTTTTGTCGGAAAGGAAAAAAAAGATTGGCATGATAGAATAGCAGCAGCAGTTCTGTATACTTTGTTTCGACGTAAAGAAGGGATAACCTAGTGGATAATTAATATAAAATTTAACGATTCAACGGCTTTTCCATCGGGTATTCTATAAGGACGATATATGGTGTAATATGTGGTTGGACAATATCGTCTGTTGACATTTTATTGGATAATTTCTTTTGAGTTAGTGGAAGAAATAGAAAAACGTCTACCTGGTGCATAGGGATTGTAGCACAGGAGGTGAGTTTCTCCATTATTTAAAGTTTCTTTACGCTGTTGTTATGACAGTGTTCTTGACTTAATTTCTTTTTTTCTTGGTATTCTAGGCGTTTTTTTTTCTGGGCGAATAATAATAATAATTTAATTAGTTTCTGACAAGCCTTAATTTTGGACCGAAAATAGTCGGCGATATGGTTTGATAAACTGTTGGCGTTCGAAAGGGCCGTATTCTCAGAGGAAATATTGGAAAATCAGAGTGTAGCATATTCATAGGGCGACGCCGTTGCAGTGATACAGAGCGAACAACCGTACTACGATAAGTACCACATAGTGGAATTTCTATGGACTTTTATTATCATTTGGCTGTAATACATCTTTATTTACTCGCGAAGATTCGTCTTGAAGTAAAAATACCGACTAATTTTCATAAATTAAACAAGACAAGTTTCCGATAGTCTAGTTAACTTTTTCTTGCCATTTTTTTTTGTGTTTTGTTATCCTCAAAAAGCAAGGTGTAATCTAATGTCCCTGATCTCAACCAACCCTGACAGTGGGGATATTTTGTGTGTATAATTTAAATCTTTTCTAGATCATATATTTTTTTTTTTGTAAACTTACATAAGGATACGAATCTACCTAAATTTTTGTAAATAAATTTGTGACAGTCTATAGATAAAAGTATTAGGGGGTTTCTTTTTTTTTTTTGTTAAATAAGCTACCTCTATCTTGGACTGCACTCTAGATTAGCTTAAAAAGATTTTTTTCTGGTATCATCTTAATGTATATAGATAGATGTATATAATGTGTTTTTTTCTTATTAGAAATTATAAGTTCCATATGCCACTAATATGGACATATTATGGAATATTTTCTGCTTCCAGAACATAAATAAACTTTACATTTTATCTTAAATTGTGTTATTTGTGAAAACTAACAAGGTTTTGCTAGAAATTTGGTTTTAGTAATTTCAATCTGAGAGGAGGTATGTAAAGAAAATTACTTGGCGCCCCTTTATTAATTAAATAAGTACAACCTTTGTAAATACCCACACCCCACTCCACTGAGTATTGAGTCGGACATACCTCTATTGTTACCAACGCAAAAAGCAACGTAACAATATCAAAAATTTACAGATGGTACTCCTTGTTTGATTTGCATACTAGTGGTTCAGTAATAAGCTATGCTGATGACACTGATTTCTTCTATACAGCTCCTAACTGGAAATACCTAAAAATTAAGGTAGATAAAAATATGAAAAAAAAAAAATTATTTCGATAATAAGTTGTTAACGCTAAACATATCTTAAACTAATTACTTGCCTTTTTATCTATATGAGACATCTTCTCCGGCATTCCATGAAGTAAATATCGATGATCACTTCAAAATAAAACCACAACACAGGTAAAATATTTAGCTATAATTTTTTACTCAAAAAATGAAATATACATATTAATTACCTATATATCTAATAAAATAAAAAAATGTTTAAAAGAAATATTGTACCAATCACTTGTTGAATATCATCTAAAGTATGGAATTCTAGGTTGGGGAGGAGTTCTTGATTCACATTTAAAATATTTAAATTCATTACAAAAAAGATTACTAAAGATTATAATAAACAAATAACCTACTTACCCTTCAAATCAAGTATTTAAAAATGCTAATGTAATGGATGTTAGGTTGCTGTTCTTTTTATCAGTGCGTTTTACATCAATGGCAATCTAATGTGCAAAAAGGCAACGAAATGCAAAAAACTAGAGGTAATCTGAACCATATCTCAAGAATTCCCAAAACTAATACCACTTGTGGACAAAGATGTTTTATATATGTACCTCAGTCCCAAAGCTTATAACACAATACCAAATAATATTAAACATATACTTCTTCCATAGAAGACCAAAATTAGACAATATATTCAAGAAACACCTATAGAAGAAATCGATAATGTTGTTAATCCGAAACCACATCAAAATAGGTTATTTTAAATTTTAAACTTATTTCAATAATATTATTTTAAATTAATATATGTATTTGTGCACGATCCATAAGTAGATATGAACATGTGCATTATATTATGTATTTTTATTTTCTTAAATCTTTAGATGTTTTTATGTTATGATTGAGTTATTTTATTATTATTATTTTTTATTGTTATTTAAACTGTATGTATAATTATTAAGAATACGTCTATTTCTTCATGTACAGTGCTCTTCTGCACTTTTGTGAAGTGTTCAAGTTTATTTACATAATGTATTTTATTTACTTATTTTTTTCTTTCTATACTTTTCGTCGTAAATAAACTTTATTCTATTCTATTCTATTCTTTTCTATTGTTGGATTGGAAGAGAAAGTGAGGTTCCAATAAGGTGGTCCCCTAGGTCACCAGATTTAAATCCAATAAAGTTTTTACTTCTGGGGACATACGAAAAATGTTGTATATTCCTTACCTGTTGAAAATGTAAATTTAAGGAAGCATCTTTAATGCTACTAATGATGTAAGAATTTTGATATAAGTACTTAGAAGTGTTAAGTGTAATTTAATGAAAGGAACAGAAATATGTTTTGTTATTCACGGTATTTATTTTAACTGCTGTAGGTAATGTCAACAATTCTCTGTATTTTACTTGCATTTTGATAAAAAAATCTTACGAAAATAAACATTATTCTGTATGTGGGATACGTGACAGCAAACCACTACATATTTTAATTTTTTACTCAGACAGTTGATTCTCCACATTTTTGTAAGACACAGATTTTTTTAAAATAATGATTAAAAAAAATGAATAAGAATAATTATTAGTTAAACAGTTTTTATTAAGAATTCACTGGAGGTAGTTTATTTCACCCCTTTATAAACGTCCAATCGATAAAAAAATATATTGTTATGAGTCAGAATATTTCTCCTATAAATTTTATAATATTTCAGATAAAAAAACTGGATTTGGATTCACTCATTTAAGAGGATTTATAGGGTTTATAAAAATTTTACATGAAGAACCCCCTTAAGTTTCGTTAAGGAATGTATAGGTGAAATTTGTTAATCTTATTGATACACCCTGTATATTATCCGGCTGTTTTTCTATTAGAAAACTTTATTTTTGTTTCAAAAAAGGGTGATGTAAAAATTCTTTCCTTATTAAAGGTTACGTATTTATTCTTATTTCCAACTTAGCATACAACGTGGTGACTTAGTTCCGCACACTATTGATTGTTTTTAAATGGTTTTTTGGAAAACGCTGAAACACGTCTGTCTTATTTTTTAAAAAGGCACTGGCTGATGCAATTTTTTTTTCATATTTTGTTTTTGAGCTGTGACGCCATCATTTATTTTTTTTAATTGCTACCCCTTCCGTTTTTGACAAAAATGGATTCCTTACTGTTTTCTGAGTACAATAGAATGTAATTTAGAGGTCTTTTTAAGCATCAAATTCTTACCGAAATGAAAAATATCAGCCCAGAAATTACTGAACGTTCAATACAAAGTGCTTACACAAGTGCCGGTCAATGTCAAATTGTTGTTGGAAATTTTGAACAATTACGGTAAATGTTAATGGTTTTTTTAAATTATTTTATGAATATTGTGCGGAACTAAATCATCACCCTGTATGTAGATTTATACTTCCGATGTGAGGTAATAAGTACGTTTGAAAGAGATGCCTAAGTGATTAATAAATAATCACACTTGTTTGTATGAAACAAAAATAGTTTAAAAATAATACATTGTTTAACCAAAGTTTACTTAGTAAACTGATATGATTAACTAATGGTTATGTTGATTATATAATGGTTATATAATTAATACAGGCGTAAATGCGAATGACAGAAAAATGTAGGTACCTATTACTTTAAACAGAAATAATATGTACATAGAACAAAATTATTTCACGGCCAATTCACGCATGAATTTAAAAAAATGGAAATACCACGTAGAATATTGTTCATATTCTAGTATTCAAATGCGTACATAAATGATTTGTTGGCGACCCTATACTACTAGTAAATAACAAAATTGTGACACATAACATTTCTATGTATTCATTGGGCCAATTTATTTTATTTCATGACACATCACATCTCTATACACATCAGAAGCTTCATCTCAAATTACAATACTCGACGACTAGTTTTTGCACAACATATGTATTCATCACAATTTACGTTTAACGTACAATAATTCGTCATTGCATGGCGCCAGTAAACTTTTTTTTCACATATAAAATTATTTGTATTTGATTATTTTTCTGTGGTAATAATTGTAATTACTTTAAATTATTTTAAGGAAAAGAATATTTTCATATAATATTATTAAACAGAACTAAACTTAATATTTTTCATTTATAAGGAGTTTTCTCTTACAGCTATGTCAGTCTTAATTCAATAAAGGTTTTTGTAAAAAAAATTACACGCAGTCATTCCTAAATTGTAAACCTGATCACATACATTTTGTAAGTAGATTTTCGTAAAAGTAATTTAATACAGAACTATTATTTTTCTTTTACTCTGTTGCTTATGGGTCAATAGTAATAATAATCTTCGGTCAGCCGCAGAACGAGGGATTGATTATGGCTTTCAGGATGGTGTAATCCAGACCGTGGTCTACGTGTGGCGCGTAGTAGTCCCTGATATTAACTGTAGCACCTGGCGTCAGACGTCAGAATCACTAATTCACTTACCTTTTTATGCTGCATACATGCGATTTCGGCCTACATCCACCGATATAACGCGGCGTTACGAGTGCTATATTACCTACCACCTATGGCACTCCTACGGGGTAAACCAGACACCATTGCTGCCTTACATTCCCGGAAATACTGAGTCTGTTGTCGACAACAAGAAATGTCGTATTCATCAAAACTACTTATTTCTAACTGTTACGTTAACCAACAAGCTTAACATCCTCAACCATCAAAGTGATATATGTCGTCGAATTTTCGGCTCCTGCCGATAAAAACATCACCTTGAAGGAGGAGAAAAAGCAGATCAAATACCGCAATCTCCAGTATGAGCTTTAAGTGCTGTGTCCGCTACTCGGTCAAGATGGTAGTCCTAATAATTGATGTACTCGAGGGATAAAGCCTACGTTATTCTCGGAAGTGAAGGTGATACTGGCCTGCCAAAAAATCATTCGTATGTCAGGCAGGTTAAATGCAGAAGGCGGTCATTCTATGTTTCCTCCGTCGTCGGCTTAGGGCAAATCCGACATTATTCTGGGATCTTAAGGCACTAATCTTGCGGTATGTGAGGTATGTATGTGGCTGTAGGTAATTTGCTGGGACGACTCCCATGTGTATTGAAATCATGGGATAAAAAAAAATAATAAAAAAAAATCATGGGATAAAAAAAAATCATGGGACAAAAAACGGATATGGCATGCAAAAAGAATGTAACCGTGGACGATGTTTCGGACTGGTCTGTCCTCATCGGCGCGGTGTAGTTAAGTTGAAAGTATGGGAATAACTTGGGAGAAAAACAGAAACGTAAACAAATGACAGAAAACCAGTCGCACATTTGTGGTTTCAATTAGAGGGCTACAACTAAGATCACCACGAAGGGAACTATAGCTACATGCGTGGCAATTCCTATCCAAGAATGCAAACAACAAAGAGAGAACATAATTTTAACGACTTCGTCACCACTGTACCGACATTCCAGGCTCCTCCAAATGGAATCAAAGCAACATGTTCCAAAATAGTTGTTCTAATGCAACATATTAAGCTCAGGACTTTTAGCATACTTAAGAGTACACCTGAATGACCATATTTTCCAAGTTTCAAATCTGTATCAGTTATTTCCCTCTAATTTTCTCTATTTGACTGCATTAATATACAGGGTGTCCCATAATTAAGTACCTTACTTCAAGAGTGTGATAGAACTAGAAAAAAATAAGTTGAATTTTGTATATGAACATTTGCCTTTAATCAGTTCTTAAAGGGAGCTTAAGAACTGATTCCCCCTTAAAGGGGAAGTACAACATAGTTATTTCCCAATAAATTCGGGAACGTCTTAAGGTGCAAAAATTAAATTTGGACAATTTATTAATCGATACTGTTACATGTTTTGGCAAATTTTTAACTAAATAATATGATTTGCTGGGGTAGTTATAGAGGGGGGTGGGGATAAATTTTCTACGTAATTTTTTTTCTTATTTCTTGTACATTTAAAACAGTGTTAACAATTGCATGAAAAAGGTACTCTCACTAAGTTTCGATTGGGGCTAGCGTTTTGGATTTATTTGTATTTTAATATTGCAATACAGGATGGGTATACAATAATGGATAGGTAACTACAAAAATAATTCCACAATATTTTTAATTATATTTTTTGTGGTGCAGTTTAAAATATCGCTTTACCCAAAGAAGCATGTAATTTAAGGACAAAACAATATTTTTTTTATTTATAATAATTTCATAATTAATATTATATAATATCCCGCCTAACATTTCCCGAATTTCCCGTGGGCTTACTCAGTATTCATTTACACTTAATTGTGATTGTAATGCAGAAATCACATTCTTTCCGCGAGTCTTCCTGCCCTGACCAGACAGTACATTGATATTGGTAATCTTTGCTCAACTGCTATATTTTTAACAGATTCAGTAATTAAACTTCTTTTCTTTTTACTTGGTGCTCTTTTTGTAGTACCCTATAACGGTTTTTCTCTTAAATATATAGTTAATATATAGTTTGCTTCTTGTGCTGGATCTTCGCAATCAGGTAATTTCTGAAGAAACTTATGTGTAGTGTCAAATTTGTTAAATAAGTTACTCTCTTATTCTTACTCTTAATATAAATCTGTAAATTTAAAATTTGTTGTATTTATGATAACGAATAATGAAAACTTATATATACACATATACCCACAAGCTCTACTGTATAATTAATAGATCAAACAAACTTATCTTCAATCTTAATTATATGAGAGCCCTGTCGAAGGAAATAATGTAGCCTCGTTACTCTACACCAGATCCTCGATCAGCACTACTGTCAAAGTCAAAACATCTTGTCACCCTGACCATCAGCGTCATAATCATTTATGTTAAAACCAGATTGTTGCAACTGACAAGGTTGGTTAAAAAGGGGTGGGTGGATATTATTTCCTTTGACGAGGCTTTCATATAATTAAGATCAATCGTCACTTTTATAGTTTCTCGGATGCTCTTACAGGATCCGAATCTGGTGATAGGATTGCTGTATTATCCGCGAATGTAGCCATCAGCGTATCATTTGTTACTGGAACGTCTGCTGTAAATATTAGGTACAGAAAGGGTCCTAGGATGCTGCCCTGTGGTACACCGAATTTTATAAGATGATAATTGGATAAGGCTTAACTTAAAAATAACGATCACTTATGTAGGATTTTAAGACTAGGTATGGTTGATCAGACAGTGCCATTTTTAATTTGTATAATAGTCTATGATGCCAGACTTTCTCAAAAGCTTGCTGTAATGTCAAGAAAGACTGAGTCACATATTTTCCTTTCTTCTAAACTTTAATTGATTTTGTTTATGATTCTATGACTGTTGTATATTAGAATGTTTATGTCTGAATCCAATTAGGAATTAATTTATTTACGGGCAGTCTTTTCTATTCTATTTAGGATGAGTCTTTCAAATACCTTAGATATAATAGGTAAGAGGCTGATTGATCTATATAAGTTGACTTCCGTTGGGTGCTTACCAGGCTTAGCAATCATAATAATTTGCGCATATTTCCATTGAATAGTAACATAAACGTAATATACTATTATAGATATTTGTTAATAATACAATTGCTTTTCTTGGGAGATTCTTTAATATGTTTCCAACTATATGATCGTATCCAGGTGCTTTGTGTGAGTTGAGTTGTCCTATTTCTTTGCAAATTGTATTGAGTGAGAAGGATCTTATTGGAGGTGATGACTGGCACTGGGCATTTAAGTAGTTTTCAATTTCGGCATCGTTGTTGTTATCGATATGGGGTGTGGTAAATATGTTGGCAAGGTATTCTGCAATTTCATTTGCCATTTCTATATTTGATCTAGCCCAGACTCCGTTAGGTTTCTTAATCGATGGAATAGCAATTATTGGTCTTTTAATTTTTTTTTGTATTTTTCCATAGTAAGTGGTCTACAGGTAAAAGATTAGTAATATATAATTCCAATGTTTTGTTTTTAGCTGCTTGTATAACCGAACTCAAAAGTGTGTTAGTCTGTTTAGGTGTGTTTTATCTAGGGGATTTATAGTTTGTTGCCATTTGCATCGAACTCTACAGTTCTCATGGTTAATTTTCACTTCCTTATATTTTCTGGAGTGGCTCTCAACGATGCATCTTATATCAATATTTTATTGGGTAGCTTCTTCAATATCTTAGTTTCTTTTTAATCGCACATCTAATCTGATGTTTTCATTAATATGGTCTTGGAACTGTTTCCAGTCAGTGTCGGAGTTTAAATCTTGGTTAGGCTCTATGGAACTGTTTATGTCTGATGTTCCTTTGGTTATAGCAAAGTCCAGTTGGTCATGGATTTTATTTATATCAGTAGGCCAATAAGTTGGCTCCCCAGTTGATGACATTGAAATTGTTTCGATGTGTAACGTTCAATAGATTCCTACCTTTTGGGGTGGTAAGTCTGGTTCCACATTCAATATGTTTAGCATTCCAGTCATCTGCTCTTATGAAATGCGAGCCAAGGGTGTGGAGATATTCATGATATTCTTCACGAGAGATAGTATGACGTGGTGGGCTGTAAATTGAGGCTTCCAGTTTTAGGATTGTGCTTTAAATTTTATTTGTGATGTGCGGTTGCAATACGCGGTGTTTTAAGGTTTCTTTAATAATAATAGCTAAGTCTGCATGTGCTGTTCTATCAGGGTGATGTGCATAAGAGACTGTGGTTGATAATAGTTCGTTCTATTGAGTGTATCTCTGAAATTAGTAGGATATCTATTTTGTTCTTTTTAAAAACGGTGTAATTTCTTGGACGTGAATTGTTATCCCGTTGGCGTTCCATGCTGCTATTCTTAGTGGTGTAGCCCTTACTTTGTTAAATCATTTAAGACGGTGCGCGGTGGTTAGCATTGTTAGAATCACGCTATTTTGATTGACTAATTGGAAGAACATGTTTTTAAACTCGTTGAGGAAACTTGTGAATTTGTCTGCTATGTCTACGTTGTCATTATTGTTACTTAGGAAGATTGGAATTCCTGCCATTATTTGTGCATAATTAGGTATATTTTGGGAAAAATTATGTGTCATCTGTTGGGTTGGGGTGTTAGTATTGTTTTGCACCTTTGAATTTAGTCCAGATAGGTGGTGTGTGTTGTTTTTATTTCTTGAGTTTACCAGGTCAACGCAGCCTTTGTAGTTAGCGGAATGGTCACTGCTACATAGGGTACATGTTGCTGACGTGTCCCTATAGTTTTCTTGCAAATCTTGGTGTCATGTGGTCCTCAACATTTTACGCATTTGTATGGTTTCATGCAATATGTTTTGGAATGACCATACATTTTTTCATCTTATATATTTATTAGATTACTTTTGTTTCTCGGTGGTTTAATTCTAATTTTACAGTTTTGTAAAAATTGCAAATTGAAAATTTTTTTGTAGTTGTTTTGTGGTTCTAGATCAACAAAGAACATCGGTAGTGATTCTTTGCCAACTCTATGTCTAACATTTATGATGTTTCTTACTTTGTACCCTTTGCTCCCCAATCTTCTGTTGTCGGACAGCGTTATGGAATGATGTAGATCTCGAATTGCGATTGTATATGTTCATTCTTGTTTTATTTGGTAAGTATGATAGACTATTTTTTCCTCACGGACGTGGTGAATGAGCTTCCTGTATATGTCTGGAGTTTGGGGGTTTATTTTTACTGCGTAGTTAGGTAGGACTTTAGTGAAGCAGGTTTCTTCTTCAGCGACTGATGCTTTGCAGTCTTTAACCCCGTAGATATAAATGAGAGGTGGTTTCGTGTCCCCAGTTTTAGTGCTAATATTCTTAGTACATCTTTCCGTTTGACTACCATCTGCTTCATAGAGTGCTGTTTTAGTTTGCGGTGCAGTTTCAGTTGATGTTTGACGCGTTATTCTTCTTCTTTCTTTTTACCTACAATTTGCCATGGATGTAGCAGAATTTTGTGATTCGGATTCAGCGAGCCACAATACGTCGCAAATTACTACTCGCGTTCTTTGTTAAAAAAAAATTAAGCACACAAATAAAATGTACAAAAATTTTTTTCGTGTACCTGGGCACATAAAACAATTTTTATTTAATTGTCAAGCTATTGTGCCGTGATGGAATAACCCTGACGTCAGATTCGGATTCACCAAGCCAAGATACATCGCAAATGATTACACCTTCTGTCAAAAAGAAATTTCTTTTGTGTGCCTGTAATTTTTCAGACTTGCATAAATAGTTTAGAGTTTAAGATCCACATTCTTTAGATCACGATAAAATAATAATGAAGACGACTATAATCTGTTTCTAATAATTGTAATTTCTATATTTAAGTTGTTTTAGCACTAAGTTACACAGGTTTTTCTTTTGCGGGAAATGTAAAAATAAAATGGACGCCGATGGTCCGGGTGACGAGATGTTTTGACTTTGAAAATAGTGCTGATCTAGTGTAGAATAAGGAGACTACATATTATTTACAAAACGAGTCTGAAATATAATTAAATTAAATTAAGTTGCACATTGTGTCGTATTTATGGCCATGGCAGTATGTAAAAAAACATAAACAACGACGTAAAGCATTTTAAACTGTTTAACCCAAGTCGTAGGCCAGTTTAAGGATTTTTATAATTAAAAATAGCAATTAATATGAACTACTGACGTAATTGAATAAAAAGTTTATGTTTGTTGCAATGGAAATTATTTAAATTGTGTGTAAATTTAGGATTACACGTTCAAATTATTTTCATAATACATATGTGTGTGGTGTGCCGCAACTAATACAATTATTTTATACATAGGAACTTTTAAACTAACATTATTCTTTGATTAGGTCATAAAACCTAAATATTTTGACAGGAGTGCTTACTTTTTGTTTTATATTTTATTTTATTTTACATACACAGGCCCAACAAATCTTAAAATCCCACACAAGTGATCGTTATTCTCAAGTCAAATTCGATGATCCCTTATCCAATTATCATCTTATAAAATCCGGTGTACTACAGGGCAGCGACCTAGGACCCTTTGTGTACCTAATATTTACAGCAGACGTTCTAGTAACAAATGCCACACTAATGGCTACAATCGCGGATGATATGGCTATCCTATCACCAGATTCTGATCCTGTAGGAGCATCCGAAAAGCTGCAAAACCTTACTACAAAACTGACTTATAAAATTTAAAATCAACGTAAACATCAATAAATCCACCTAAATAATCTTTACCACAAAAAGAAGTTCTTGTCCGTAAGTAAACATAGACAATGCTCCTATACCAGTGAAACCGGAGGTAAAATATCTTGGGCTCCATATAAATGAAATGGTAACCAGGAGAACCCACATCAAAATGAAAAGGCGTCAGTTAGATCTAAAAGTAAAAAACATGCACTGATTAATAAATAAAAGATCACAACTATCGCTAGAAAATAAATTAATCATATATAAGACGATATTAAAACATACGGAATAGAATTATGGGGTTGTAGTAAACCTTCCAACACAAAGATTCTTCAAACATTCCAATTCAAAACTCTGAGAATGATAGCTTGTGCCCCATGGTATGTTTCAAATTAATCAATCAATTAAATACAGAAATCGCAACACTAACCATAGTATCCATCTCATAAATGAACTCATTGATCAACCACCTGCAGAAAGGAGGCTAAGAAGATTGTGGCCAGATGACCTAGCCAGGTGAACCTCAGAGAACTATCAGTGGATGGTGCCTGATCTAAGGCAAGTTTCCCACAAAACATTTATTTATTACTTTTATTTGATAAAGAAGATTGTAAATTTGCAGCAAATATACAGGGTGAGCCACGGTGGGTGAAGTATTAGAAGTATATGGAGAATGGATCAACCGATTACTTTGAAATTTTGGTCACCAAGATAATCGAGTATGATCTCTCCAACTAAAATATTTTCAAAAGTGCGGTGTTGCCACTTATACGTAAAACTGGCAGCATCTTCGTTATTTTAAATAGAATATCCTGTATATTTTTGCGTTTTTTGGATCGTCGTCTCTTTGTGAGTAACTTTTATTAATATTTCCCTATACCTATCTCAAGCCGTTTTCGAGATAATAATTCTTTTCTGAATTTATTGCCAAAAATTTGACTTTCAGTAAATCGTGTTTTCTCCTACCTACGCAGCAATTAAAAGATAATTTTTTAGTAGCGGCTAGGCAAGGCCTGGGGGCATCTCCTCCATTAATCAAATGTTTCGAATATCATACAGGGTGAGTTAGAGAATGCTTTCTACAAGTGACTTAGAAAAATGCACGAAAGTCAATTTTTTTAAATGGAATGCCCTATATATTATTACTGATTCGGAAAGGCGATACATTTACCTCTTTAAAAAAGGTCATATACTCTATACCTGATGCACACCGTTTTCGATTTATGGGTACTTTTCTGTAACCTTACCAAGAATATTAGTCTTCTGGTATATCATAACGAGTGGGCCATGAAATTTTTGTTTTGTCATTTTGTAATGACAACAGATGTTATTTTTCTAAATAAATTTGACGTTAGTGATATCTGCACCTAATTTGAATAGCTATCTAGCACAAATATGGCAGAAAATAATTATACAAACACGGTTTTAATTGATTTGTTTATTATCCATGGACAGTGCAATAAGATTATCAGCAGAACTTGTAGAAGTTTTAATGAGAAATAAATAAATATATATATATATATATATATATATATATATATATATATATATATATATATATATATATATATATATATATATATATATATATATATGGCAGAAAGATGTAAACCGTGGACACGTGTTTCTGACTAATTGGTCTTCATCAGCACGGTGTAGCTGAGTTAAAATGATGGACAAAACTCAGAAAAGACACAAAAGGAAAACCACTGACAGGGAGCCAGTTGCAACCTTTGTGGCTTCCACTTGGATGACTCCGGTATGGGAGCGACGTCCAAGTATCGCAACGCGGCAACTATAGCTACCTGCGTGGAATTCCGGACCCAGGAAATGAATAAGTACAGAGAAGGAGTTCGTCGCGGGTTTAATTGCAAACAGTAAAAAAAATGAATAACTATCGGGTATGCCCGCATAAAGAAAAATAGCAAGGTGTAAAGAATGCAAATTATTATTATTATTTATATATATATATATATATATATATATATATATATATATATATATATATATATATATATATATATATATATATATATATATATATATATATATATATATATATAACATATACATATATATATATATATATATATATATATATATATATATATATATATATATATATATATATATATATATATATATATATATATATATATATATATATATATAGAGCAATTGTGTTCTTGGGATTTTGGTTCTTTGATGATAGATTTGAAAATAAATCTAAATTGTTTATTTATTCATAAACACATTTCACAATTAATATAAATTAAGGTTATTAATATATAACAGAACAATCAGCTAACAAATTTTGACTTAAAAATTGACTTGGTTTACTATTAGAAATTAATATATTTTTCAATAACTTGGTAATTACGTAATGGCGTATAACGTATAAAGGCCCCCGGCCCAAAATGTCATCAATAAACGAAATGCACATAAAAAAAGCAAGTGCGAATATATATCATTGTTGCCATTCTATAGGACATTTTTCGCAGTTTTTACATAATAATTTTAGTTTTATCTTATAAATTAATTCCCTTATCTATCCTTATCTTCATGAACTGTTCACCAATTATGTAGGGAAATTATAACGAATTTTGGAGTACTCGAATGTGATATTACGGAAGTATATACGGCAATGTTATTATTTCACACTTCTGTATTTTTTAAATTTTCATTTTAATTCATAAAAATGATTAGAATAGTTTATCTATTATTCATATCGTCGACCAATTCATATTTTTAGAGCGATTTTACATTTTAACAGTTATTGGAGATAAGCCAACACTAGCAGCTGATCAAAACAATTTTTTGAGATAAATTTCTTTAACAAATTTCCCACTTGCTAATATGAAAGCACACATTATAGGTATTTTACCTCTTGACTATAACAAATATTTTGGAGATGATTAATCTTTAAATTTCTCGGCATTGTAAACAGGAAGGATACTTAATAAATAATAATTGTGAAATACACACAAGAATTCTTATCGGCATTGTTTACTATATTATAGGATAACAATTTTTATGGTGACAATTCATAATAAGTTTTCAGTAGTAATACTCGTATAATAAGTGTATTGATAATTATCGATAATTTTGGAAAACGCATGAATGCAAATTAAGCTACGAAAAATACGAATGGATGAAGTACATATTTTCGCAGCTTAACTTGCATGAATAAATATTTTCCAAAAATTGTTTATAATTTTCCATGCACGAATTATATTTTATCGGAACATTTCATAATCCCAAAATTTTCTTAAATGTCACGATGAGAGTACTTGAACAAGATTGACAAGAAATGTCAAAAATAACAGCAGTAATTATCAATAATTTGCACTAGTGCAAAACTATTGCCGTAATTCGAAGTTACGCAGTTCGAAATTACATAAATCAGTGTAAAATCAGTTGACGAAATTTTGCATAGAAAAGGAGTACATGTTAAACGAAACAACTTCAGCGTTGGAGTTGAACAAAATTTTGAAAAGCTCGACCTTCAACATAAAGAAAAGTGATTACTTGGATCATAAAGAAATGGTCATTCAAAACATGTGTAATGTAACAGCCAAATTAGTACAAGAAATGTTTTTTTTAAAAACTGAAATGATACGTTCATTCCGTTTACTGATATGATTTTTAAGTCGGCCCGCGATGCTATGGATGCAACAAGAAAACAGCTTCAAAGTCAACCATAAAAGAGGCTAAGAAGTGTTGCCGTTATTGAGAATATATGAACATGATTGGCATTTTGGATGAAAAGTCCCGAACACCTCCAAATTTTTTTGTGGCGTCTTATAAATTAGCGTGACATTGAGAAAACAGCAAATGCTTAACAAATTACTTCAAAGTAGAAGTTGGCAGTACTAATGCAGCAACTGGCAGGGTAGAATATAATCAAAATTTTTCCAAATGTGCCCAAGGTAATGCTCAAAACATAGATCAAAGCAAGTGGTTTATACGTAACAAGTGTTCTTGACGCTAAACCCCTATGGAACAAGAATAATTCTAATAAGTTCTTGATATAAAAATGTTCCCGCGGGAAGAAACGAAATTGGGAATTGGGTTAAAACTACAGTGTAAAAGACTGGTTTACATGTTAAAGAAATGAAAATATGCAATCATTCTCTAAGATATTCAGTAATATCCCACTTAGCAAAGGCAGGCATTGTGCAACAGTAACGTCAAATCCATTAAATTCTACCTTCAAATGGATAAAGATCTTCACTGAAGGAACAAGAAATGAACAAGTTAACATCAGAATTAGAACTTTAAGCACTCATACAGTTTTAACTAATAGTTATGATGTTGAATATGCATCTGTACCTAAGAAACCAGAGCATAATTTTTTAGCCTTCCATTGCGAAAAATGCAACTGACACTTTTACCAGTTGTACTTTTAATTTCGCTTGTAACAATAATTAATAAAGATGTTAATGAATGTTTATAAGTTCAGACTTTTTATTTTATAATAGCTAGAACTCTATTAAAGTTGTAATATATTTTCTTTAATAATAATTTTTTGTAATTACAAAAATGTAAAATTGTCATTAATATATCACAAATTATTTTATTATTGCAAAATGGTGTATGATGATATTTATGAATTATGACTGTGTTCTAACTTGCCTTCGAAAATGATTACTAGTATTGTAAACATTGAATAAGTAGTTAATATAAGGTGTAAATTAAATGACATGATATGTAAATTGTCGTAACTTTCCTAAATGAGTAGCTTGTTACTGTAAATTTTAATGATTAGAGAATTATCATAACTGTTTCATTTGTAAAGCCTCTAGACACCAAGAAAATTTGTGTAATTAACTAACTGGATTTTTTTTTTTAGTCTACGAAGACCTAAGTTGACCTATCTACAAAAAATCGATATTAGTACACAGAAAACTAACTCCTCATTGTAATAATATTTTGTATAGAGCTCCACCGCCGAACATTAATTCGAAATAAAATAGCACACACACATACACAGAGGAAGGAAATTGGTTGGTTGCTCAGAACATATGCCAATTCATTCCTCCATAGTCACAAAATATCTTCTGTCGGGTTCACTCAAACATGTACCTGGATAATCTGGTTACATTGAGTAGTCTGGTTCATCAGAACCTTCTTCAAAGGCCAAAGTGGTACCTTAATACACAGGTACACTATATTTTTACAAATCTTTCCACATAATTTCATATTTCCCTATCACGGATTTTGCAGTTACATGGTATTTAACAAAATTAGTAGTGTAATAAATAATAAGGCATTTTTAATAACGTTTCGAGCCACCAATTTCTGGGCTCTTCTTTAACTATTGAACCTGCAACAAAAACTCACTTCTCAAATAGAAATTATGGTTCAAATTCAAAAAATTGTTTGTTTCGTATACCTTTTTTTTATTTTTCATCATATTTCTTCAGTTCCAACTGACTTTGGAAATATACCCAGTATGCTACTGGAAAAATATCTGCGCTTGTAACTTTACTTTAAAAGATCAGTCAGAGGGTATATTTTTTTTTGACAACTATTATGAGACCAAAAATATAATTTCCCTAACGTTTCGGAAACGAATCTGTTTCCTTTATCAAAGTTATATATTTTTTTCTTTGTAGAATATGTCAAGCGTGAAACATACGTAACTTTGAAAAAGGAAACAGATTAATTTCCTAAACATTAGGGAAACTATTATTTCTTTGTCTCATATTAGTTGCAAAAAGAAAAAGACTCTCTGACTGATCTTTTGACGTAGAGTCAAACGGAAACAGATTTGTTTCCGAAACGTTGTGAAAATGTATTATTATACTTTTGTCTCATATTTTTATAAAAAAAAACACTCTGACTGATTTTTTTGAAGTAAAGTTACAAGCGTTTATTTTTCCTGTAGCATGTTGGGAAACTAACAGTATTTCTTAGGTAACCAAGAATTATTCATATGGTAGTAAGCCTCAAGAAAGGAAAAGAAAAATATTTTTTGTAACTGTTTTGATTTATAATTAAATAAAATAAATTTCGTTTCGAATTTAATTTTCACATTCAACATACACACAATGTTTTTTTTTGGACAAACTCTTAAAGTGTGCCTGATATTTGACACTACTTATTGATCTTATCCATTTTTGGCATTTTTGCTATTTTTCATTATTTTTTAGTTTGACGTTGTCACCAATAAGGTGTATAATCTATATTTATTTGTGGCAGTTATTACAGTTTTATTATAAATTCATTAGTCATTACCACTACATTAGAGTTAATAATGACCAAAAAAAATCTGTGTGAGAATCTGAGATTAATGTTAATTAATGAGTTATTGGGTATTTTAAAAAAGTATGTTTTCTTATAAAAAAAATCATCACGGCAGAATACCAAACCAGGTTTCTTTTTAAGTGCATTATTTATTTTGTTAATGGATGTTTTTTCTAAATTAACTATTTTTCGTAGATAAATTAACTCCTATATGAAAAAGTCTATCTAACAGCACATTTTTGTCACTTTGACAGTGATAAAGAAGGTGCATCGTTTTTTATCACCGATAAAAATGCTTGTTCCTCAAAATCAGAGTACATCTAGTAGTCGCACGTCACTTTAAAGATAATTATTGTTGTTGTTCGTTCACATATTCTGTCGTTAATTTATCTTGCCAAAAAACACTCGAGCTTTTCTTTTATGGATAAATTTCTTTTTAACTCAAAATTTTGCCAATCAGTAATTTTGCTCGAAAAACTGACATTTGACAAAATCGCTCGACCTGCGGTCTCGCGATTTTTTCATGTCAGTTTTTCTTATAAAATTACTGATTGGCAAAATTATTTCGTTACAAAGAGAAATTTATCCAAAAAAAGAAGCTCTTGTGCTTTTACTGTTGATAAATATATTTAAAATGTTTAAAGTAACGGTTGATTCCTTTTACTAGATTTATAGTTGTGCCAAGAAAAAAGACTATAAAATTACAGTTGTGCTAAGAAAGAATGATTATAAATTACTAACGCTAATAATTGTTTAATGCAATTAAATACACTTTGTGAAACATTCTAGTTGACCAAAATGGCAAATCGTAATAAACTGCTGGCTAAATGAAACTAATAATTAATTCTTCTTATATAATTTTGAAGACAAACTGGCTTAACGATGACATTAAAATATTAAAAGAAGACAATGAAAACCTAGCAATTTTTAAAAATTTGGTTGTTTCCGAAAATGTAAAAAAAACCTGTTGTAGGATTTTATTTGCCATATTAGGATGATCTATGGAAGTGGACAAATGGGAGGAAATTGTTTTGGGTGTTCTTTAATATCTCTAATATAATAAAATAATTATTGAATATTACCATAAACATCCTTTCAAACCTAACATGATAACAATAATAAATACCTATAGTTTTTTATATTTCATATTGTCATTCTTATATGAATGCGCTAATGTAAAAGTTTTACACTTACACTTCTAATACTGTTTACGTAGAAACTATTAAAACAACTACTCAATCTACAAGCAAGAATTGCATTGAATTAAACAAGTATTAGAAGAAAGAAAATATTGAGATTAAAAAAATATTGACACCAAAAACAAAAATGTTTATATTTTAAAAATGATTCCCTCTACAATCAAAAAACGAGAACTCCAAGAGAAGTTAAATATAAAAATGCTTGGGTTAGTCAATATATTTTTAATCTCAATAATTTTTTTTTTTGATTCTAATGCAATAAATACTGTTCTAGTTCAATTGCATGCCTAGATTAAGTAATTGTATTAATAGTTTCTGCGATAAAATTTATCGTATTTGATTTATTATCTACCTAGAATTATTAGCGCATTCAATTATGAATGACAGTATAAAATGTAAAAAACTATAGGCATTTATTATTGTGGTCATGTTAGGTTGAAAGGATGCTTATTTAATACCCAATAATTATGTGATTATTTTTTCTTGAAGTGCATAAATACGAAGCAAATAAAATGTAAAACTTTTTGAAATCTCTCATATTTCTAGATACATTTTTTTTCTGAAAATGTGTCACACTTTTACACATTGACCTCTCACCCTTCAGTGAATAGTTGAAATAAAGACGTTTTACTCGAACTCGCAAACATGCCTTTAACCACTCCACAATACTCACTCGCAATGTAGTATCAACATTATACAAGAATGGAGAATTAACGACGTAATCACGATTTTATGAAGTTAAATGTTCAGTGCTCTACCGAATGAAAACAAATACGAATTTAACAACTTACAAGTATGTTTCGGAAATGTTGGGGAAAATTGCCGAGGCGATTTTTGAAATTTTACGTTAGCTCCATTTTTATTGAAGATATGACTTGTGTATGTATAACCGTAAATTGAAGAAAAAATAATAGCTTTGAAAATTTCGAAATTTTTAATTCTTAATTTCATTATATTATAACTTGTATTATGGTCGGATCGCAATATGATAAATAAAAACTTACATCTGCTTTTTTACATTTTCAAAACCAATGAAATTTTGAAAAGTTGTAAGGGTTCCATTTTGCACCCTGTATACAACATTTTCTATCGCAGTTTAATGTCATCGTTGAGCTAGTTTATTTCCGATGAAATTTAGAAAAAAATCTTCAAGACCGCATCTCGATACCTCCTATCGTTTTGAAGATATTCTTCTTTGAATTTACACAAGAAAATTAACACTGACATAGTTTTTTCACGAAACATCAAAACACTATATACTGCACTCGACCCGCGTTTCGCCAACCAAGTTGTCATCATCAGCTATATCACCTGGGGATGATTAAAACTGAGTTTTAATCATCTCCAGATGATGCCAACTTCGTTGGCAAAACACGCGTCGAGTGCAGTATATAGTATTTTGGTGTATCGTGAAAAACTACGTCAGTGTTAGCTACACATTAAAGGTTCCAACCCACTCCAGGACAAGAAAATTATATGATTAGTTTCATTTGGCAGTAGTTTATATTGCAAAAATTGAAATGTCTAGGACATGTAAATAACAAATAAAAAAATATTTAGATATTTAGTGAAAAACTTTTAATATTTAAATATTAAAAGTATGGAGTTCTTTGCAAAATAATTAAATAATATTTCTTAAGCTATACATAAAATCAAATATTATGTATTTGATATTATTTGATTTGATAAAATACCCATATTTAAGAAAGTAGCAAATTGCAAATAGCATTTGTTTTTTTTTTATTCTTTTTTTTATAAAAAAATGTGTTCTGGAAACAATAAAAAAATTTGTTTTTGTATTTAAATACGTAGGAAGTAAATGATATCAAATTGGTGTTTAAATAACAATTCTAAAAAATGTTTTTTCGTTTTACAGTTATATGTCCTTGACATTAAAAGTTTTGTCCCTCAAAATTATATACATTATGTATCTGATTACAGTTTAAAAGGTTAAGTAACAATTAACATTATATTTTGCTATTATCTATTAACAAGCTCATATTACTTTTAAGGAGCAACGTACATATTTCAATATTTTTGTAAATAACCATTAGTTTGTGTTTGTAGAAATAAAAAATGCAATTCACAGACACGTTAACACTTGTATGAAATACGCAAGATAGAAATCCCCTGCCGTATCAGATTTCTACATATTACGTTCACAACCGGTCAATTCCTAATAAAACACCAACTGGAAGCTGCAATTGACGAAATAAAAAAGGAATATTTTTCGGAAATCAGTTAGAGATCGGAGTATTTTTCAGTGGAGGGGAGATCCCATTGATAAAACCCGCCTATAGACACACCTTCTTAAATAGTGAGTTTATACTCAGTTGTCCAGTGTAAAGTCTGACAGACGTGGTGTCGGTAATCAACTCGACTCTGTTTACAAACATATGACATACGAAATAACAAATATCGTAGTAGCCTGATTTGACCGGTAACGCTATTACAGCTATATAAGTGAGAAACATTAATTTTTTGGATTATTACAAAGTACCAGTGACTGATAGATAGATAGTTGCTGACACTACACCTACCTATTAAAATTTTTTATTTTTTTTTGTGCGACGGCGTGAAAGTGATACTACCGATAAATATGGAAAATTTAGGACACTTGGAAGGAATGTTAGACCGCGACCAAAGAACTGCTAAACTAAGGTTTTTTAACAGTGATAGGCAAGTGCCAAAAACTTACAGTTTTCCAGATAAAACTGTTAACGAATCCAGTCCTAACCCTAGCAGTATTATTAGCCATCATTGCTGCTGTCCAGCGAGAACAAAACGTTCAAATTCATCGTACTTACCGTGGAAAAATGGATACTTATTAGATAGTGTTCAAAGTAAGTATATATTTTTTAAGGTATCGACGAAAGGGAAAATTATTTAGTTTGTTTTAAAGTCGAAGGATTAGGATAGCAGGACGCGCATATTATATTTATCATCTATAAAATTAGCGGGAAACGGTTATTTTTCATTCTCTCACTAAACGATATGAAAGTCCAGGGGTTCTCATGCCTGTGAAACTGACTTTGTTATTAAGTTCAACTTCCGATTGATATCTAGAACGAGGGATAGGCGGGGCGTATGCAACAGGTAGCCAATGAAAGCGTGATTCCCCTCCGTGGGAATTTACAATTTCACGATACAACGTACTTGATTTAATCGAAATCGCTATGTTATTCTCGGTAACAGAGATTCCGTAAACCCAATTTCATTTTTATGACATCTCTGAACCTGAACGGACGGTAACTAAAAATTAATGTAATTGGATCGCTTCTGATGAATCATTACCTGTAAAGTTGTAACACAGTGAAATTACTGGGAAATTTTAATGACTCAAAAACATCAATATTCACCACGTTTACTGATACACTTTAAATACCTTTACATGAATAAAGAATAAGTTACCTATATACAATATTTATACATATTATGTGAAAGCAGTTATTAAGGTTGTACATTTCAGTGATTTTAATTTGTTTTAATGTACCAATATGAATTTTGAAAATAATGCGATAGTTGTCTGATGACCAGAATCAAAATTTAAGTTGTAAAAGTAATTCAATTTAATACTTATATTTATGTTTCATTCAACTGTTAATTGCATCATCATGAATCTTTAGTTTTATTTGTTAGTAATTTGAGCGACATATTTTTCCCAAGAATATCTGCATTTAACGTTATTAATCTCCTCTCCTGTGGAATTAAGATTTGTTAATACACTTAGAGGTAATGACAGATAAAATACTTTTAAAATTGCTAATGATGTGACTTGTACATTCTTACGTCTAAATATCACAAGAAAACAGTATATAAAGAAAGATCAGTTACGAACCAGGTGTAGGTAACTTGATCTATTTATTGTTAAATGCAGCTAGAATGAACTATGACTGCTATAAGATTCGTTAATCGTTGGTAATAGCCAGTAATTGCAAGTTATTTTTCTTTAATGTATCATTCTTAACTATTTACCGCATTTTTGTAAAATTATAATTATAAGAAAAACTACTAAGTCGGCAGCAGCACAGGTGTACCGACTAACATTTTATAAAATAAAAATAATTTAAATCAACTACAAAGACAGAAATGTACTAGTTAATTTAATTAGGGTTTTTATATAGCGAGACTATCCTTACGGTTTTTTAAAAAAGGCTGTTAATTACCGTTGCAGATTCTTTCCTTTTTATAGGCATTCCGTTTTCCGCCAGGCGTGTAAAAAATATTTATTAAAAAAACGTAAAATTGTATTCTATTTAAACAGTTACAATTAGAGCTTATAACATAAAAGTTTAAGAATTCAATTTATTAGTGCAGATGAAAACAGCAGAAAATTGCAATATTCACAAAAAAATAAAACATTAGATAATCAGACTAGAATATTCATATTTGCATGTCGGTACAACCTAGGCAGCAATAAGATAAAGTAAAATAAACCACTAAATGATCATAATATTACCAGCTTAACTTTTAATTACATAAATTTATGGGCGTTTACCTGTATAACATAAGTTAACCCTTTAGAGGTACTCAAATAAATTCAAATACCTATACCATAAATAAATATACCTTTTGCGTTTAACAGAAATCTGAAGTACAATAAATTCATTATAACAATTGGTTTTATCCATAGTAATGCCAGAATAGCTTCTTTTAAAAATATTTCCGAAAGGAATTCTGTCCACAGTGTATACTGTGTATTGTAATGAATTAGCAAATTTAATTTTCTTCAGAGACAGACCGATAGACATACCTTTCTCCAAAATCATTGTTTTGTATTTAGTGACTTCGTATATTTTCATTAAAATTGGAAATTTGTATTATAATTAATTAATAAAATCAAAAATTATTTGCTATGTATCTAGATGCAGATGCTAAAAACGTATATTTATAGTATCTTTTAAAGATTAATATTCATACAATTTTATTTTCACACAAGGTCGATAGTCAGAAAGTTGCAGTCGTAAAATTTGGGTGTTCTAAGAAACAAACTGGTAGCTATATCAAAATTAAATTACTGTTATATCGTGATAGGTATCCAGTTAATTTTTTTACATGTAGGTAGTATAATTTTCTGCAATTATTACAACGGCAATATTTAATTTTTATTTAATTTGGTAATTAATTATGCTAATTGTTTTTGTACGGTTATTACTATTTTTTATATGACATTACTGCACTGAAGCATTTAGGCAATACGCGAATGATAATAATGTCCTTGCTTTACCTTAGACCGGGTCAAAACTAAGGTGTCTTTGCGGTCTTGTTGGGCCCGACAATTTCTCACGGTCTGGTATTGTGTGTCCACAATCTTGTATATTTATATAGCTTGTGTCGTTTCACCATCACCAAATAACAGTGCCGACACGATAATATAACAATGTCTATGTCTTTTATTTTTATTTTAAGAACTTTGTTACCAACTTAAAATATTCAATTTCGTGTTAAATAAAAAAATAAATAAATTATTATCGAAACCACCTCATACGCACCTGTAAGATCGAATGAAAGAAAAGAAAATAATTGTTATATTATCATTCGTCGATCGTAATCCTCACAAAACATTATTTTACCCTCTATTTTACTTATTTTCCAGGTTTAAAAAACGTCCTTATAGTAGGAGTCTGTCTCACTTTAGTAACTTTTCCTAGTGTAAGCTCTGCACCAACTAATTTAAAAATGAGCTCAAGAATGAAGGAACAGCCCAAATGGATCAACCCTTGTGGGATAACTCAAGCTAACACTGACTTAAGCCCTGATAACAACAGTCCTGGATTGCGAGATATTGGTGATGGAGTATTATTGAGTCAAATCGTTGACCAAGCGAAGATAGCGTTCCATCAGACGGAAGGATTTAAATATCAATTTGTAAGTATTTTCATGATCAAAATAAAAAAATACATAGTAATCAAACCCCAGCTATAAGAAAAGTGCTGAGAATAATTAATATAAAGAGAAAAAAGTTTAATAGGAAAATAAAGTTCATATGGTTGTAAATTTAATATTTACATTCATTAGGCGGCAAAACTGGTGACTATGTTGAAAATAACCATAGTAGGTTGTGAATGGAATGTGAGGAGGTTTGATTATTATGCTATAATCTCATAACAAACGTACAAGTGTTCAACTGTTCAAATGTACATTTTTCAGCCACCTGTTACATGTATAATAAAAATCACATGAGATTTCTATCTAAAGTTTTGAAAATATTCACGTACAGTGGTGTATATTTCTACAAACTTTGTGACTAATGACATGAATATTCCTGTATTTATTATGAATAAAATATTTAAACAAATTCATATATTATGTAATTTATAAAATTTAGATATTTAAATCTAAGAGAGAGCGACAGAAAGAAAGACTGTCGATTCATTCATTAACTGTCTCAGAAGTCAGCTAAAAAATACTACGACTGAGAATTAGTATTCTTAATCAGTACTATATTATACCGTCAGTTGATGTCTGATTACACACTATCATATTTTTCGTCTCATTCTTTAAGTAAAATTCAACGTTATGTCGGTCTTTTTCTATCGGATATAAATAACTTACGTCTTTGTTACATCCGGCAAATTGTGTCGTTTTCCTCTGCCATTAATAAAATAACTATTGTTACTTTAAAGACTATCGATTTATTGAAGAGGAAGTCGCTGCAATTCTCGGGGACCATAAGACACTTCCTCCCGTAACAATTATTTTAAAGTTCAGAGAAAATTTAAAAGTAATTGTAGGTTAATTTATTTATTATTTATAAGGAATAAAGGCACGTATGAACACAATCTTTTAATTGTTCATACTGTGTTTATTCACAATTTAGTGTTGATTCTAATATGAAAATAAAAATATGTCGGTAATAATTCTAAACATTTCGAAAACAAGATACGAGAAATTTTGTTTCCTAAATCATTCCGTATTACTAAAAGTTCAGAGTAAACAAGCCCACGTTCCAATCGGCGACAGGCTGTCTACTAAGCAAGGCCAAGCTCATGATCTCGTTTTGCACTTATCTTTGAACTTTCGAATATTTTTAGATAGTGCGTTGCAAGCGTATTATTTAAAATCAACACGG
>JANEYF010002975.1:0-222500 GCA_029963845.1 Rhamnusium bicolor | reverse complement strand
GACTTAAACGCCACTTTTAATAACCGAGGATACGAGTAAATATAATACATACACAGAGCTCGGGTTCGAGGAACTTGAAATACGCGTTACATTACAAATTATTTTAATGTCATTTAAATATTTTCAGCACTCCAACTTACTTTGTTTTGTGTACTTATTTTTTTATTCATTGTTGCAGGCTCAGAAAACGTTCGAAATGGACTTTGATAGTGTCCATCAATTATTCAAGGCACATAATGTGGATTGGTTGAACAATCTTGTGCCGAAGTCATTGGGTGAAGAAATACCCCAAGATCATTTGGACGATTTAAAGGTAATTATCAACATGTTTTCAAAAGAATTACCAATTTATTTATGCGATTCTCATCACATTATCATATTTTCATATCCGTTATATATAAATTTCGTAAATAAATATTGGCCTCGTCACATTTTCATATACATTATACATACATTTTTTTAAATAAATATTGGCCTTACGGATATTTGTGATGTTTTATTGATGTTAAATTTCGGGGGTCTCGTCTTACACTACTTACACTTGTGTGCTATCATTTGTTTTACACACTACATCTACATCTCGCGATTCCATTTTATACATCATGAAATTAAAGAACTTATAGTTTCTGGTCCCACACTCAGCTTCTAATAGGATCTCGAGGTAAATACTACAAGCTTTACCACTTATTTTGTGCAATGGGCAGCGGACCGTCAAGAAACAAAACTAGCACCCATTGAACAATTCGACGATACCTAAATTCTGTCGCTCACTAGATTGCTGCCTTTCGTTTTGTTATTACTTATACAGGGTGGGGCAATAGCGCGTCCGACTTCGATATCTCGAGTTCTATGCTAGCTACAAACTTGATTTAAAAACATAAGTAAACTAGACAAAAAAGTCTATAACCGGAAATAGTTTTCGAATATATAGGGTGAGCCAAAACGATTCTACAGGGTCAAGTAACATTTTTTAAAATGAAATGCCTCTTTGTGGCCTCCTTTCACTCCTGTATTATTATTGACTCTCTCCCAATCACTTAGATGTAATGATTTTTTTTATTGAAATTATACCATTTACACGTGTATATTAAAAATATCACTACAATGACAACTATCGATTTTAAGAAAAAATATGTTAGTACCATTTATGAGACATCTGTGTGATGAACTCAGCCATTTTTACTTCCTAAAAGTATACCGGATGGTCAAAAAGTATTTTTATATTTACAACTTTTTGAACTGAATTCTCTCAATTTTTTCAAATGGAACACCCTGTATATTTTTGGATGATGTGTTGTAGGATTGAAAATTTTTTTATACGTACGTTTCTATGGCTATTTGTGACCATTTTCAATTTGTTGAACAATAACTGAAAAATTCAGCAATAAAAATTAAAAATGAGGGTTTTTTCAAATAATTCAAGAGAAGGTATTGTAATATGCGTGTTACATAATGCCCATAAAAACATCACATCAACAGCAGTCCAAAATTTGTAGGGTAATAAATGCTTTTAGAAGGATCACTCCGACAATTTTATGAACAGTAGAAACCTAATTTCAGAGACGTATAGAAATATGTGTCAATCAAAATAGGCAACATGTGGAGCAATTTTTAAAATGTCTTCTCTTGAATTAGAAAAAATATATATATTTTTCATTTTTATTGCTAAATTTTGCAGTTATTGTTCAATAAATCGAAAATAGTCACAAATAGCCATAGGGATGTACGTACAAAAAATGTTCTGTTTCAATTCTACATCACATCATCTGTGAAAACATACTATTCTGTTTGAAAAAATTGAGAAAATTTAGTTCAAATAGTTATAAATTTAATAATTAATTTTGGCCACCCTGTACACTTTTAAGAAGTGAAAGTGGCTGAGTGTCATCACATAAATGTCTCATAACTGGTGCTAAGATATTTTTTCTTAAAATCGATAATTGTGACTGTAGTAATTTTTTTAATATACATCTGTAAATGGTATAATTTTAACAAAAAAAAAATCATTACATACAAGTGGTTGGGAGAGAGCCAATAATAATATAGGAGTGGAAGTAGGCTACAGCGAGGTTTTAAAAAATGTTCAGATATACCTGGCATTCCATTTAAGAAAATGTTAGTTGACCATGTAGAATCATCTTGGCTCACTCTGTATATTCGAAAATAATTTCCGGTTGTAGATTTTTTTTGTCTATGTTTTTAAGTCAAGTTTCTAGCCATCATAGAACCCGACATATCAAAGTCGGACGCACTATTGCCCCACCCTGTATAATATGTATATTGAATTATTATTTAAACGTTTGTTTCTTAAATGGCAACGTCGCATTTAAACCAGAGACAGACAATGTATCCTAAACGGCAACGTTGCAATGTAAAATAGAGACAGACAACCCGTCGTTTGTCAGCGTTAGTGTTAGCAGAGCAGAAAATCATTTTTCATCTAGGTGTCGGGCGGTCAGCAGTGCATACTGTGATGATATTTGCTAGTATGCGTCTTCGCGTTGTGGTCAAATTTCAGTCTTTCTTCAATGTACTATGTTTAATACTTTATTACTCATAGTGTATGTGAAAGATATACATACTTTTAAACTTAATGGTCTTAAATTTCGGGGTTGCTTGGACAAAAAAAAGTTTTAAATGTTTTTGTTCAAACTACCTCGAAATTAACCATTAAATGTAAAGGATTTTGCTCGGCGCAAAATTAAATTGCATGCTTTTAAATACACAATCTCTCATTTTATATATCAGTATTTATATGAAAAGTAAAAACTCTTCTGTTTAATATTATCTACATTTCTAACATTCCGTTTTTTTTTTAAGGTTGACGATACTTTGTTAAAAGTGTATGAATTCCTTCAAAGGGTGGCAGTTGGTTTGGAACAAATTGTTTGGGACCAAGAAGACAAACAAGGACAATTTACGAAAGAGTTCAGTGAGGCAGAGCAACATCTTCGAAATGTCTTATGTGAACTTCAAATGGCTATTATCGACCATGGACTTAAAATGAGACCGGATATAACTAGAGATGTTATGAAAGATGGCAATAGGAATGTGGACATAACTGAAAGTAAGGCTCGGGACTGGATGATATTTCGTGAATATATGAACATTTTGGAATATATTATCAAGGCCTTTACTCATATGAATAAATTATAAATTGTATTCATTGCTCTTTGAATGAACGGATATTTTTATTATTCTTTTTGAAACAAATTAGTCGAGAAAGACTTTTGAAATTGTATACTTGTGGACGGCCTTCTGCGAACTTTTAAGTAGAATGGCCCTACATCTTATTTTACGTGTTAATGATGTTATTTATTGTGTAGAATAATATTGAAAATTTTTAATTTATTTTTAGTTCTAAGTTTATTTATTCTAATTATATAATTTTATTTATATTTAAGTTGTAAATATACATTATATTAAAAATTTTAACGAAGTATTACTATGATATATTATATTTTTTATGACTGAAATTTCGTAATGAAACAATTATTGTAAATTTAAAAATTTAGATCTGTGATACAAATATAGTACTCACATAAAATGTTTTTTGTTTTTCAATCGTTGTTTGATTTTTTCCTTATACCGCTCCTTATGCAATAAAAGATTAACTGGTGAGGACAAATGGGAAACTAAAACAAATAACTTCTTCCTGTACGAATGGAACCTAAACCTAACCTGTGATATTTTTTAAACAATAGTCAATCAATTTCGTTCATATGCTGTGTAAGATATGTTCAGAATTTAATATACAGATAGATAGATAGATAGATAGTTATTAAACAACATTATGTATAAGACAAAGATTAGAAATAATCAGAGTTGGCGCAAGTCGATTAATTCCAGTGTCGTTACCCAGAAGATGTAAAATAAGTTGGGGGATTAGAAACAATTCACTTACTTTTTAATTCGTCCAAATTTATGGTTCAGTTTAGGCCCGAGCAAAAATCTGTATCATTAATACAGCTTCTATAGTACTTTTATTTCAACGCCTTCCCTTCACTGTGAATGTCACACTGTATTTTGAAAATACGGTCCAATTTTTAATTTTTATTTTGCCTCTCGGCCGCTAAGTAATTCCGGTGGTTTCGTAGGTCAGAACAAGTTGTTAATGTAGAAAAATATTATCAAATAGACTATTCGCTTTATTTATCAACGAGGTGTGAAATGGTGATTACACTGTAGTTTAAATAAAATCACTTCTGATAAATATTTTTGACAAAGATAAATTGTGAAATTTAGAATGTTAGTTGATTCCAGTACAGAACTGGGGAGATTACCACCAAAAAGTAATCGATTACTGATTACCGATTACTCACGTAAAAAAGTAATCAAGATTCCTAGATAATTGATTACCCTAATAAAAAAGTAATCAGATTACTGATTACTCGGTATTAGTAATCCGTTTTAAGATTGCTTTTTGATTATTGCTATGGTCTCACCTCGAACCTATAGTTAAGCTCTCTTTACAGTTTATTAATGTACTGAAGGATTATTTCGGCTAGCAACCAAAAAAAAAACAAAATTTGTTTCATAAAAACAAAGACATATAATTAATTATGCAGGTACAAGTATTTAGGTATCTAGGTAACAAAACATCGTAAAAATAAAAATGTTCCTTACAGCTTGCTCAGCCAAAATAAAATTAGACTTTTTGTTGTCATTAACATAATATAAATTATTTAATAAAGGCATAAATAATAAATATTATAATACCAAAGTAATCGAACAGAGAGAGTAAAAGTTAATTTACAAATAGTAACAAGTACTTACATAATACCTAAGGTACCAAAGTGGAAATCCTCTCAATTTATTTAATTGAACATTAAATAAATTTGCCACCACACTTCTTAATGATTTATAAATTTATATCATACGACAAGAAGTGATTCAGCTTTATTGATAGATGGAGTTACCATCTACTCATTTGTTATCGGTTTTCAGGAAGAGACATGATTTGAATTCCCCTTTGATGACATTGTGTGCACCTACTTCGCACTGATGGAGGCAATAACCAGAAACCGGTCTGCGAATGTTGATGACCTCAAGAGGGATTTCAATTTGTTTGGTAAAAATCTTTTACCAGAGGCCAATCAGAGGATTTTAACTTTGGTACCTTAGATACTATGTTAGTATTATTTGTAAATTAACAAACTAAACTTTATACACGACTTTTAATGTCGATCAATATGATTTTATTCAAGAGTTAGGTATTCTACTTATACAATAAGCATGCATTAGATATTATATTAGATACCATTTAGTGGTTCACTGTATCAAAAGCTCTTAGACACGAATAATAAACATTCATGCTTCTTCTTTTTGTTAATATTATTAATCAAAAATTCTCTGTAAAACCATAATGAGTACAAAAAAATTATATTATTTTTGTTTAAATAATGTTTAAGTCGACTAGCTTATGCATGTTCTTATAGTTCCGTCTGTTTTTTATTTGTGAATAGTTAGGTTTGTTATCTGCTTCTTTTTAAGCGAAAGGTACCTTCAAGAAAAGAGAGTTTAATTGATTTACAATGAGGATGAGACATACAATCTATAACATAAACAAGCAATAATACAACGTGAGCATGGAATGTCATCAAAACCTGCAGTTAAATTTTTGAGACCATTTTCATCATATTTGATACCACACTGGATACAAGGGGTGCCAAAAACATGTTGGTAGAACAATTTATGTGCAGATACTACTAGCGTCAGTTCATAATGTCGGTAAGTTGTTTTACAGATCTTGCAAAGTAGTTCTTAAACTCATGTACCGCGTCTAGAATTTAGTACTGTTTTTATGAAGAAACGTATTAGAAAAACCTTTGCGTTCATCTGTGTTATGACTATCTTTTAAGATTTACCAAGCTGTATTTTCATTAGATAATGTTTCCATCTTTGAGCAATATTGATGTTTTTTTTTCATGTTTTTATTTTCTTTCTTTTTAATCAGTAATATTTGATTAATTAGGACTATTTCTAAATCTATATGGCTCCTCAATTATATGCAAAGTCAATAAAGTAATAGTTATTGTTATTATTAATAGTAATTTCTATTTAAAATATAATAATTTATATGTAATACGAAAAGAAATGTTTATTAATATTTAATGTAATGTAGATATTAATAAATCTTTATTACCTACCTAAAAAATGATTATAATTGGTCTTAATGTATACATTGTACATTATGATTCATAGGTGCTATACCACAATGATATTTATTATAATATTATCCAACGATTCAGCAAATTCACCGGTGTAACTGGTGTTACCAACAAAAAATTCTTTATTAATTAATTGTTTTATCTAAAGCGACGTCACTGAGAACATCAAGGAAATACATGATGATAAGGCAATGAATTGCATATGTTGGCTGTTCTTGGGATTAATGACACTTATATTGAGAAATCATCTTGAATGCAGCGATCAAGAACAGAAAAATACGATAAATTTTCAGAGTTAAGTGGAATTGTAAGACTGGTGACATAAACCTTTCCATTATTGTCTGGCTTTTTGGGTGAGGAAAAAATTTCCAGTGTAAATTTTTTAGAATCAAATCTTTATACAGACTGAGAAAATCAATTTTGGTATTTTATATTAAACAATGATCGCTAGGCCGATGATACAATGCTTAATTATAAGTATAAAATAAGGAGAAAAACGGCCAAGAAAACAAATTACGTGAGTATGATGCAAACTTCCCAATTGCCGGAGGGCGTGGCCAGCATTAAACCATATTATTTTATACTTATAATTATCAGCATGTAGTATCTTCCACTGTGAAGTGTAAAACACCAAAATATGCTCAAACTGTATTTGCTAATAGTATCGGTAATGTTTGATATCTTATTATTAATTAATAATAATAAAGGTTTTTATTGAGGAACATTGTGGCCTTATGTCCTCGGAAATATTGAGTCAGTGGTCGAGAACGAGAAATGTCAGATTTACTGGAACTACTTGTTCTCGACGCTCAGGTTAATTCAAACCAACAAGCCTGACATAGTCCTCCCTATCAAACCAGGGTGATCGAGTTCTTGTCCTCTGCCGAGAAATATGTCAACTTGAAGGAGGAAGAAAAGCGGACCAAATATATCGCGATTTTCGATATGAGCTCCATGTAGTGTACACAGGCTATTCGGTCAAAATGATCAACCCAATAATCGGTGTACTCGGAGAATGTCTACATTGTCCTCGTAATTGAGGACCATACCGGCCTGTCATAAATCAGTCGAATGGCTGGCAGTCCAAATGCAGAAGGCGCTCTTCTAGGTTCGCTTCGTCTACCTAGGACATATGATTCTGGGGTCTTCAACTACTAACTCTGCGAAATGTGGGGAGTGGCTGTAGTTAATTTGCTGGCGCTACCCTAGCGAGGTGTCGGAGCCCACGATAGGGCCGCTAGGTAACGGTTCTAATGCAAAAAAGAAATAAATAAATGCCTTAAAACAAAGTTTCTGGGTGAAGCTTAGCATAGGCTATTTTGCCATTTAACCGCGACAAGCATGTATATAATTAAACTGAAATACCAATATAAGTATTAAGTGGAATAATAAAAGTTTAGAAAAAAGTGAAATTTACATTTTCTTGTTCCGCAAAAAATAATCGACTTAGGTTACTTTTAAAGTATGGTACAGAAAGTAATTTGAGGAAAGTCGAGAGAGTATTGTAAAACTTAGTGGAACAATACATAAACATGTTTTTAAAACTAGCAGTAGTATGTGTGAATGTGATATAAATGACCAAAGTGAATGGTCTTTTTATGCACTATAGATCCCAGCACCGAGCCTGTCGAGAAGATAAGATGGTACCAATGTAGATAGTAGGTATTATGCGAAGAATGACGATCAAAAAGTGCAATATGCTATTAATTACTCGAGATTGGGCTACACACTTAGAGATACAGACGCATACCCAATATTTAGAAAAAAATCCCTGCTCTTCGGGGATCGAACCTGACTCTGCGGTGAGACGCAAGTATCCTTACCGCTCAACCACGAAGCCAAAGTAGTTGAAAATAGCTCAAATTGGTTGGAATTTCAAAAAATGTATTGACCTTAATGAAATCCTTATTTGACTTGATACAGTTTGTCGGTTTCAGAAGTTTTTCGTCACATCTGGTGTTTCTCAAGGAACCAATTGGGGGTCACTTCTATTTTTAATTTTTATTACATGACCTCTTTACATTTGTTATTTCCATATAATCTGAACATGACAAACGAAAATTGGACAACACTAGACTTATCTGTTCTACCGTATTTGAGATTAGATGTTCCTACGTTTGAATTGATCGTAAGTTTGTTCAACACACTTTTGATTATAGTCCTTACAGCTAATTTCGTAAATCCCTGAATTTTCGTTTGTTTGAATTTTGTCTTTTGGATTGCCTAAAAGTTGTAGTTTATTTCCCAATGAATGTCATACATATCAGTGGCGGCTGGTGAAATTTAGGTTTGTCATATATATATATATATATATATATATATATATATATATATATATATATATATATATATATATATATATATATATATATATATATATATATATATGTATTGGAGACTTAAATGAAGAAATTTTGCAAAAAAATATTGTGATTGAAATTTGCGAAAAAAGTTGAAAGAATTGTGTGCCTGACCAGGCCAACATTTTTTTTCAGAATCAGGTGGAAAGTACATCGACAGATACCAAATTTCATAAAAAAATATAGCTTTTTTTGAAATTTTATTTTAGATTAATTATTCACTGTACAAATTTCAAAAATGTGCAACTTTGTAAAAAAATCAAATATTTTTTATGAAATTTGTAAGCTGTCGATATATTTTCCAACTGATTCTGCTTCTTGGTAAGATTTTCAGAGATAACCTATATTTGAAAAAAATCTTTGCATAGCTTCTGCTGATATGAAAAACGCTAGGAGGCTGGACGAGGTCGCCAAGTTTCACTTGAATTACCATCAAATTACTCACTGCGACAACCGTTGTTTAACTTTTCGTATCGAAACACACCTAAGCCAAACCTTGGGGAAATACTTAGAATCAAATTCAAATTCAAATTTATTATTTAAGTATACATACATTACAATAAAAATTACATAATGCATAATATTTACAGAAGAAAAGAAAAATCGGGAGACAAAATATAATAACATTTAAACAGTTTTAATCATCTCCAGATGATGCCAACTTGGTTGGCGAATCGCACGTCGAGTGCTGTATATAGTGTTTTGGTGTTTCGTATAAAACTACGTCAGTGTCATATACACATGTATAATATACTGAATCTATTCTATACTCATACAGAATCTATTTATATACTCATATGTGTACTGATACGTACTTACACGCATGTACATACATCCATGTTTTAAATTTTACAGTGAATTACTATTATTATTACTATTTAAAATACATCAATTTTTCAGAAGATAATCTATAATTAATATAGGTAATTTATGTAATTGGAGACTAAGATAGCTGGATTCATATCATTTAATCATTCCAAGGAGAGCATTTTTTTTAATTTTTTTTCCTTCTCTTTTTTTCATCTTTTTTTTTCTCCGATTTTTCCCCTTTTTTTATGTACATAAGAAATTATATTTGTTAATTGGACAAAAAAAAACTAAATGATTTAGTGAGAAAGAAACTAAATTAAAGGACACAATTGATATAACTGAAACCTGGACAACTACCCTCTCGATATTATTACAGATATACACTGTTAGTTTAACATATTATCGATGATGTTTTGGTTTTTAAGAACAATTTTTTTATTATTTTTTTTTTTATTTATTTAATTTTGTTATATGCCTTATACTAAGCGGTAAAATTTTATATAATTTTAGACTTTAGTAAAAAATAAATCATTGTGTATGTGCTTTTTTATAAAATGGTATAGTAACATGTTTGTTTGCTATACATCTAGTTGTATAAACATGACTATTACATGAGCAAAATTCTTTTGCTTCTGTTTTGAAACTGTTCATGAAGACTGGCAATGAGTGGTGAAAAAAATTACCATTGCTGTTCGTTCATGTTGTTCGAAGAAATTATCATTTACTCGGAAACAATGTTGTTTCATGCAACGTTTAGTAAGTTGAAGATACCGTTTTACTAAATTTTGACCAAGATTGTTTGATTCAACTAGATCCTCAAGGTAGTCCAAGGTCTGTGGTATTGGAACACTTGAAAACAATGAACAAACATCAAATGATATCAAGATTTCACCTTCTTGAAACTAAATATGTTTCACCTTATTAATGAAATTATTGAAACTAATCACAAAGAAACAAGGTGTTGCAATGGGTAAACTTTCGAACTCCTCTATTAACCATTTTCCGGGTCGGTCCAATAGCTGAAATAGTAGTACTCACCGACTTTTCTGTTTATGTATCTTAGACAAGCAATACAATCTAGCTACACATGTAACTTTCTTTTAAAGCTGAAGTAGTAAGTCTGTTACAGGATTCGAGTACATTTCCTATTTCAGTTATCACTTTTGGTAATAGATTTCTAGAGAGTTTTTTATAAGCACCATTATTAATCAGGTTTTTTTGCCCTATCATAATACTTCTCTTTATCTAACATAATAGCCCTTTTACCCTTCAGCTTTTAAGTAAACACAGTCTTTTTCTCGCAACCGCTTGATAATTTTTCTATCCTTATTTAGATATGGGTTATATTAGTTTTCTTTATTTTAATTTGAAAATTATAGAAAGTATTTGCCGAAGTAACATGCTTAAACCAGTGAAATACTGTATTGTTACGCCACTGGACTGTGTAGACTGGTTATATGAGACTGGAATTGTACGCGAACGGACGGGAATATTCTGGAATGCTCTAGACCGTGTGAATGGATGTATAAATAACACGCACGGTGGGCCGAGACTCAGTCTTAAGTTGAACGTGAACGGGTAAAGAAGAAATAAGAAAGAGACTTATAAGTGTTCAAGTGTGATTATAGCTAAGACAGTAATTAATCTATTGTTGTTAATTGTTAATTAATAAATAAAGTAGTGTTACCTGGATTTTCAATCAACGAATCTACGAGTAGAGGTGTTTGTGTGGAGAGCAAACACGTAACAGTATTTAAACAATATGAATATCACCAATTTTTAAAAATTTTATACTAAAACGTTTTAATAGGAAATTATTGTTGATTTTGTATTAATGGGATATTAAAACGTCAAAAGATTTATAATTAAATACACTGTTTAAAATAATTTTATAAATAAATTGCTACTATATTAAAACCGGTAGATACAACATAATATTTCTTTACATTATAGCATACTCTTTTAGTAATATTTTCGATATTGCTGATGATACAATATCCGCATAATCTTCTAAAAATAAAATTTTACTTAGCTTAAAGAAATTTGTATTGTATCCATAGATTTATTAATACATTATTATCGATGTCTAATAATGAAAGAGAGAGTTTGTTTCGCTTGCCATGAATATCTACGTATATTAATTCGACAAATTCGAAATTGTCCTAATCTTAAACATTTATTTTCAAAGTTTTATGCTGATTTATTGTTTTATTATCATTTTTGTTTATGTTTATTTAAGTACAGATTTTTGGACATATTTTTAAGTATGGAATGTGTTGCAATCATAATTGTGGGGGATTTTAACATTCCTGATTATGTAAATTATTTAGAAAATAGAAGTTTAATAATAAATACGTAAATGTTAATAATAATTTTTTGCACGCTGGTACAATTGCAGCAAACTAACCTAACAAGAAATATATATAATCGTCTTTTAGATTTAGTTCTCAGTAATAAGACTGTTTTAGTAAATGAGAGTGATAAACCACTTTTACCTGTAGATGTACACCACCCCCACTAGATATTTATTTATCCTCATGACTTTCAACTTCAAAATTCTCAAAGAATACAGAATGCAATTTTAATTTTCGAAAAGCTGATTTTCACTTATTTTATGGAAAAATTTTAAATACAGATTGGTCAGTTTTGTCACACTTTGCAGGTGTTAACTTAGCATGTGACAAATTATATTCGATTCTAAATTCAATTTTCATAGAATGTGTTCCAAAAACTACCTAGAAAGTCCAAATACCCCCCTTGATTTAATAAAAATATTATACGGGACATAAAACATAAGAAATTACTGCGGAGGAAATACAAAAGAGGCAAAAATCAGACCGTCCATGATGAATATACGTCCATTAGAGCAAAACTGAAATAAGATATAAACTTAGCATATAAAAAGTATATTAGTGACATAGAAAATCAAATGGCACGAGAAAAAAAACTCATCTAGTATTCCCAATAACATATAAGAATGAGTCCTTTGATGATCCCACCATAATTATTAACAAATTTGCTGAATATTTCGAAGTATCTTACACCACAAGTTCAAACACAGACACGAAATTAGATAATTTTCATGATATTCCTCATTCCTACTAAACGAAATTTCTGAGGATGATGTCTTAAATGTCTTAAAAAAATTTAAGCCCAGATGTACTGCTGCTTCTGACGGAATTCCAGCTTTTCTTTTAAAGGACTGCGCAGTAATCCTCACAATCCCGTTAATAGTTATTTTTAACCTATCGTTACGCTCTAAAACATTTCCTAACATATGGAAACAATCAAGAATATGTCCAATTTTCAAGAATAATAACAGACATAAAATAGAAAATAGACCGATAGTAATATTGAACAATTTCTGTAAAGCTTTTGAAATTGCATTATATAATATTATTTTTCCTCATGTCAAGCCTCTCATTTGCCCTAATCAACATGGATTTATGGCTGGTAGATCCAACACCAGCAACTTATTCTGCGTTATACAATACCTAGCAGAAGGCATTGATACTGGAGGCTAGATCGATGTCGTTTATACAGACTTCTCGAAAGCCTTTGACCGTCTAGACCACCATGGCATACTACTTCGCAAACTAAGCTCATTCGGTATTGTTGATTCTCTCATTACGCTTTTGTCTTCCTATTTGCACAATAGAAAACAGTATATAGTGTATCATGGTTAAAAGTCTAGAGAAATATTAGCTAAATCTGGTGTTCCTCAAGGTTCCAACCGTGGACCCTTATTGTTTATAATGTTTATAAACGATATTGTGTCTGACCTCCAATGCATGTCTCTTTTGTATGCGGACGATTTAAAAATATATAAATTCATAAAAACAAGAAATGATTGTATCTGCTTACAAAATGATTTGCTTACACTTGAATCGTGGCGTAAAAAAAAACAAGTTGCCATTGAATGTCGAAAAATGCTATAATATGTCTTATACTAACAAAAATGTCCCGATAATTAACAATTATCTATTCAACGATCAGGTCGTGAAAAAATTTAATCAGTTAAAAGATCTTGAAGTAATATTTGATTGCAAGTTAACTTTTGTTGATCACATTTCTTCTGTTATCAGTGCGGCTTATAAAAATTTAGATTTCCTTCTCAGAAACAAAAGATTTTAAAGATGATACCACTCTTTAATGCATTTGTATGCTCAAAATTAGAATATTCTGCCATTAAATGGCATCTTGGGTATGATGTTCATGTTAATAATATTGAAAATATTCAACGCAATTTCCTAAAGTATTTAGCTTATAGACATGATGGAGTATATACTGAAATAGGGACCTCTCATGACGGTTTGCTTCAGCGATTTCACGTTAACGATTTATGTACTAGACGTAATTACCATTTAGTACTTTTTTTTGTATAAAATTATCTGTAATAAAATTGATTGCACTGAAATTCTTGGTATGATCAATTTTCACGTACCATCCATTTTTACACGCAACACTATTCTATTTGTCAACGCCTAGAATGAATGTACTCAGTTTCTCATCTTTACATGTAATGTGCTTGAATCATCAAATTACGTATAATGTAATTGATATCTTTCAATGTAATTTTTGTGATTATCCTCATATTGTATTGTATTTCATTTAATGTAATTATTATTGTATTTTTGCCCTGTTCTGCTAAATGGGTTCGCCCGCTAGTCAGTGTATGAATAAAATAAATAAAATAAAATAAAATAAAATAAAAATAAAATGTGCTTTGTGCCTGAAATAATTTTAAAAATGGATGAAAATTTACACATACGGTGGCAGCAGCCTAATTGGAAACGGTATCAAATAATAATTCAATCTTTTTTTATTTTGAAATTAATATAAGAATATTTAAATACTACTTCTATATTACTATTGTTAGTGTGCATTTTTTTTTCTAACGGAAAGCATTTCATTTGGCATCCACGAAATAAAGATATTGATCCCCGCCTTGGGATAAAAATAACAAAATTTGGAGCTGGTTCTATCATGGTATGAGGCTGCTTTTGTTGGAATGGCATTGGCCCACTTTACAGAATAAATGGTACCATGGATCAGTATGAACACATCAATATACTAGAAAATGTCATGCAATCCTACGCAGAAGAAAATGTATAGTTACTTTGAAAATTTCAAAACTTCAAAATTTTGACGAATTATTTGACAGCATGACGCAAGCATGGGCAGACATTTCAATAGAGACATGTAAACGTTTAGAAGAGTTTAAGTCTAAAAGATGTTTGAAAGTTATTGAAGATAATAGGTGTTAATCATTAGATTTGGAGAAAATTTGTTTGTTAGAAAATTTATAATATTAATATTAGATTTCCAATTAGTTTGCCACTAAAAAATGTGGTTCTTTGAAATAAGTTAAGAAATAAATTGTTTGAAGAAATGTTCATATTTCATTTTATACAGGAATAAAATATCTGATGTGGCCAGCACATATCTTTCTTATACCAGTATATATCATCTTGATCTAAAAAAATCATTCTATTTAATTCTTCATTTACCTCAATTAAATTTTAATATTGTACCTTGAAATTTTTCATTAAAATTTTGAAATTAATTTAAAATTAATTTTAAAATCAATAATAATTCATGTCATATATTTTAATAATTTATTCTTATTGACATTGACATTTCTGTAACTGAATTAGCCATTTCAAATGTCAAACTGCTATATTAATCCTAACCCCAGTCTATTAGGTCAAATGTGTAAAAAATTTTAGTTTACATCAGCTTTATTTAAGTACTTAGTCAATATATTTCATTGGCTTGATATAGTAGACCTTATTTATATTTGCAAGTCTATATATCTCCTTGCGGGTCTTGCTCGGTGGTAATAATTTATATTAAGCGAACTTGAGTACTGTAACTACTGTATGTGTAGTCCATATTTTAAATTCAATACTTTTATTTCAAGTTACTATTTTCTACAATTGGTAAATTAATGCTAGCTAAACTGCTACATTGAAAAAGTAAACGAGCGAGCAATACTGATAAATCCGGCTCTGCTTTCTGTAACGTCATACCCTGCACGTCCCGTTACTAAAGTGGTTTCTTCTACTATGCTATTAATGTAATTTTGACAATGTGAAATCTGTACCAAAGTAGTTAAATCCAGATGACGCAGGTGCTATGCCACTGGCCCAACAGCTAGTCACGGCTTCAACTGTGGTAACGCGCAGGAAGTTCTTTTAGGGTAACTCAGTGTCTAGGGAAAAATAATATCTAAATCTGAAAAGTGTAAGTTAAAACATGAGAAAAACAAAAAAATTGTTTCAGTTTCACCAGAGGACCGAGTGTTGGTTCGAACCCATCTATAATCTTCTCCGAGAATCATCAGACTAAAAAGTTTTCCTTCTATATCGTGGTCCTGCGGTAGTAGTCTCTTGCCAGCGTCCAAATTCATATTTATTGCAAAATGGCGATGGTAATCCACGTGGTATTCATAATATTGTTAACTTTAAACGGTTCGTAGAATCTTTTAGAAGTTAGGCTCCGTGTTTCGAGTACTAAATCTCAACAAATTAAATATGTTTATCGGTAAATTTTTTTCTCATGTTAGTTGTTATTTCAGTTTTGTTCAATTTAGTAGAGGGTAATGTAATACACACGCCTATAGGATGTTATGTGCACATACTGTGAGAGTGGCGGCATTGCTGGATCGCGAGTGAGAATGACTTGGACAGGAACAGAAGAAGCGTTCGGGTGCGGTTGCCGCATACCGCATAGGGTCCAACGGTTTAAAAATTGGCTGATATTTCAGAGAGGTGACAGGTTTCCCGGTCATGAAAGACAAGCCAACGTGGGGCGCCAAATGTAATGAGCAGGAAGCTCTTTCAGGGTGATTCAGTGGGTTCTTTGTTGCCAGCAAGTAAACAAATTACAAACTACTTTTTTATTAGTTCAAATCAATTCGACATGAAATGGATTTAAAATATCTACCTAGCCAATATAACTTAAACTAAAAAAGAGCCTGAAGAGAGTCTGATGTATAAAATTTGATTAAACATTTTGCATGTTCTATTGTCCCATGCAATCACCACAAATTAACCGTATTAAAAACTGTTTTCAGTGCAGATGATGACTCCCGGCACCGGGATCCCTACGGTGTCAAACTCTCGCCTTTCATGATAGAAATACCTGTCAGCTCTCTCAAATTTCGGCAATTTTTTTTAAAGCGTTGGGCAACCACCCTATACGGTATGCGGTAACCGCACCCGTACGCTTCTTCTGCTCCTGTCCAACTCTCTCTCACTCGCTATCCAGTGATGCCGCCACTCTCTCAGTATGTACACATAACATTCCATAGGCGTGCATGTGACACTGTCCAAGAAAACTTGAGGTTTACAAGAAAATTTTTCACGAATTCTTATACTAGCGACCTTGAACATAGGCTAGAAACATCAAAATTTACTATAGTTGATGAAATGAATATTGTCGTTTATTGCTTCGTATTTCTACAAAAAAATAGTAAAATGATTATTGGGTATTACATAAGCATTCTTTCAAACCTAACATGATAACAATAATAAATACCTACCTATATTTTATACTACCATTCTTATCTGAATGCGCTAGTTTAAAAGTTTTAGGTAGATAATAAATCAAACACAATACTTCCAATACATTTGATTATAGAAACTCCTAAAACAATTGCTCAATCTAGGAGCAAGACTCACCAAAAAGAAAAATTTTACACATAAGAAATGATTTCCTCCAGTTATAACATAAAAACGAAAACCCCTAATCCGATATATATCCACTTCCATTCTTCTCAGGGGCTAGTTCACGAACATAAATATTATTTATAGAAATATTTAAATTACATAATTCAAAATATAAATATTTGTCATATATATTTTGATATTTTAAACTGAAATACAATATCTAGATTAAATATTATAACTTTGAAATCACATTCATGACATCTAACCTAACCTAATAAGCAAATTCTAAATTTATATGCAAAATATCAGAATTATTTGTAATTTTAAATTACAGAATCCTTAAAAAAGTTATTTCATAGATAATTAGAAAAATAACTAGTTTCAAGTCATTGTATTTAATAATTTTGTACATAATAATATAATCCTTTTCCTTAAGGGAAAAATAAAACTTCTTTCGAAACGTATATTTAAAATTTTTTATAAACCTGCGTTTTTTGCATAATAATATATTGCTAATAATACCAAAAAACAAAAGCCAAACACTCAAGTATGTCACATTTGCTGAACTCAGAATTCAATGCTATATCCAAAACTGTAAAAATATACAGGCAGTTGTGATAAAAATTAGAAAGTTGCCATGATTTCCATTGAAACCGGAAGTGACAAACACTTTTCTTTGATATCAAACAATGACTTTTTTATTTATGTATTGACCGTATGATATAATATCCCTTTTCTAAGTTAAAAATCAAACAAAAAATAGGGGGACACCGGATATATTATTAATGGATGTCTCTGTGGATTGAACGAGATGATGGAGATTTTCGTTACAGTTAATGATGCTGGTGTCATCAGCGAAAAGAGAGAATTTCATTTTAGGCTTTATTTGAGGAGTTGTCGAAAAAATTGAAAACAAAAATTTTATGGATTTTTTTGGATATTCATAATTTCCTATCAGAAAAAACAAACGACCATCGGAAATGTAAAATCTTTGGATGACCTCAGTTACACATGGTTTATTTTTCGCAATATGTATATGAACTACGTCGTCAAATTAAAAGTTTATGGTTGTCACTGAATTCTAGCCATATCAGTTTTCATTTTTTGAACAACCTTTGCTGTTTCCTGAGAGTAGATTTCCTTCCTAATTGCTAAGAGTAGATTCCCCTCCAGAAAGTTTTTATCTGCTTTAACTTGATGATTGTAACAAATTATCTATGGCCCTTGACACAGGTGGGCAGGATTCATATGAAGCAATACTCTTTGCTGTATATTCGCCCTCCTTTCAGTATTTCCCTCGGTTCCTATTTACCATGTTCGCACGTATTCTATCTAGAAAGAACTTTTTGATCATCTGCAGCAGTCTCGTTTATAGTGTTATGTTGGCGGCTTAGTGCAACCTCTACAAGTCAGACTTTGATGTAAGATCTTTGTTTATTCTTATAATAATCCAAAGATATGTCGTCTGGACAACTTTACCTTGTCCAAAATCTCTTGTACTCAATGATTAAATGAAGTGTTAATTGACTTATCGTGGAGTATGTGTTACTCCAGGCTTGCCATGATAAATGTAATAGCTATCTTGAAATTATTTGAATTAAATTTTGGCACCTGAACATTTTTGTACATGCAAAAATAGAAAAATATATTTAAAAATTGACCTGTCTTCATAAACTTAAGAGGTATCATCTCATAATTAAGAGGATAATTTTTGTTATAATTTACAGTTAATTTGTACCCAGAACAAAGCTCCAAACTACAGTTATGGTGTTTTGGGATATATAAACAATAATTTCCTTTTGGTTGATACTTGGATTTCATGAACTGTTCATACTAATTTTATAAACTACCATAAAATTAGACAAAATATAAAAGCACAGAATAAAGATATATTGTATCTTTTATACTTCTACCAAAATTTTGAAATTAAATATTTTTAAATGAAATGCAAAATACCAAATATTATTTAAAACGCACTGGGTGGTCTATTAAAATATAAATATCACTTATATAGTTAGTATTTTGAATCTTTTGAAACACACTGCGTGCGATTTGCCCCCCAGCTCATTTTAAATATTGTAGGATGATCATTATAAAACACTAATGGCACTTTTTATAATACAGTAACCTTAGAGCTTCTTTACAAAATATTTGTTATTTATTTAGCAATTCGGAAAGCCCAAAATTATTTAAAAATAAGTTATCTGTCTCTATGTTAGATGGTTCTGCCGACTGGGATTAGTAAACAATGAATGGAGCTTAAGCCAGACGCCGTTCACAGATTACTATAAAAATGTAAAATTTAGCGCCGTCGTCGGTAAGTACAAAAAGTTGCTTTAAGGTGCTAAATCCGTTAACAATGCACACTTACATGTTAAGTTTCTGAATAAACAAACCTTTTCAAGGGCCGAAATTTAGTAGATGAAAAAGATGAGATAGGTAAATATCTGGAAATGTCAACAATTTGCAATGGGCCATGTTTTTTTAATTAATAATACTTAGGGTGAGAATGAAAGAAATAATCTAGTAAGTATTTACACAAGACACAAACACTTAATACATGATCATTCATATTTCAAAGTGTAAAGATAATTGAAAAGAACTAATATTTTCGTACTGCCTGTTTATTCGTCAACTATTGTATGATTCAAATTTTTAGGAGCGATTGTAGTAAAACATTCTTTTGTTCAGGATAACGACAAACATAAATAGTCCAGTCACATTAGAGGTTTCACCTCGGAATGAGTGATAATAAGTTGTAAACTTGTATAAACCTTTATTTTGGCGTTCTAAAAGTTGTCTCAAAAGTCTCATAGAATCTCGTGTCCGCGTCTTAAGATATTCAAGGTCAAAGATCACAAAAGTCGGGTTTTTTGCAAATATCTCGCTTCCTATGGTTTTAATGCCGTTTGCGTTTATTATAAAAATTGTAGAAAATAATATTCTCTATAACTTTTGTCCCAAACATTTTTTTATATACTCTACCGTTTTTGAGATAGAGGGCGGAGAGCGCGCCGCGCTTACCTATTCATAGCATAATGCAAGGTCAACCGTAAGTCCCGGTAAATAATACGCCATATAAAGTCTATAAATTATTAAAAAATATATAATTATGAATGATTTGCATTGTTTATTAATTAATACATTATATTTAATGATATTTTCCATTTATCGAATATATATTTGTGTAATATTACTTACCTTTCCGTGTAATCAAAAAATTGTTGACTGGAATACTTTAAGTAGGTATATTTTAATTATATTCTAATATATATGTTAATTATATTTTAAGTAGAAAGAGAATAGAATAAATACATTTTAATTATATCTTTATTTAGAAATACTTGTTCATATATTTATTACAGTTGAAGTTCAAATGTGGGGAAGTTTTTCAAAAACTTTTATAATTAGAAGGACTTGAGTCTTAATTTTCTTCTTCTTCTTCATCATCGTCTTCCGGTCGCTCGAAAATTTCCAATTCAATATCATCATTTTCGTTATCAATGATATTTGTCTCTAGATCTTCGATAATTTCGGGGTCAAATGTACTATCTTCATCGAGATCGCTTTGATACGGTGAAGAATTGAGGCACGCTTGCTCATTACACTGGCCACAAGCTAAAGAACATTGCAACCCCGATTTCCTGCATCCGCAGCGTGAACCACAACCATTCTTGCAGTTGATTACACGGAAAGGTAAGTAATATGAAACAAATATATATTCGATAAATGAAAAATATTATTAAATATAATGTATTAATTAATAAACAATGCAAATTATTCATAATTATATATTTTTTTAATGATTTATAGACTTTATACGGCGTATTATTTACCGGGACTTACGGTCGACCTTGCATTATGCTGTGAATAGTTAAGCGCCGCTCTCCGCCCTCTATCTCAAAAACGGTTGAGTATATAAAAAAATGTTTGGAACAAAATTGTAGAGAATTTTAGTCTCTACAGTTTTTATAATAAACGCAAATGGCATTAAAACCATAGGAAGCGAGATATTTGCAAAAAACCCGATTTCTGTGACCTTTGACCTTGAATATCTTAAGACGCGGACACGAGATTTTATGAGACTTTTGAGACAACTTTTAGAATGCCAAAATAAAGGTTTATACAAGTTTACAGCCTATTATCTCTCATTCCGAGATTGACCCTCTTTTTTGGCTTGAGTGACTGGATTAAAATGAGTATAATATTTAAGAGAAACCATAATATTTCCAAATTAATATTATCAAAGTCTGACACAGATATTTTCTGAACGTTATTTGTGGCATTCTCTAAATTTCTCTTTTTCTTTTTTGGGACTTACTACCACATGACTAATTCTTCGTTATCTAAAAAATATAGTTAGTTACTGAGTATGTTACTGGAAAAATAAACCTCTGCGCTTGTGACTTTACGTTTTTAGATAACGAAGAATTATACATCTCGTCTTGTTCAGGAGTGGTTTCAGGAGAACAATGTCCAGGTTGTGCAGTGGCCGGTACAATCATTGGACCTAAACCCCATTTAGAATCTGTGGGAACAGGTTGAATGTCGGATTTGGACCACAAGATTCTCAAACAAACAGTCTTTAATTGATAAAATTAACGAAGACTGGACGAATATGCCGATTGTGCAAAAAGTTATAGCCTACAATGGATATCATATTAATTATTAACTTATATCATAATTGTTGTTTTTTGTGTTGTTAAGTGAAATAAAAAATAATTTTCGTAAAAGTTGCTTTACTTCTGTCGCGCTAATAAAGAGCACTGTTTAAATAAATTATTACATACTAGCTTATTTGACATTTGAAAACAATCTCAATTTATTTGTGACAGCAGCCTACTATGAATATTTAAACTAGATGGTTTTTAAATTCCGCGGTTGCCAATTTTATTTTAGATATTTAAAAATTTTATCTTATGAGAAGCGTTGCTTTACTTTTGTCCAATAGGTAATAATTCACATGTCGAATACAACATTTTATCCAACATTTTCATATAAATGCTTTTTCAGCGACAAACAATAAAATTATTAAAATGTAATATCGACTTTCTGTTAGTTGTCACTGTCAAAATCAACAGTGTTTCTCAAAAATATAAAATCCAAGTAGTTTACTGTTAAGTAGGTTATGAATGGATATGCCGGGAAATCTGTGGTTGTTATGCATGTTTGTAACTAGGGGTTTGTTTAATAAACATTGTGTAATTAGCATCAAAATGGAAAATTATGAAAGATATGGTATGGAAATTCCAACCGATATTTTGTAAGGAGCCAAAGAAGCTACAGCCAATTTAATTCTAGAAAATTCCAGAATAACCTATAACAAAGAATATCTCATCGCATTAGTGCTTATTTGATTCATAAACCCATATTATAAAGTGGAGAAAACAGTCTTCAAGATTTGACTTCTCGTATTACCTTTATGTAAACATTTTTCAACTGGTATTAATTAAACTTTTTTATATACAGGGTGTCCCAACCAAAAGTTGGCACCCTGAATAACTTTGAAGAAAAAAATTTTTTGAAAAATTGGTGAAACACCTCGACCTTGTTTCCAAGGGGGGACATATTTTAATGTAATAATTGTGTACCTATCATCATCCCTCTACCCTACACGGCCACCCCCTCAAAAAATTCAAATGGCAAAGGGGGTCGAGTGATACATCTTTTGAACGGTCTTTCAATTTTCTACATAACTGTGTATTTTTTTTAAACTTTAATCGATACGTTCCTGGGAAATAATTGTTTCAATATTTTACGTTCGGGAAATAAAAATAAAAGAAGCAGTTTAAATTATCGTATGTATTATTCAAAATCACCCCCACCGACTTCCATACAGTAGTATAATCTGTCTTGAAATTCTGTACGAACATTTCTGAACACATCTGGAGTCAATAAGCGGCATTCTCGAACAATTCTTTCACGTAACTCTTCCAGAGATGCGGTTTTTGTTGCAAATACCTTCGACTTCTAATGTCCCCTTAGAAAGAAATCCAAGGGTGTTAAATCGGGTGACCTAGCGGGCCACTCCACAGGACCTCTTCTCCAATCCATCGCTCAGGAAACCGATTATCCAAAAATTGACGGACTGCTATAGCAAAATGTTGGGGTTCTTCATCCTGTTGAAAAAACAGTTCGCCCTCTAAAAGATTATCGTCTTCTTCGAGGATTTGGGTAATCATTGGGTCAATGATATTTTCTAACAGATCGAGGTACCTTTCGGCATTTAAATTGCCAGGAATAAAAAACGGACCTACAATGTGATCCCCTAAGGTTCTAGCCCAAACATTTAACTTCCGAGGCCTTTGGATTGTGCCTGTTTACCTCCCCATTTAACTGAAATGTTGATTCATCAGAAAAACACGTATTGTACAGTAGAATGCCATTACCGTTTAATTGTTCACTAAAAATCTCACAGAATTCAAGTCGACGATCGGGATCATCTTCGTTTAATTCGTGTACCAATTTAAAGTTATATGGATGAAATTTGTGGACCTTTACAATTCGATAAACACAGCTTCGTGATACACTAAAAGCCTGAGCTACTTTCCAGATCGATTAAGTATTATCCATCTACAAATGACCCAGAACTGCCACTTCGACTGCTTCATTCCAAATCGGTCGCTGAGGTTCATGCTTTTTGTTTCCTACAGAACCTGTTTCCATAAATTTTGTCAATAATTCTATAACATACTGAGAACCAACCCTTCTATCTGGGTGATTTCTATTGAATATGCGCTCCGTAGCTCTAGCACAATTATCGTTTTTAAAATATTTGCTGACAATTTCTATTCTCTCCTGAAGGGTATAAACCATTTTGAGAACTCACTCTGGTAAAATGGGTCTCGATTTAAAATTGGTTGTGAACAAATTAATATTGAAGGACTATCAAATACTTATGAGTCTTTATTTATTCTAAAACTAAACGGACAAGGAAAGTGTTTTTTGGCGAAAAAACTCGTGTTCATTTCAGAGCACTAAAAAATGTAGTTTCTTTTATAAATTCCAATACCCAGTGCCGTGTATTATAGATTTTTTAAAGGATTTCGTTTGTGTGTAATTTTCAAAAATAAAATTATTTTCCTTAAGAACGAATCGATAAAAGTTAAAAAAAATACACAGTTATGTAGGGAATTGAAAGACCTTTCAAAAGATGTATCACTCGACCCCTCTTGCCATTTGAATTTTTTTGAGGGGATGGCCGTGTAGGGTAGAGGGATGATGATAGGTATACAAGTATTATATTAAAATATGTCCCTCTTGGAAACAAGGTCGACGTGTTTCACCAATTTTTCAAAAAAAAATTATCTCCAAAGTTATTCAGGGTGCCTACTTTTGGTTGGGACACCCTGTATTTATTTACATAACTAATGATCCGTAAAAAATAAAGTAATATATTTTGAATAGTTTTTTATAAAAAGAAAAATAAAATTGAATGTGAATCAAATGGCCGTGTCTTGACATCGTTCAATGGATATGTCTCACATATGACCATCGGTTTTTTAGATTTTTTTCGATAAAGATTTATTAATTAATTTTACCGAAGTCATATTATGCTCTTCAGAGAAAGACAGTTTATAACGAACACACTGACTTTTCCCATTATAGACGATACATCTTACTTGAGAATATGGAATTTGTGCAAAATTGAAATAACTGTCAGCCATAGTTGTAAGTAGCTAGAGTAACTAAAAAAAATCATTCTCATTCAATTGAATTATTTTTATCATGGATTATCGTTTTGGATTTTCTACTAAAAGTCGTATAAGGGATATAGGACTACACACATCAACATGTTTTAAAAATCGTTCAATTTTACTGTGAACACAGCCAATTTCTTGTATTTGGCTGTGTCCTAGTTCAGAAAATTTTTGAGCTTTCTGTTCGACAGCGTGTCCTGGATTCAAAAAGTTTAATAGTGCCATGTTCATCATTTTATTTCTGTTTTACGGCACACATGCGTCAGACCATAAAATGATTTTTTTGTATCTGGCAAGTAATTTACTATTTGTTTCAATATTCTGTTAATGGCACTAGGTAAAATGTTTGCTCCTTGCCCAGTAAGGGCCTCGTGCCAAATAGCATAGTACGTTATGCCATTTAACGAACAGTGAGCATTCATGTTGAAAACTTGAAAGTTCTATAAAAAAAATTTACATTAGCGTGAGGTAAACATTTTCCATATCAAAGCAAACTATTGCTACATTTTCTTCTTTAAAGCTTATTGCTCTGTCCTTATCCCGTTCGATTTTTGAAGCTGTCTTCAAAGTACCGACTAAATCAAATGATTCTTTATCTGTTACAGCTGGATTTACTGTCATCGTGAACTTCTCACATGCATCACTTCTATCCTTTCGAGGAACAAAAAAGCCAAAATTAAATTCAGAATTAAAAACTTCCCTATACTTGTGTAATTTTACAGGATTGTTGTCAATTATGAATTCACTTTCCAAATACAAGTCACGCATTATTGTAATATTCAATTTGGGATTCAAAAACTTCCTCGAATTATTAGCTGTGCAGTAGTGGCTACTGACAGTAGGAAATGATTTAATATGAGATCTTACACCTTCAATTATCCTTTCGTGAATAGCTTTTTTAATAAATTTTCCTCGCACTGGCGTTTTACCGATCTCTATTTCAAAGTTAAGTTGAGTTTTAGAAAAGTAATAAATTCTTTGCTTGTCGATATTTAGGGTTGAAAGGAAAAACTGTCTGCAAATTTCGATTATTCTTCTGTTGATTTCAAAGAAATATGTGAATACCTTAAACTTCTTGCCTTTCTGTGCCTTAGTCCTTTCTCCTATAGGAGAGTTTACCTCAACAAATTTTCCATAAAATTGGTTCTTCTTTTCATCACTTAATGACCAAAAGTGGTAAAATATTGTTTGTCTCTGCCCCTTTGTAATTATTATATCCTCACACTTGAATGAACACTTTTGGGAAGTGCATTTGCCTTTACATTCTCTTTTTTTATGTAATTTGCTTTTATGGTCAACATACTCCATACCTTGTTCCCTTCTGGTCTTCTTGACAATTTTCTTCCAATTTTCCTTATTTCTTTTTCGTATTCTCGTCTTCTTTGGTTCTGTACCACTGTAATGTTCAACTGTTTCTTTGTTTGAGTGACTTTCTTCTTGTGCAGGTATAATTGTAATAACCAACACTATTAAGTAAGTATTACAACAAATAAATAATTAAATTTACCATCACTAACGTCGGGTTTTTTGCTCAGGTAATGAGTTTACGTAACTTTGTATATTGCCTAATTCATCTCGAGATAAATAGGTGTATGTCTGTTGTTCTTCCAGATCCAGATTCTCATTGTATTCTGAAACATATAAGAAATTAGATATTTTAACATTTAAAGTAATTCTCGTCATAATATTCATTAAAAAACAATTTACTTGTTAATTGCAAACAAATTATCTAAAATTTTAATAAAGTGGATTTATTGACGATCTAGTGTTTATCGTCAATAAAGTTCAAGTTCAAAATAAACAAAAATTTTAAATATACGATTCTTAATTCTATTGGACATGAAGCAAAAGAAAATGCTTTCAAGACAAACATGTTATTCAATAAAAATTGCGATTTGGCTAGCTAATCTTAAAATCAGAACTGTAATCTAGATGACATAAGATAATAAAATAGATATATTACCATCTAGGACATGTAGTGGCGAAGTATCCAAATAATTTTCTGGATAAAAATAACAGTTACCAGGGGTGTTGATATCTATACAATCTAGAATTCTAGATGTGTTTGGTGTCATCTGAGGAACCGGAGATTCCTCATAATAGTAATTTTTTTTTAATGCGCCTTCTTCACCACCTTCGTATGTTCCAGGTGATCAGCAAATATTTTTTTTACGTGCCTTATCCATTGCTAAAATATTTATACAAAAAATTTGTATATGTATATTAATACATGTTATTTAATTTTATCAGGCCCTCTCATAAATTTTGCTCGAAGTTCTAAACAAAAATTTCGATTTTGGAAAGCTACATTGGCTCAAGATTTTCAAAATATTTCTGTTTTAAAAAATCTGATATTTTATTTGCCCCGTATTATGCATTTCTAGAAAAAATTATAAATTATTTCTATATGATTAGAAAAGTCTTTTATAAAATAATAAATATAACAATCTTATGAAAATCTAGAACATAAAAGTATGCACGGCTACAGTGAACACCCTGCAAAACGTATTGCAGAGTTTCAATATGTGATATTTTTGGTGGCACTTATCTACCAAATTTTAAATCCACTAGGTAACTAATAAAAGTTAATCAGCGTAGAAGAAATTGTTGACACATACACACGGACATACAGACAAAAATTTTTCAAATTTAAATCTCAGAATTTCTGAGTAAAATATGTTCTTCCGGACGAATAATAATTTTTGTCCGATTATATTATTAGATTTTATTAAATAAATATAATGCATAGAGACAATCGTTAACATCTCATGTCTCTTCTCACCTTCTTTGGGTATTAAGCCACTATTATTATGTAATGGAGTTTTTATTTATAAACTATAACTGTAGTTATAACTATTTTACCACAGAAATTCTCTACTTTAACTAGTATTACAAGACTTACCTTCTTAACAACACCGAACTTCACTGCATAATTAAATCACATCACAATAACCTCACGCCGTTCCTATTGGTTTAAGTGGATGTGTATCAAATAAGCTCTAACTCGGAAGTGTATCAAATAACCACATACTTAAAATTAATGTGGATTTAATAAGCCCTCAACTAATAAACAAAATGCTTATATCGATAATAACTTAGTGTTTCTATTTCAGAAGCAGATATGTCTCTATATTAAACAAAAAATAATATATGAAAAAAAAATAATATCAACCAAAAAAATTAATCTAGAGCAATTTTAAAATTCTAGATTAGTCATAACAGCACAACTCTATTTTGTCAAAAATGGTCTGTGGATCAAATAAGTACTTTATGAGACGATCTACAATTTGATAATTGGAGGAAAAAGAAGATGAGTTAGTGCTATAAACCAAGAAGTGCTTCTAGCTTACTTTCTACATTTAGGTAAACAAATTGCACCTTCTTCGATGTGGACTAAATGAGGAGCAATCGTGCAAAACCCGATAAATCCACTTTTGATTGAAAATGAGTTATACATCGTTTCTTACTAACCGAAGGCTCTTCTATCGATCTATGAAACCAGATTCCAGCAAAAGCCGATATTTCGTGTGTAAAATCCTATATAAAGTTGACCGTTTCGAGCAAATACCGATAAATCCAACATTTCGTACAAATACCGATAAATCCAATAATTTTGTACAAAAGCCGATAAATCCAAAATTCGGAGACAAACTTGAAACAGCTTTACACATTGCCATCTGTTTTGAAGGAGTAAAAGTATAAAAATATTTTTAAGCTCTTCCACAACAGGTATGGTTACTATATTGCCACCTGTTTTGAAGGACTAAAAGTATTACAATGTTCCACAACAGGTGGATTTGCACTACAGATGTTTCATTCTGCATGCTGAAATAAAAGTATTTTGAGGTTAACACTGTTGTGTGTGAACAATAGAAACTTTCGCTGCAATTATTTGTTTATAAAACTATGTGAAACCATGGAAATTAACAGTGATTTGAATGTTTCGGTGCGAGAGGCCAACCAGGGTAGCAGGAAAAGGCAAAAAAAAGTAACAAAGCGGCAGAAACAAACAATGCAAAGGTAAGATAACTTTTTCTATCATGTAACAGTTCAAGGGAAGATGAGCAGGTCCGTAGTTTAAAAATTATGTTGTTAGTAAGCTCTTCTTTCATTGAAGTGACTATATCTTGATTAATCATTTAAAAACTATCATGTAACAGTTCAAGGGAAGCTGAGTATTTTAAAAATTATGTTACTACTTTAGTAAGTAAGAAGAGCTTACTAATTACATTGAAGTGATTGTATATCTTGATTAATCATTTAAAAAATTGAAACATTCTATAAAAGGCCTTCTTTTCCCCAGATATTTGGACCGTGGCCCAAGTTTGGAGATGTTCAGAAAGCCTTGCTCACATATGGACGGCCCAACCTTTTTGTGCAATAAAATTGCTGTGCATGACATCAAACATATACGTCAAAAGTTTTACGAAAATAACAACAAAGTTGACCAAGACATTAAAATGTGCCACTTCATTTCTGTTATTCCTATAACCCGAAAACGAAGTAACAAAGAAAACCCCAAGAAACGTAGCTTTTCTGTTAAATATTTCCTTCCTACAAGAATTCGAAAGACAAAACTTCAAGTTTGTCAACAGTTTTTCCTTAAAGCGTTAAATATTAAAAAAGATAGGGTGAATCACGTAGCAAAATTTATTTTCAATGGGGACGCTCCTAAAGAACACCGTGGTGGCGATCGTGTTTCCAAAAAGTCTGAAAATAAAAAACAGAAAGTGAGAGAATTTCTAAACAGTTTAGAAGGAAAGGAAAGCCACTATAACCGGGCCAAGTCTAAGAGAATTTATTTGAGTGCTAGCCTCAATATTACAAAACTACACAAATTGTATCAAAATCAATGTGGTGAAGAGAGCAAAGCACACTTCCAAATGTTTCGTAAAATTTTTATTAATGAATTCAATATTGGATTTTCCAGCCCAGCATCAGATGTCTGTGCAAAGTGTACTAGTATGACACACCAGATTAAAGCAGCAAAGGAAGATAAAACAAAAAAACATCTCAAGCTGGAGTTACATATTCATAGGAAGCGAGCCAATGCTTTTTATACGTTGCTGAAGCAAAACTCAGCAAATTCGATAACATTTTGTTTTGACCTCCAGCAGGTACAGCCTCTACCCAGAACACCGATTAATGACGCATTTTATGCGCATCAAGTAAGTTTTTACTCCCTTTGCTGCGTTGATGCCCAATCCAAGTCTCCTACATTTTTTACTTGGACGGAAAATCAATCGGGAAGAGGATCAAAGGAAGTGGGTTCAGCTGTCTTAAACTACTTAGATTCTTTGGAACTGAACTCTGTGAAAACGCTTAGGCTCTTTTGCGACGGGTGCGGCGGCCAAAATAGAAATGCCCACGTAACTCACGCTTTATACTTTTGGCTTAGATTCAAGGCACCAGATAATGTTTCTGAAATCCAAATATTTTTCCCTGTCCGTGGACACTCCTTTTTGCCAGCGGACAGGATTTTCGGGAGACTAGAAAAAAGAACTCAGGCGCAACCCAACCCTAATATCCTGCAAAGATTATGAACAGATCTATGAAAAATTTGGGGATGTGAAAAGATTGGGTACAGATTGGAAGGTAATGGACATCAAAAATCTCAACCAATTTCTCAAGAAGATCAATGGAATATCAGATTTTAAGCGGCTCGTTTTGAAAAAGTTTGGAAATACCTCGGTGCAATACTGCGGATACCCACATTTTTTTTTTAGTACAGGCGCCGAAAATTTTCAAAAACTTTTCAAAAGAAACGCTAGTGACGATGATCTCGTACTCCAGGAGATCAGTAGATTGGAATATGGAATCCCGGAAAAGAAAAAAAAAGTCTTTAAGGCACCTGTTGGCGCAACAGTTTGGGCCTAGTTGGGAAGAGGACACAACGCCAGAAATTATGTGGTACAAAAAGTTATTGGGTGCAACTTATGTTGAAGTGGAGACTGCAGAGCAAGAAGAACTTTGTGATTGCCTCGAAGAGGAAACTGGAATCCATATTTAGTTCCAATATTTATTATTGTAAAAAAACTAGTATTAGTATTATTATATCACTATATTACTAACTATATTACTATTGTATTACTAGTATTACTAACAATATGTTCTAGAAAAACTACTTTTCTGAGCTGGTTTTTGTAATGATTTCAAAATAAATGTTTTTGATAATGAATTTATTTACCTAATTCAGGAAAAATCAAAAAAAAAAATATATCCTTTCAAAAAATTTCGTGCAAAACCCGATAAATCCAATAATATTGTGCAAAAGCCGATAAATCCAACGATTTTTCTTTCTTTAAAAGAGCTGTAAACATTGAATTTTGTCAAAATTTTAGGATTCCTCAGTCCAACATCTAAGACATGTTTTGCCGAAAAATGTATTTTAAAATATCCAAGCGATTTCATGGTATACATTTTCGTCGACTTACTCAGTAATACAAAAACTGGATTTATCGGGTTTTGCACGATTGCTCCTCAAATATTCTGTGATAAAGGCGACTTTCAAATATACTGGAACTATGATAGAACATGGTGTAGAAAACTTGTGACGTACTTAAAAAGCCTGTACAGAAATTTCAAACCCAAAAAGGGCAACATTTTAGAAAGAGCAGATATCGAAAAATATTTGAGGGAGACCCCTGACGATGAGCATCTCATGTCAAAGTTAGGTGTTTATTATGATGTTCTTCCTTTTATTTATTTATTTGTTTGGGTTTTTTAGGTTGCACTAATAGAGTCTATGTGATAGTTCAAAGGACTAAGAACATATGTGGTAAAGTAAGAGAAATTTACCACGTTAGTAAATCACTGCTCTAACTAAATTTTAACGGAATGTTTTTATGAACAGTGATTATTGTCAAATTTAAATAACTCAACATTTGAGATGACAAAATGACTAGGCCGTTTCAAATTATTTATTTTCAGAAATATAGTTTAAAGATTATGAGAAAGCGATTCCCAGCCTTAGTATATTTGATAAACATTTGTTTATATTAAATAACGCAGAGAATTTATTTAAACATATTTCGTCAAGTTTGCTTAAAGATTATTGCCCTCCACATCAACTGCAATTTCGTTTATCGCACAGGGAGTCACGTGACTTTCTTGTCATCCGTTGTGAACAAAACTGCTCGCAGCGCTTGAAAGAATCACTTCTTCTCTGGTGAGTGCTCAAGTTAGCAGCACTCAGCTCCTGATCTCCAGTGCACTCCGAAACTAGGTAATGGTGAGAATAATTTTGACAGTTTTACTGTTTTTATTTATATTTCCGTCATTTTACCGTTTGTGTCCGAATTTACTGCTGTATTGTTTCATCCGAAGTGCCTGTTTTTTGAATATGGGTTACCCATTCAACGAAGAGCATCGGAATTATTCGGTTGTCATTTTTATTGAGTATTGACCTAAAGATAGGACTTTTATAACCCGATCAAAGAATCCCATCAGTCGTAGTTGCACAAGTGCCGGTGAAATCTTTATACATCAATTTCTGAAAAGGATTTCACCAGGTGCACGCGAATACAAACCGTTCCGTCATCCACACGTTGGCAAGAAACCTTAACAAGGAACATTAAGGGCTAGTCTAAAGATATAGCACGCTCGCGATTAGACAGTCATATATACCGCCTATCCCTGATCTGACCTCCTACACTTTTGTTTTGCTTGCATTCTGTTACTGCTTATCGCTGACCGTATCTGCTGCACCGACCGCCTACCGTAATACCATCCTAAGCATTAGTGACTAGTCATTAACCGCTTGCTGTAAATACCAGTAGTAATAGCTGCCGTAACTGTGCTTTATGTTGAATCACCGCTTGCTTGCTTTTATAGATGCTTGCATATTTTCCGCTGCTAATAATACCGTGTGGTAGTTTCCGTACATTAACTGTGCTTGATATAACCGATCATCGCTTTTGCATTGCTATAACCTCTTGTTTGGTTCCTTGGTTACTTGTAATATAGTTTAGTATCTCTGTTCCATTAAAATATAACTGTTCTATTTATATATTGGTTTTTATTTATTTCATTTTTCAGTGAAGCAGTCTTAAATAAATATAGTATGTGAAGTTAAACTTCTGCCTTTTATTTAAAGCAAAGATATAAGTAAATCTGTTTGTAGACCGAGTATCATTTTCGGCAGGTAAGGTGAAGTTGTCCATTGCTGCGCAACCAATAAACACACACATAGACCGCTTGGACATTCTGTTTCTTCATTGAGTTATCCTAGCTTCTATCATACCGCTGATAGAATAAAGTGATGTTCCTATACTTTAAAGCAGGAATTGTCGTTCCAGACCATACCGAAATGAAAAGTTCAATGTACCGTTGCTGTACCGAAGGGTGTCAAAGTGACACGTTAAACACACAATTAGCATTTTGTGGTTCATACATCACAAAACAAATGCAGGTTATGAACAGTTATGTTTTATTAATCGATCTCTCAATGAGGAACATTCTGAAAGTGATTTGGAAAGTTTCAGGTTTACAAATATTATTTCGGTAGATGTTGGATGAATGTCTCCTTCGTGGGGTAAAGACACTTGTGGTGTCTTTGCCCCACGAAGGAGAAGCTTTCAGCAGAAAACATAGAAATTGTGTTACTCATGCAATCGTTCGCTTGTGGGAAATTTAAATCATTGCCCTCGGTGAATGACATGTGAATGGTAAGGAGCTTTATATCTAGGTAATACCGTGCTTTCATTTGAAATCACTACATAGGGAAGCGTTCGGTCAAGCTCGTGCAGTCCTCTAGATACAAAATGTGACCGTGAATTTGCCACCACGCATGGGCCAGCCATGAAGTCCACAGATAACTGGTACAGATGTAATCCATGCTCTGAAGAATGTATGAGTTCGAACAAAGCTGTTTTCTTATGGGAAGTGCGTCGTGCATATAATGCTACCAAAAGCGGCTACCGTTGGACAACTACTTATTATTACTTATTCAAATTAAATAACAATAATTGGTTCTAACTGGTTATCCTTTAGAATTATTGTCGTCATTGATTGATTCGTATATAAAAAGTCTGACACAATTAATAACTGTTTTGAAAATTTTTAGATTTTGAAAGAATCTTGCTGTAAAGAAATATCAAAATATGGATTAAAAATAAAAATAAAATATAACTAATATAAATTCATCACAAAATATCAGACGTCTTGTGAGAGATATGAAAAGTCTATGTATGCTTTAAAACTTATAATTAAATTTAATTTTTATGAATATTAATTAACAATGAATAATACGAAAACTGGTATATCTATATTAGTAGTATATTGACCTTCATACACACACTCACACACAAGTATTTATTATTTAATAATCTATATAATATATATGCATACTACATACATTTTATAATAATTGAAATATAATGAATTGGTTTAATTAGGTATTTTGTTTTATCCGTTGACGTATCAATGTTAAATTTTTGATAGATAACGATTAATGATAAGCCAAAGCTTGTGCACTGCATTTGATTTGGAAATTGATATTGCTTTTATACATGGAACAGGTGAAACTTAGTTTAATATATTTTCACGCTCCACTAAGAACGTAGGAAGGTATTATGTGCCAATAATAAAAATTTAATTTTGTGACACCGAATTTGTTCTTATGTGAAAAAAAGTGATATGTCTCTCCTAAATAAAAATATTATTGGCAACGAGAAAGTATAAAAAACAATTATTTAATAATACTAATTAGAAGACAGATGTCGATGTGTAAGAATATTATAATAAATTGTCATTAAACGTATAATAGAACAGAACTATTCCAGGACTCATTGACGAAAGAAATACATTTTCCAGGTATGGATATAAATTTCCTGAATAACAAGTAGTTTTCATAAACCGCTTCTCGCTCTCTACAAATGACTCTACACTACATCCCTAGGGATGTAAGGCGGCACTGCAGTTTGTTGTACCCTATAGAATAACCTCAGATGGTAACATAGTTCTCGTAATACCAAGTCTTGTAGGTGGATATAGGCTGAAATAATGTGTACAGGGCATGCAGAAAGAAATCATGAACGATTCCAGCGCCTAACGGTAGGTCCTCTAGTTAATATCAGGATCCTCTACATCCATAACTAAGAAAGAAAATTAATATATTGTGGACAATATCCTGACAGGTGCGCTATTTGAGCTTGGTCAAAAAATCCCAGTTCCTCGACCGGGAATCGAACCTGCGACGAAGTTTTGAGGCAGGTACGTTACCTCTAGACCACGAAGTCATTTTGCCACAGAAGACAAGTAGGCTGCTCAGAATATTACATACCATACTTAGTATTCCTCTGCCCTTCACCCCTCCATGATGTGGGACATACATATGTATCATGGGTGATTTCGGATGACTGACATTGTTAATGCCCACCATCATGTTGGGTATCTCTGTCTAATAGTTCGTCTATTGTTTATTTATTATTCCAAAGGAGAAGGGCAGAGTTCGATCGACAACCATATTTGATTACTGACAATTTTGGTCTAATCGCGATGCGTACGGTATATGTTGTCAGTTCTTAAACTAGAAAATTTCCTCTGCACCTACCTCTGACCAAAATTTTCAGTCCTTGCAGTCTCAGAAATTTTTTTCTTACCAAAAGGTCGAAAGTATTTGCCCCTGATATATGGTGTTATTTTGTAAGTCAATGTAGCAGATGCAAGCGATGTAAAACAATAACCGTGATAAGTTAAACAAATCCATACAGATATATGGTTAAGAACAGAATAGATAAAGAAAAAACATCGATGTAAGCTTATGGCATTGTAACGCGGATTTACAGAATAGTACCAATGGTCCTTTGTTTGCTTTACGTCCTGGATGCGACAGTAAACATACTCAGATATGCAGTTTTATGAAGATCCGCAGATGGTAAACAGGGGCATTCCACGACATCTTCATGCAAAATATTCTTCGTATCATCCTCTCTTAATGTTGACAACTGCGCATTTAGCTAACACACATTCCATAATAGCCTTCATATACTCTTCAACCAAATTAGGCACATTTAGCATTTCGCATTTTCTAGAAGCATAAACATTAAGGTCATCCATATAAAATAGATGTTATGTGAATAGACACTGGTGAACAATTTTGACATCTGCGGGTTAGACGGAGTTCAACAAATAATGACAAAAATGAGATACAGAGGGAACCTGGAATACTGCTTCCTTTGCTTTACGCGACCCGCACCTGATGTTATAATGAAACGATTCTTCTAGAACTGTAGCAGCTCCTCTGTTCATCTCACTGGTAGTGAGCAAATGAAGCAGTTAATATGATGTGTCAAATAATTTACCGTAATTGATGTATTCCGCTTGTATTGCACAGAATTCTGTGTAATACGATGATTTATCAACAGATTGTACTTACAACTTTAAATTATTATTATATTATTAAACCGTAAGAACAGCTATAAAATCCCTAAAAAATTACAATTCTCTTGATGTTTATGAATTAAATGCAAACATTGTTAAAATTGCAGATGTTATTGCAGCTCCATTAATAACGCTTTTCAATGACTGTAACGCGAGAAGGAATATTTCCGGATGTATTTAAATATGCCCCGGTTACCAGTCTTCAAATTGGTTTCTGCTCACTAAGGCTACCCATACAAATATCTAAAAACAAAGACACTGCAAAAATATGTGTGAAAGCAGAAGATTGTTAAATCGACGAGAGGCATCGAAAGAAACTGAGCGAAATCGGACGAGGTTTTTGTATGGTTTTCCTTATAATTTATGAATGGCTGGAGATATCTAAATTCTGTAAAGATATTTGAATATTGGTAAATATAACACTAACTTACACACGTATTTTTAACTAGCGAATACAAAAATAAAAGTATATTACCAATATTTCCCCGGGGCCTCTCGTTAAAAAACCATTTGTATTGTTTAACGATGACAGATGTAATTGGCGCATACTTAAAATATGTTAAATTTTTTTCAGAGACTCCATATTTGTCGAGTGTAGAAAAGTCGTTGCCATTTGAAAGGTCATCTGCCACTCCCCAGACTGATGCCTGAAAAATTCGAAATAAAAAAAAAATTGTTTGATAAAATCTTTGAAAGGTCCTATAGATGTTACATATGTAAAGCATAAACTGACAAACCCAAAAGTCCTTATAATTCGTGAAGGGATGTAGATATTGAAAAAATAAATGGAAAAGCACTCCTCAAGTTCCGATCCACTTTGGCAGCCTACGGTACTATGCAAAAGTCTCAGTCCTTTGGGACGAAAAAAAAAAGTTTTGAAAAAAAGAAATTTAAAAGATCGTCTAGATTTTTGTTGAGTGGCCACAGGCGCCTTAATTGCTAGTTATCCCTCTGCTGCACAGATATTTGTTGGTTCCTTGTTAAGAGCTACTCAGCGGTAGAGGTTTCAACTCCGTAGCAAATGCCCTTCTGATACCTAAATTTTTCTTTATATAAAGAATACTTTTAGTCCTCTTCAAGTGAATGTTTATAATAAACTGACTTTATCAACTTTGAGTATTACGGAATCGCTAAAAAAATTACATCGTGTCATACATGCACAAACTTATTTATGCGCTGACACATGACCTACAGCCGATCCTGGTTTCGACGTCATCAAAACCTAAATTACAAGTTTTACTCATCCACTCATCTTCAATACAAAATGCTAAATATCTCAGCTCCTATGGGAGAAACGTTCGCATGGATTTTCGCTATGGTTTATAAAATAAAACTTTTTCTGTATTTAACGAATTTTGAGCTTATGTAGTAATAACAATTAGTGACTGATGTTTTTAACTACTATAATAGCCGTATCACATGATACGATAGATCGGCTGGAAAAATTGGTCAAATTTTTTGGTTATAAATCGATCAATTAATTATAGAAAGTGCATTCATTCTCGTTCAGTTGTCGCTTGTCGCTCTGGTTAGTGATATTTCGACATTCGCAATCGTATATTCTATTTTCAGTCTTTTCTATTTGTATTTTGTTATTTTTGATTAGAAATATTAAGCGAATTAATTTAACCTGACAATTTGGAAAGTTGATAATACAGTGAAATAAGAAATGTTACTAGAAAGTCCTTATAAAATCGTCGAAAAATAGAACATATTCTAGTTGCACAATTTATTGAACAATTTTATTTGACAGGTAAATCGCACATTTTCTTGCATTACACACATCAATAAATTGAAGGTCACAAAATCGGTCAATTTATTGGCTGATATAATACGACTATTACTTTACAAAAGTATTAGAGAACTGTTGTTTTATAGTTTACAACTGATAATAAAATAGTTTACTAATAATGACGATGACATAGGAAAATTACTGTATCGTGTAATTTACAGTTCCTCTCTGGAAATGTCATCCGAAGTACGGGCTCCAGTCAATAGTTTGCTTATCTGTTTCTTTGTTGGTTTTTTCTTTATTTATTTATCCATCAGTTTTAGAATAGAAACTAAACGTATGTATTACATGTTAACATATTATTGCTCTGAAGTATTAGGGCAATTTAAATATGTATAAAAATTTTCTCAAACTTTTCTGTTAATAAACATTAGAAATATGAAATTCCGCGATCTTATTATATGTTGGCACAAATACAATATGTATATCATGTCAGAACTTGTCGCTCATTCTTTAAATCCAATTAATCTCCGTTATTTCTTAGAAGGACATTTTTATCTTGATTTTTTTTACTGTATTTTGTACTGTGTGCTAGTTCATTAGCATTTATTGTTCCTTAAAAAATCTTTTAAAAATTACAAAGTAAATAAAAGTAATAAATAAATTGTGTTTACCTAATTATTATTTTTATGCAATGTTACACAGTAAGATCGTTATATGTATTTATTTTGATACGTTTATTTCGCAGTCATAATAACTTTAAATCTAATTGGTGTCATTAACTAAAAGAATAACCATGTTCCATTAAAATGTCAGTATCAGGGCCGCGATTATCGCCCGAGTGAAGTGGGCCCGCCAATGCCAATGCCAAGGCTCACTAGATTCGATCAGCTAGCTCTCCAGTGTTCATTGCCCGAGTACAACGTTGCCACGTAGACAGAGTAGTAAATCCATTCAATACATGAGCACTCGGCTGTAGTATTTAATTTCAATAAAAACGTTTATTAGATTTCTTTTATAAAATCTTAATCTAAATGAATTTTAAAAATATTTTTAATTTTTTTCGAAAGCCGGTAAATTTAACAAGATGATTCTGTAATATTCTAATAGTAGGAGTAGTAAGTAAATTGTAAATGTATCTTCCCAAAACCATTTTAACCAAATAGATAATTGAGATTTATTACAAATGAGCAACATTGACTAACAATAATTATTGCACTAAATATTTTGAAAAGGAATTTAATTTATTCATTATTTACTTTTTTTTTAATTTCTTAGATTTCAATAGTTATGAATATATTTACGTTTCATACCATCAGTTTTACATATATAATACCTGCTTGAAGATTTAAAAGGTTTGGCCACTGATTTTGCAAATATCCAAATAAACAGTCTATTTAGAAAAATATGAATTCAATGTTAAACAAAATGATACAGAACACAACAATTTTTCAGCATGTAAAAATATATGTAATGAAGAAGAGTATTTAAAAGTTATCGCTTAATATGAAAGATACCAGGGAAAGCCACCTCTTATAAACAGTTTGCGGAATCTCTAATATCATTATTGCATTTGGCATTATCTCACGTATGTGTTTAATTTGTGCAGATGATGTCCAAAAATTTACTAGAATAAAATTATGCATATACTATACCAGAAAAAAAATTAAATGTAGTTAAAAATAATAACAGTTCACCCGCAAGAAGATTGTGTTTATATCCTCATTTATAATTAATTTCCAAAACTAGTTAAGTATATATGTTAAATTCATCGAATTGTTTTATACTTTTTATATAGATAGCGAATAAAATTACTTGAATTACGTAAAAGTTTAAGTTGACATATAAATGCAAGATATTTGAAATTAACATGATACCAACAAATTATTAAAAATTTAAAGAAATGAAGTATTCAGATTTGTCGATGAAAATTCGAGTCTGGCAACACCGCTGAATGCGTCATTCGCAAGCAGAAATTCTCAGCCTTTCCCATGAACTCGTGGTCTTTTCCATGAAAATACCGTTTCTTCGGGCAGCTTTTAGTTTTACCTCCTACAGATATGCTCTGGTCATCATTCAAATAATGTATTCAGTGAGTAAACACTTTTACTCATGCGAGTGTCCCACATTCTTCTGTAATAGAAATTTTATCTTGAATCATTTTGTAGAAATTGCAGGGGCGTAGATTTAGGATATAAGTATATCCAATTGTTTAATTCAGAATTAAGTAAAAACAGAACATTAAAAAGTAAATTAAATACGTTCTCGAAAAGGAAACAAAATAAACTTTACAATTTAAATCAATTTATAAAAACTATTTATAAATAAATAAATTTTTATACAATTCAGTTTAAAAAAATTAAATTTCCGGATTATATTACAATGTTTTATAAATTGTTACAATATTCCTAATTAATGGTTTTGTTATAATAAAACGTTTGCTTATATTTAAAAGTATTCTGGATTCGGTAGTTTTATAAAATTTTAAATAATTTTAAAAATAAAAGTTATTTAGTGTTGTATATTGAATTAAATGACCAAGAATCGGGGCCCTTTTAGTCTATCTATCTAACAGTAAAGGTTTTAGAAAATTTTACACAATTTGAACAACCTAGTTATGAATTGTTAATATAAGTTAATGAAGATGGGGAGAAATAAATTATGCATCATTTCATAAATTTTGTATTATATGTATTGAATTTTTGTATGTATGTATATGCACAAGTACATCATATGTAAGTATCATCTTCTATTCCTACAGGGTATGTGGGGAAAAAGTACACGTGGGGCAAAAGTACGCATCCCACTTAGATTTTCTACCAATGTGTGCGTTCGTAACGTTATTACGAAATATATTTGGCAACAGTCCCGTTGATGTGCATACAAAACAGTGAAACCTGCGTCTACTATGTTTTCAAAATATAAGTTAAAAGCGATTTTTTTGTCGTTTTAATGTAATGTTTGCATAATGTTTTTGATTTTTTTAACAACAAAAATGCATGCTAATCAAATAACTTTTTTTGGGTTTAACATAATTAAGTTTATTACCCATGTTTTATATTTTTCCCAGTTGACGTTAGGCTGTAAAATGGCCAAAACGAAATGTTTACGTTCTTAATAAATGAGGCAAAAGTACGAAATCATCATGAGCCAACAATACACTTCCTTACTTTTGCCCCATTTTCGCAAAATAATGACTTGATGGTTTTATTGTTATTTTGTGATATCAATATGTCAATATATCAATATGTTCATTTTTTGCTGTTTTATATAACGTTTAATGACTTTATGTTATGTAGTACCGTTTTTACTTTTTCTTTTAGAATTTATAAAAGGATATCGGGGCGAAAACCTATGAAAAGGGCAATTTTGCGTGAGACGTGCCGACAAAAATGTATATACGGCAAGCTACAAATGATGTCGGATTTCATTAAGCAACACACGTGTTTTCTCAGAACCAAGAATATGAAATATTGCAGCTTTGTAAAGACCTAGATAAGCGGTTCTACGGATTGACATTGCGCTTCCTAATTTACTTTTACGCGGAGAGGAACCATATTTGCCTTCAGATATCATTTCCTCCCGAAAATTAAAACAATCAACAACGTATCAGACGAAGTGTGAAATCCACCATCTTAACTTTGATACCAAATAAGGAGTAACTTATGAAGTTGGATGAAGAAAGGGAGAGGGCAGCGAGAGAAAAGCAACATTAAAAATGTTAAAAATTAAGTCTCAAAATACTACTGGTGGCATAAAGAGAAAGGCGTTTGAAGAAGAATCATCATCTGATGGGTCAGTTTTTTCATCTGAAGATGAAGACAACGATTCCGCCAATGTCTTACCAACGCCACATCCTAACAGTTTTGTGGTAGTAAAAGTTTTTTAAAAAGACTTGTATAGATTATTTATTACTATTTCAGCAAATTTGGTGATGTTTATTTGGTAGATAATGTATCAAACATAATTCCAATGGCGCTACACGTTGAAATGATTAAACTTGCAATTTTCTAAAAATTATGAATTTCATTCAAAAAGAAAATCCTTAAGTTCAAAATGGGACACCCTTTATATGAAAGCAAAAGTAGCTAATAAACGTTGGTAAACATGTATGTTTATTATATAAAGAATAGATTTATTTGCGTATAAATGAAGATTTAGTTAATTAAATATATTTTATTTCGTTTAAAACATTTTATTTGTATGCACAGCCTAAATAGACTATCCGAGACTTTATTACTGAAGTTACTTATGTACCTTACTCATTGTGTGTAATGATAATAATAAACTTTTTTAGAAAAATCCAACTTATTTTGTTTAGGATCATCTCCGGCACTGGAAAGGAAAATAGTAGGTGTCTAATATTAGGCGCCATATTTTGCTATTTATCTATTTTAGTATTGTACATATATGTATATGTACAATACTAATGCAAAATTACTTAAAATGGTGCAACTTTGCTGTTTAATCTTTTTTTTGATATTACTCAATGCATCATAGTATCAGTTTAATGTAATATGTCGATGATGTCACCCATTGTGTATACCTATGTTTATAATAACTAATAAGTAATATATTTTATTACTACAGAATGATAATTTGCGGTAAGAATTTTTGCATTTTGGTGTGTACCTAAATATGCGCATAAATGTGTAAATGTGTAAGTATGCAGCAAACACGATATGCATAATTTTGTGCAGTAGTAACAGAGTGAGGATGTGGTTTAATAATCTAGTATTACAAATATTAAAGCAGGTATTTAATTAAATGGTTGTCCATAATTTAAGTTTATCATTAAGGGAAAGATATGGAAAATCTTATTGATTAAGGCCGCGTATGTAATTTTAATTTTAAACCAAGCAGATTTCTACGCTGCTATTAACACAACTGAATACATGAAAAGCATTATAAAAAAGTGTGATTTTGTTTAAATAATATCATTATATTGTACTTTCGTAATATATGTATAAGTTAAATCTTTATAAATAACAAATAAAATATTATGCTGCTAAATGTTTAAGAAATCCGAGAGGACTTATGTGAGACTATATTAGCTTCAATTAACATTTTCCTTTAGTATACTTTAGTTATATATCAAAACCAATAATATTATTGACGATTCCTTAATTTCACTTCGCTGTCCGCTTCTTTCATTAAAATTTGTACCAATCCCAGTTTATTCTATGTCCATTTTCCCAAGCATGTTCGCAAATTTTCGATTTTTCAATTGCACCTCTCCTAATATAATTTTGACGCTCACTTAATAATGACTGCATGACTCTCCCACATAATATACAGGGTGGTACAATAGTTCGTCCTACTTTGATATGTCGAGTTCTATGATAGCTATAAACTTGATTTAAAAACATAAATAAACTAGACAAAAAGTCATAACCGGAAATTATTCTTGAATATACAGCGAGGGTCAAGACGATTCTACAGGGTCAACTAATATTTTTTTAAATGGAATGCCATGTATATCAGAACATCTTTGGAACCACTCCTGCATTATTATTGAATCTTTTCCAACCACTTGGATGTAACGATTTTTTTTTTGTTGGAATTGTGCCAGTTACACGTGTGTTTTAAAAAAATCACCACAGTCGATTTTAAGAAAAAATATGTTAGTACCAATTATGAGTCATCTGTGTGCTGACACTCAACTATTTTTACTTCCTAAAAGTATACAGGGTGGCCAAAAATAATTTTTAAATTAACAACTATTTGAACTGAATTTTCTCATTTTTTTCCAATATTTTTGGTCAATATGATGTAGAATTGAAAAACGAACATTTATTGTACATGACTATTTGTAATCATTAAGCCTGGCCAAGGTCATTAATCCTACAGAGACGTACTGGGTATGCATCATATCATAATACTTGAATAAGTACAATAATGAAAACAAAAATATTTTATATATTGTGATGTATGTTTATATACTATTTCGTTCGCTTTAAATTCTTTTTTTATGTATTTCCTTATATTTATTCACACATGTACATTGTATATCTAAGTGATAACTAATAATAAATAAATAAATAAATAAAATAAATGGAAATAAATTTTATTAATACTGGTACACTTTATAAAAATATATACAAAACTCACCTTCTTAAGCAGATTTATGAAGTGGCTTGGTTGTCGTTATCACAAACTGGAGCACTTCTATAATAACTGTGTAGCATCAGATATGTTTCTGCAGTTGTCTCAGTAAGCGATGTTCGCTGTGGTGAAAAAATATGTTTGTATTTTGAGAAAGACCGTTTGACATCTACGGAAGTAATATAGACATAAGTAAAACACTCTGTGAATTCACTTAACGCAGCTGTAGATTCACCATCACAAATTTGTCTTAATTTGGTAAAATCAGGATCTTTCCGTAATACACTCGAATTTTTCAATAACGGACTTTATCTTTTGCGTCATTTATAGTATGTAGCTGTGTATTTACGTCGTCCACTATTTGCAGCGATTCCACTAACGACAACGAAGTATTTTGCAATTTTTCTATTGCGTCGTGTAGTCCTCTATAATTATTATAAATAGTTTTTAAATCTGTTTCAAGTGAAACATCTTGAAAGCTTGTCTGGCTTTCCTTAATAGCTGCAGTCTCGTTAGGGTTGAACTGTAGTATCACAGCTTTTATTTGTTGAAAATATTCAGCATAATATAAAGCTGCCTTCAACCACGTTCCCCAACGTGTAAGAATCGCCTCTGGTGGTTCCGGAATACCAGGATACAGTGTGTGAAATGCTCAAAGCCGTTTAGGAGATTTGAGAAATATTTTTTTTGTATTTGCTATTAATGCATCTACCTCTGGAAAACATTTTCGAATCGTTTCTGCTACAAGATGGAATGCATGCACTTTACACGTAACGTGTAAAAACCTACAATCGTCTCTTTGAAGAAAATGGTCCACCAAACCCATTGTCGCAGCACAATCGGTCACAAACATCAACACTTGACTTGTTGACAGTTCAAATTTTTCGAAAGTCTCCAACACCACCCGCGTAATTGTTTCGCCAGTACACGCAGTTAGTCTTTTGCTAGCTAGTAAAAGTGGAAATGTTGGTTTAACAGGGTCGAGTACACGTACTATAACATTTAAAATAGAATTTTTTTTACAATCTGTTGTCTCGTCACCACATAACCACAGCCGTGTATTTTTTAATGCACACTTAATCCTATTTACAATATCTTCACGAACACTTGGTACATATGTACGTAACGATGAACGACTTGGTAAATTCACCTGAGGATTGTATTTATTCCAGAACTCCCGAAATGCTGGTTTATCCAATATGCGCTGGGGAACATCACAGGCAATCAGCATTAACAGTAAATCAAACATAAACTGAGGTTCCAAAGAGGACACGCCATTTTTTTTATTTTTATGCCGGTTACTATTGACTTGAATTTTGCAGCCGTATTTATTCCAGCACATTAAGTCTTGATCACAAACTTTACAAATTATTTTACATCCATCATAGAATAAATACGGAAATTCACCGATAAATTTATTCACTTTATTAGCGTATGGTCTTTTTCTACTCTTTACGCTCAACATTATTTATTATTTATTAGTACTCTATGCATCGACCGATAGATAACAACTGAAGTGTGTTATGTCATCATCATCGTAAATAAGCGCGCGATGGCATTGGTATTGCGCCCGACTCTGAATCTACCATCGCTTGGCCAGGCTTAGTAATCATTTTCGATTTATTTAACAACTGCAAAAATTCAGCAATACAAATTAAAAATATATGTATTTTTTTGTAATTCAAGAGAAGATATAAAAAGTGCCCCATATGTTGCTTTTTGTGATTAACACACTGCATAAGCCACAGCTTAGGATACTATACTATATAGAGAAGTAGACTGTACTTCCATCTATAATTTACCCTCTAAAATATTAATGTTAATAAATTTGAAAAAAAGGGTCGGAAAGTTACCCAAAAGAAGTTGTTGAAATACCTCGGTAATCAGGTAAGAATTACGGAAATAAGGAAGAGAGGATAAAGGGGATTAAAGGATATAATCCTACTTTTTTCGACACAATTGTTATCACAACACTAACAATATATAATTGTAATTTACTTAGATAAATTTCAACTTTTTATTTTCACAAAATTGCAGTAACTACTCCTGTTTACGCAGCTACCATCTCACTAATCCTCGCGTGCCACTTGAAAACCTTTTGTTTTGCCAACTATCAAAAACGAAAAATAACTAAATTTAAAATCGAAATCAATTGTATATGCATATTTTAAAAGGTGCGGCACCACACACATTTCTATGCGTCTTTGGAATGAGGTTTCTACTTTATCAAATTGCCGGAGCATTTATTATCCTTTTCTTCAAATTTTGGATTGTTGTTGGTTTGATGTTTTTATGGGCATCATGCAACACACTTATAATACCTTCTCTTGAAATGTTTGAAGAAAACCTTAATTTTTAATTTTTATTGCTGAATTTTGCAGTTATTGCTGAATAAATTGAAAATGGTCACAAATTGCCATAGAAATGTACGTACAAAAATTTTCGTTTTTCAATCCTACATCACATCGTCCAAAAATATACTCCATTTGAAGAAAATTGCGAAAATTGTGATTGTAGTAATATTTTTAATATACACGTGTAAATGGTATAATTTCAACAAAAAAAAAATTACATCCGAGTGGTTGGGAGAAAGTCAATAATAATACTGTAGTGATCCCCGCGTGGGCGCCGGGTGTATAAAGAATAGCCCCAAGGAATCTCCTGCCTGTCGTAAAAGGCGACTAACTGGAGCAGCTGCCCGCTGTCCCACCACTTATTCCTACCTTAACCTTAATACATCTTCCTAGTTTAGCCCAACCTTCCTCCACTTACCTATCCCAAAAACATCCTATAATGTTCCCACCCTTAACACTTGATCCTTTCCCCCGTAATCCTAAAGTGTTAACCGTGCTGATGGGATGAATGGCCCTACGATAGTGGGTCCCAAACGGTTCGCCTTCTCGGCGTTAACTTGACGTGTTTCCCCGGCGACAACGGGGAATTTATGGTTTGATGTCAAGAATAGGCTCAGCCTCGGATGCTTCGTTGGGCAATCGAAGAGAAAAAGCCCTTACTGCAGATTGCGATGCTGGATCTGCAATGGACATACTACAGCACTCCGTGGTTCGCGGTGAAGCAAGCGGCGCCGCTGACACACGAAACCCTGCGACCGCAAGAAAGGATAATGGTGCTGCCAAGGTAGCCCTAACGTTGCTAAGTCAAAAAGCTTCGGAAACCTCTCCGCGCTTTTTTGGTCGTGAAAAGGAAAGAAGGAGACTTTACGAAAGTTAGTCCCTTCTTAATTGAGAAAACATTAAGTGGTATTTTGGGAAATGTAAAGTCAGTCAGAAAAACAAAGGAAGGCTTACTAATTGAAACAAACAATTCTAACCAATCTAAGAAACTTTTAGCTCTAAAAAAATTTTATGAATACGATGTTGAAGTTATCCCACACATGTCACTAAACTATACAAAAGGAGTTATTACATGTAGAGATCTGCTGAATTGCTCTATTACAGAAATAATGGAAAATCTAGAAGGTCAAGGAGTTATTGATGTAAAGAGAATCATGACTAGAAGAGATGGTGTCTCAGTAGAATATTAACCTTTAACTCAACCAAGTTACCGGAAAAAGTAAAAGCTGGTATTTATTACTCTCTCCCTGTTCGGCCATATATCCCAGCACCTCTCAGGTGCTTCAACTGTCAAAAATTTGGACATTCGAAGAACAGCTGTGACAAGGAACCAACCTGTGTATGTGGTAATGCACTACATGTGGGTACAACATGTACCGAACCTGTTAATTGTGTTAACTGCGGTGGCGAACATTCTGCACGATCCAAAAACTGTCCAATATTTAAAGAAGAAGCAGCTATTCAGAAACTTAAAGTCTTAGAAAAAATTCCATATGTAGAAGCAAAAAGAAAAGTTAGAGCCAACGCTCCCCCTACTTCTGGATCATATGCTACAGTTGCCGCTAGAAACATATCATCAACTATTAATATTAAAGAAATTATCACTCAAATGATCCCAGAGATCACCAAAAATATGTACCGAATTAATCGAGAAAAATAAGTTAAATAAATCTAGCTTGGTTACTAAACCCAGTCCGTTAATAACGCAACCATCAACGTTTCTACCCCAGACTCGGAAAGTATATACTAAACCTGTAACTCGAACATATGCCTCAGATTCATCTACCCAGAGTAGAGATAAGAGGAAAGCTAGCAAATCACCTAGTGAGGAAGAATCAGATGAAAGTCCACCGCAAGAGACCGAGGAAAGAAAAAAGAAAACAAAGCGTAAACCTGGATGGCCAAAAGGGAAGCCTAGAAAGCCTCCAGAGTATGATTCAGAGCAGAGTTCTAATACGCTGCCAGTAGTCATAAACTAAAAACTTTTTGATAATCTGTGATATTTTGACATAATTACGTACTATTTATACTTTATTTATATACTTGTTTGTTTGTTTATTTGTATATTTAGTCGTTTATTTATTTGTTCATTTTATTATTTATCTGTTTGTCTGTTTGTTTGTTTAATTATTTGTTTAATCATTTATTTATTGTTCATTCGATTATTTATTTATTTGCTTACACTAGTCGCCTTTACACGTATTTTTTGGCATAACAATGGCTGAAAATTACTACAATGGAATTGTAACGGATGCAAAACCCACTACAGTGAACTAAAAATCCTAATGGTAGAGATGTCTCCCCTTGTAATGTGTCTGCAAGAGACACACTTGAAACTCAGGAGAAAATTTTAACCTCAGAGGATATAGATCTTTTCGGAGAGATGTTATTCCAAATATTAGAGCTCGAGGAGGCGTCGCCATATACATTAAAAATAATATTCCACTGAAGGAAATACAAATTCAATCTAATTTACAAGTAGTGGCAGTTCAAATTGAATATCCTTGTAAAATGACGATCTGTAATATCTATTTGCCAGAATTTAACTGGAATATTAATGACCTCAAAGACATTATTTCTCAGTTACCGACACCATATCTTATGACTGGAGATTTCAATGCACACAACCCAATATGGGGGTCCAATCAAATAGACCCGCGCGGAAAGATAGTTGAGCAACTTATTGATGACATGGATCTCATTCTACTAAATACAGGAGAGGGAACCTACCTGAACTCTAGATCTAACAACTTCTCCGCGATTGACTTGTCAATGTGTTCTCCTACCCTGGCAACACGTTCACACTGGAATGTTCTTAACGAATATCTTTTCACTGACCACCATCCAATATGCATTGAAATAACCTCCAATCACGTGGCTCAAACCTCAAATCTTAGAAAATGGTGCTTACACCAAGCTGACTGGACATCATACGCTGAAAATATAGAACTACCTGAGATTGAGAATGACATTAATGTTTCAGTCGATAAGTTTACAAAAGTTATTCTTAATGCAGCAAATCAGCATGTGCCTAAGTCAAGTGGGCACCACCCCAAAAATTGTGTTCCTTGGTGGAATGAAGAGGTGCGCATTTCAATAAAAAACAAAAAAATGGCACTAAATAGATTTAAGCGAAATCCTACAACACAAAATAAGATACATTTTAAACAAGCAAGGGCCAAGGCACGCCAAACTATTCTGAAAAACAAGCAAGCTACTTGGCACCAATACGTATCTTCCATTACAACAGACACCCCCACAACTAACATATGGAACAAAATAAGGAAAATATGTGGCAAACATTTTTGTGAACCCTCTCCGGTACTAATTGAGAATGGCCAACTAATCTCCGAACCTAATGAAGTACCCGATGTCTTAGGCAGATATTTTCATAATATAAGTAGCAATAACAACTGCGATCCAGCATTTCTTCAAATAAAAAACCAATCCGAAAATAACCTAGACTTCTCTGAAATTAACCCATCTCCATATAATGCACCATTCTCCATAGAAGAAATGGAAAATGCTCTAGCTTTAACCAAAAAATCATCACCAGGTCCAGACTCCATTCCATATGATTTTATTATCCACATGCCACAATGTCAAAAAATAAAGATTCTTGAACTTTTTAATCGTATATGGACAGAAGGAACTTATCCAGATGAATGGCGTCTAGCAATAATCATTCCTGTCCCAAAACCCGGTAAAGATCCGAATCATCCTTCCAGTTATCGTCCTATCTCCCTTACATGCTGCCTTAGTAAAATAATGGAAAAAATGATAAACATAAGATTAACATGGTATCTCGAGAAGAGGAACCTACTGGCAAACTGCCAAATGGGTTTTCGCAAGTATAGGTCAACTCAGGACCATTTAGTATTCTTAGAAAATTATATACAAAATAGTTTCGCAAATAGGTCCCATGTAGTGGCAGTTTCGTTCGATCTTGAAAAAGCCTATGATCTTGCCTGGAGATATGGAATACTGAGTAAGATGCACGACTGGGGAATAAGAGGGAGACTACCGATATTCATACAAAACTTTCTCACAGATAGGAAATTTAAAGTACAAACAAAAAATTGTATATCAAATACCTACCTTTTAGAAAACGGAGTACCCCAAGGATCTACTTTAAGTGTTACTTTATTTTCAATAATTATCAACGACCTTGTGTCAGTGCTCGATACACCCATTGAGAGATGCTTATACGTCGATGACTTATTCATATGCTATTCAGCAGCAACAATGGAAGAAATTCAAACTGTCCTGCAAAGAGGCATCAATAGCATTAGTAGAGAAGCCCAACAAAAAGGATTTCGTTTCTCTGAAGCAAAGACCAAAGCTATCCACTTTTGCCGGCTTAGATCCCATCATAATGAACCACAACTGACACTAAATAACTCACCAATCACTAATGTAGAGTCCCTAAAATTCTTAGGCCTTATATTCGATAAAAAACTTACCTGGGACATGCATATTAAAGATGTGGCAACCAAATGTAAGACCACCCTAAATATGCTAAGGTGTATTTCAAGTATCAACTGGGGAGCTGATCGAGAGGTGCTACTTACGTTATATAAAACACTAATTTTATCTAAAATAGACTATGGATCCACTGTATATTCATCCGCCCGTAGGTCACGCATCCAAATACTAGATTTTATCCAAAACACAGGACTAAGATTAGCCACAGGTGCTTTTCGAACAAGCCCAGCGACAGCATTGGAAGTAGAAGCGGGAGTTCCTTCACTGAACTTGAGAAGAGAAAGACTTATGGTTAACTATGCAATATCTATACGTGCCCAACCCTTCCATCCAAACTATAATATATTATTCGAGCAAGACAATAATGCATATGAATCTAGACCGACAATCACCAAACCTCTCACAGCTCGTCTGGAACAAGAGATCATATTCCCGGAAATATTTCCAAAAGGCTTCTGTAGTGATCCTCCCTGGTTAATAACACCACCAAGGTGTCATCTGGAATGTACATTCTTTAAAAAAAATGAGACAAATCCTGCTATATTAAAAACAACGTTCTATAAAATATTCCACCATTATACAAATGCAGAAGCAATTTTCACGGATGGATCTAAAACAGAGAATGGAGTAGGATGTGCATTTGTGGTTGCAGGTGAGGCATACTCATGGTCCCTGCCTACTCTGGCAAGTATATACACAGCTGAGATGTATGCAATTTGGCAAGCTCTGCGTTACTGCGAATTCTCGCCAAAACAAGAATTCCTTATCTGCTCTGACTCCCTAAGCTCTCTACAGTCAATTAAAAATACGTTCAATACAGATCCAATGACCCACACCATACTTACCCTATTACACTGGTTAGAACAGCTGAATAAAAGAATAATCTTTATTTTTACACCAAGTCATATAGGTATATCACAAAATGAAAAGGCAGACACAGCAGCCCGTCTAGCGGCAGAGGAGAATGAAATTTCTCTAGGAATTCCTGTCAGAGTTGAGGATCTAACGATGGAGACAAAAAGAGTACTTCAAATTAGATGGCAGAATAAATGGGAACAAGCAGAAACCGCTCTTAGAGACACACATCCAAACATAAATGCCTGGAAATCTCCCATAAGACTCAACAGAAGAGACCAGACAGTTATCACGCGCTTAAGAATTGGACATACTAACCTAACCTCCATGCACTTACTGAGAGGTGAAAGACCTCCAAAATGTACCAACTGCAGAATAAGATTGACAGTAGAACATCTCCTCGTAATTTGCCCATTATATGAACAGTTTCGCGAGAGGGCCGGTTTGGATAATAACATTCCAAGTATATTGTCAAATGATGGAAAAGCCATAGAGAAGCTATTAAACTTCCTTAAAAGTAGTCAGATATATCAACGGATTTAATTAAGCAACAAATGACAATCAAAATTAAAAATCTATTACATTACATAATTTACCATGGTATAAATAAACATCTAGGAATGAACTAAGTAAACACAGACTGGAAGGAAAATGCGGCTAATGATCATAGCAATCGATGCCGCGTAACCCCAAAAAAAAAAAAAAAATACTGTAGTGAAAGGAGGCCACCAAGAGGTTTCAAAAAAATGTTCTGATATAGATGGCATTTCATTTAAAAAAATGTTACTTGACCCTGTACAATCTTCTTGGCTTACCCTGTATATTTGATAATTTTCGGAATTTTGCTCACAATTTTCCCGTTTTGGTTTTGTTAAAATGGATCTCAAAAAATGAATCTCATTTGAAACATTGTCCTAACATTAAACTTATCTCCAACACGACTGCGATGTAGTTATTCAGATAAACCTTGTACATAAGAAATTATTGTATTGTAACTGATATTCAGGTGTTTGTTGTACCGGATTATTATTAATATTTACGGGAGTTCTATCAACAAAAGGTGCAGAATATTCATTATTTATTAAAACTCTTTAATAAACTCTTTCTCATTATTTAATATGATCTCCATTATCAACAATAATAAATGGAACAAGCGACTTACTTTTAGGAAGTTCGTTCCATATTATATGAACGTTGTCTTTCTCAAATAGAACACTAGTAGTAGCACTACTTTGTGTATTATGCACACAATTTTTAAAGAAATCACTGACTCGCAGCATTTTGCTTACCTAATCTCTGCTCATACCATAACTATTCAGAACACGATTGTGTGCATTCTGGATCATTTTTGATGGGTATGTTTTTTGGGAGGGTGGATGTTTAGTATTTGGCACACTACGTTCATATAATATGGAACGAACTTCCTACAGGTAAGTCGTTTGTTCCATTTATTATACTTCACTTTAGTCTTTTCCAAATAGAACACTAGTAGATGTTAAAACAAGCTATGCAAAAGCGATTGACATCAAATAGTAGTATTTAATTTATTGAAAACATACTCCATGTTTTACAATAATATAAGATTTTCATTGGATAATTTTTTTAAAGTAACATTTCAGCTGAAACCTAAATTGCAACCTTATTATTTTCTAATATTTTTGCTGCTAATTTATTTTTATCATTTCGTAAGGGTCTACAATAAAATTTTGCAAATGTCATTGATTTTTTCTGTCCACTCTGCGGCTTACCTGATTTTTTCAATACTCAGGCCTGTTCTGCTCGAAGCAGATGTGGATGCTTGTCTCGTTGAGTAGCTACTAAAAGTACTGACGTTAACCACACCACTTACAGTCAATACTAATTTTAACCACCTGCTAAGAGTTTGGGTGCTTGCTATTCTATGTGGTTATTTTACAGTTAGAAATAAGAATTTATATTGGCTATCTTTCAGTTTATCAGTTTTTTTTTAGATGTTTTTTCATTGTAGATGAAACAGGATTTTCGTGAAAAAAAAATTTGGTTTCAATACTGGCTGTTGTCGTTTGGGATTAGGAGTTTTTATAATATCTGCAATTAAAAATTCCTAAACCTGAGTTTATTGTTTGTATTTGGCTTATTCTTATTTTGGGTAAAGTTTGTAAACATAGTGCCGTAGTTAAAGCTAATAATGCTAACAATTACTTGGTAAGAGTTTCTTAATTTAGGGTATAATGGTTGTAATTTTCCTAACTAAATCAAACCAATTGTGGGATCCCAAGTTGACTAATATTTTGAAAAATTTTTTTTAATTTTAAACATGCCCTTTAAATACCTGATAACTAATTTTTTCCTCATCATAATTTTTATCTATAATTAAATGTAAGGCAGAACTATAACCATTAATAGTATTATGTGGTCGTTTCATAGTGGGTGGCTGGTCTTGAAATGTGATAATAATAGATTTTTAGAGGGTTCAATAATCATTGGTTGGCTTCCTAATAATTTAAAAAAATTGGGTACAAAGATTGGCTGCACCAAATTGGAACTATTAAAATTCTCTCAGCTTTATCTGTTACTATTTTATTTATAACTTTATGTATAATTGAGAATGGTGGGAAAGCATAAAAAACATAGGTTTCCCCCAATATATTGTGAAGGCATCCGTTCTAAAAGAATGTGTATCCTGGAACCAGGATCTCTTCTTTTTCATAAACTACATCAAAAAAAAATTCTAAATATTTTTATTCTTTAAAAATATTTAAACTACGACGATATGAAATTTTTTTTTAAAAAAAAGTTATTTTAATCGTGGATTATCAATTATAGGACAGGCTTATTTGTTGCATTTAGTGTTTAAGTAACTCGCAAATAAGTCTACATTTGGACTCCTTAATTTTAATATTATATTTTGGTAAACAGTTACCTTAAGTCAATATTCCGTTTCAATTTTCAGATTCCTGGATTCAATATTCGTCTTATAATTGTTCGATGAGCTTATATACATATGTTACTGTAATAAAAATGTTTTTAGCCTGGCAATATTGCCAAATTTGCTTGTCTAGTGTATTTAAATTTTCAAATTTTATTCCTCTCATTCTGCTGATATACGACATGGCCGTGGTGTTATCTATTCTTAATAAAATATCACAATATTCATTCCAAAACCCAAGAGCCATTTTAGAGCCACACACTGCTCCCCAGCCTATTTCTGCAGAGTCACTTGAAATTTCAGTATTATAACTTGGTTTTTTAATAGTGTTACAACTGTTTGGCAATTTTGATAACCACCATGTAATATCAACAGAAAGAAAATCGGGAATTTTCAGTTTTGAACTATAATTATTTGTTATTGAAAAAAAAAACAACTTTTTCAATGACAAGTATTTCAGTCTCAAAGTATTTTATGTTAACCCACCCTTAGCGCACGGCGGGATAGGTGGCTACTAAATTTTCCGTTAATCTTGCTATATCCTTAATTGTACATATTTTTTTGCTTATTTTATGATTTCAATGTGTAATATATCATCTAAATAAGTTACTGAAATTATTTGTTTACTTCTTAGATAACTCATAATGGGCATTTTAGTGAAAACATGGCCCTGTACATAGGTCAAATGGTAGACACGTGTATTCGTATGTTTTGACTTTGAATCGAAATCTCAAATATTTTCTGCTGTCTATATATATCGATATCATATTAATAAGCGACTTTCAAATCGACATTTGTAAAGTATGCACGCTGAGTTATGAATGATGTTAAAAAGTTTTATGGTTTTCAAATTTGAAGTGTGGTGGACAATTAATTTATTTATCTCGTTCAAATTTAATACGAAACTATGTACTACCATTTGGTTTCTTTCTTAAAAAATATGAAGACAAAAATTGGTTCCTAGTATTGTGACAAACTGTCACTATTTCTTTGCTTAATAATTCTGTGATTGCTTTCTGTATTAACTTAGGGTCACTGTTATACTTTTTTAGTGTTTGCTTGTTTTTGCAAAGATGCTTTTGTGAATTTAAATTTGTACCCCTATCCTCAGCTGAGTAAGGTACTGTTTTGAGTAATTAATGTCCAGTTTTTGTATAAATACTGTAATATACCACTGAATGCTTTTACCTCCTTTATTTCATGTAAGTCCTCTACTCCCTGTGGTATTCCATGCGTCTGTTATCAACCGCCTCCCCTCTCTCTTCTGTAAAAACCTCATCTGTTTGGGTTCGGTGTTGATCTGAAAGGGGGCGATTGTAGCTTAAAGATGCTGAAATGAACGGAAGTTGAAAATTTTTCTTAATAAAAGTTTTCATATTTATTCCTCGTGATGTATTAGCCTTCAAGTCTCTCCAGGTTTTTCTGAATTTTGAACATTTTTAAGGATCTCTGCTAAGTCTCTTCCCTTCCACATACAAATTCGTCTGGTTTAGACTTAGATACAACTTTTTTGAAATTTGAGCTCACTGGTGGGAATATCCTATGAAGTGATAACATGGTGTCAACTATTATTCTGCATGTGTCCATTATCTGTGGCAAAATTCCTTCTGCCGATAGAGTAGTTGAAGTTATCTGTTTAAAACAATTATCTGCTAACTTTGATTATGCACTCAGGCCTGTACCCTGTATCTAATATCGTCTGGATTTTCTGCAGAAATTTATCTCTTCTGTGATCCAGTTCTGACATGAGAGGAAACATTTCTGGGTTCATATCCGGAGTTTTGAAGGAGCAGTTGCTTGGTAATAGATATTTCTCGAAATTCCTTCTCGTTTTTCTGAATCATCACCATTTTGCAAATAATAGTTCCATCTGTCAGCTATTGACGTATGTACAGCTCAGATGTTAATTCAGTAGTAGTTGACGGATCTTCTCCCATAAGTGGCAGGAGGCCCTTTGTCGGATTCAAAGTTACTGAATTACGTTCAGAATGTGTTTCGTGCTATAATGATTCATCATCAGAGGAAATCATAGGTCGTCTAATTCGTCTACCATGCGAATTTGATTTAGCTGAAAAGACGAGTAATATTATATATATATATATATATATATATATATATATATATATATATATATATATATATATATATATATATATATATATATATATATTTTTTTTTTTACTTATTTTTCAATACTGGTTTAACTTGGTTGAGACATACCAATTTGTTACTTTTGCATGTTTTTTGTTAATCATTTTTCAATAATAGTTTAATTTGATTGAAACATACCAATTTGTTACTTTTGCATCATTTTGTAATAATGGTTTAATTTGGTTGACTTTTACCAATTTGTTACTTTTGCTTGTGTTTCGTTAATCATTTTGCAATAATGGTTTAATTTGGTTGCGACTTATACCAATCTGTTACTTTTGCATGTGTTTTGTTAATCATTTTTCAATAATGGTTTAACTTGGTTGAGACATACCAATTTGTAACTTTTGCATCATTTTGTATAACGTATTAATTTGGTTGACTTTTACCAATTTGTTATTATTGTTTGTGTTTTGTTAATCATTTTGCAATAATGGTTTAATTTGGTTGAGACTTATACCAGTCTGTTACTTTTGCATATGTTTCGTTAACCATTTTTCAATAATGGTTTAATTTGGTTGAGACACACCAGTTTGTTACTTTTGCATCATTTTGTAATAATGGTTTAATTTGGTTGACTTTAACCAATTCGTTATTATTGCTTGTGTTTTGTTAATCATTTTGCAATAATGGTTTAATTTGGTTGAGACTTATACCAATTTGTTACTTTTGCATGTGTTTTGTTAATCAGTTTTCAATAGTGGTTTAATTTGGTTGAGACATACCAATTTGTTACTTTTGCATCATTTTGTAATAATGGTTTAATTTGGTTGACTTTTACCAATTTGCTACTATTGCTTGTGTTTTGTTAATCATTTTGCAATCATGGTTTAATTTGATTGAGACATACCAATTTGTTACTTTTGCATGTGTTTTGTTAATCATTTTTTGGTAATGGTTTAATTTGGTTGAGCCTTATACCAATTTGCTACTTTTGTATGTTTTTTTGTTAATCATTTTTCAATGATGCATTGCTCTTGAGGCTTATACAGAAAAAATCTTAATGACACGTAGTTAAAATTTATTAAAGTTAATATTAGTTATTATTTATAATAATTATAAATAATAACCGGAGAATTATTCCTCCAGTGATAATTTCCGTCACCAGAGTATGGTTTGGTTGAAAATTAAGTCAATTTGTTAGGTTTGTGCCAAAAAACAAAATGTGTTTTGAAAATATTGGTTACTGACTAAAACTTACTCGGTTATATTGTTGGCTGAAACTTGCACCAACGTCCTAAGATCGTAATTTATATGTTGTAAACTTATGCAAGTTCCCTAGGTCACCCTTTTTTCTGATTAAAACTTGTATCAGCTGCATTTCATATTTAAAATATCCATTAACACTACACTGCATTAATGTTTTTATTTATTTACACATCTGAATTAACAGAAAGTTCGCTATGTGACGATGTATCACTGTTTTTAATAGGTGATCGTAGGGCTTTCCGTTTTCTTCCAATTGTAAAATTTTCCGCTCTAACTTTTTCGTTCGGATTTCAGATCTCTAACTTTCCGTTTTCTTGATATCATTTTATTCATTTTTCACTTTTCTCTCACTCACTTCACTGTAAGTCTGAATCGTGCCACACAAAGAAGTGTTAATCTGAACAGTTATGGAATGGGCAGAGGTTAGATAAGCAAAATATTGCGGGTCAGTGATTTCTTTAAAAATTGTGTGCATAATACACAAAGCAGTTACTGGTGTTCTATTTGGAAAATACTAAAGTGAAATATAATTAAGTAATATATCTATGGAAGATTTTGAAAATAATTGTATACCAAATTATGTACATAAACTGATTATTTAAAATGGGTAGCAAAAAAATTATATTAAGGATCGGCAATAATATTATTGAATAAAGTTGTTTTGTAGCAAAAGAATAACTAACTATAGTTATTCTTGTGTTTGTAGATTGGGATACAATGTGGTTACTGATGTATAAAAAAACAATTGAAATTAATATCGTATAATTTTTAGGTATCGACAGTTCTATGTAAATTCTATGGATATTATATAAACAAATAATATGTGTCATGTTTCACACTTCATATATATATATATATATATATATATATATATATATATATATATATATATATATATATATATATATATATATATATATATATATATATATATATATATATATATATATATATATATATATATATATATATATATATATATATATATATATATATATATATATATATAATGACCAAACCACACCCTGTATAATGTACAGAGTACATAAGAATAAAATTATGTTTAAATAATAAAAAGAAAGTAATAGGGATATTTTGCCAATACTAAAGCAAAGAAAGACTCTATAATTTAAATGAAAATGATAATTTTGAGTGGTATGAGAGCCCAATTTCAGTGAGAGACACTTATGTTAACTGTATTCATATCAAATAGGTAAAATTTGTAATAAATGTTGTTAAACGCTAGATATAAACACCTACCGTGTGGTAAATGAACTGTATGTTATTATGTTATGGTACAAAACATTGTTTCTATATAGAATAAGCATCAGAAGGACTATTGTGTATAGCATGGCAACCAGAGCCAGAACATTATTGATTTTAGGTACCAAAACCTATGGATAACCTGGAAAAAAAAATAAAATTTTATTGTTATTAATTAAAATTATGAACTTTGTTAAAGTCAAATATAATAAAGTTAGTCATAGAATAGCTACAAGTATGATAGCAATCATGAACACTGGAAAAAAAAGTGCTATAAACTACTTTCATAATTTGGGTAGCGTAAACTCTACGATATCTGAGTTTTCAATCATTTCTACGAAGTAAGTGCATCGTCTAACTTTAAAACTTTACAAAAGTGAAAGAGACTCACCTTGTGAGCTAGTACAACGATATAGCATCAAAATGTAAAGACATTTAAAAGGTGTATGTGTAAATTATGTCCAAGGAGGTACATAACTTTGACAAATATGAAGTTTCTTCTAAAATAAAAACCATTTGTTGAACTTTTTATAGCTATGTCAGAAGAATAGCATCTATTTATTGTTTCCAGTCAGTTAGTTTTAAGTAATTTGTTGTATTTGAAAAGTTTCCAGCCAATGAGGTTTAACGAAGTCCTAAAACGAACGGCAAAGTAAAATAATGTTTTAAATGTATTTAGACATGCAAATATGGTGTTGATTTGTTCATTAGTTATTAAAATAATCTCTGGTATGTGGTTTAGATGGTTGTAATTAGTTATATAAGAGAATTTGTTAAAAATTGTTGCAATTGTAATTTTTCTAAATATTCACAAAAGGCCATAGTATGGCATATCAAAATAAAGCTAATCATCTCTATATCTTTATTCAATAATAAAATTAGAGCCATAAGGTATAATAAAGAAATAAAAAGAAAATTAAATTTTCATATTTAAAATTTCAAAAATCAAGTGTCATGATTTTTGGAGAAACGTCAGATTAGGCCAATAAAAAGCCCATATTTAAGATTTAGTATGGATAGAAAGCTGAAAGGAAGAGCATTGAAATTTTATAAGAAGTTTCCTAACCTAAAAATTTTAAATTTATATTTTCAAAGGAAGTCCATACTCAAGCTCGCAAATTATTAAAACAGGGTTTCTAAACCTAAAACAACAAAAAAATTAAATTTTATGAATATCATAAAATAATTCCTAGTGGAATAGAAGAGTAATTTCTAGTTGCAACAACCAAGAAGTATTGTATAGAATAGTAAATGTGATTTGAGGAAATTAGTAAAGGTAAATACGTACCTTAAATAAAAGTTTGCTGATTATTAAATAAATATAGTGTTGTGCTACGAAAATATAAATCCAGTGTGCCATGCAGCCATTGTTACTGAAGTTTGATGAATCTGAAATTTGCCACGGAGGAAAGATCGAGGCACTGAGCAACAATATAAGCAGAAGCGTAATTCAACAGAGATTGCGATAACGTGAAGTACAAGAAATCGCCGTAAGTAAAACCACAATAAATCCTAGGTACTCGACGACTTAATAGCAGCTATAAAATAACAGATCTGATCATAAATAAAGGCCATTTCATTTTAATTTTAAGATTTTTATACATACGTTTGCTAAACCACACCGGAAATTTTGAAAATAAATTCTTTTGTTTGTAACCTGTCAAGGTGTGTTTTATTCGAAATTGGGCTGTACCATTATATTTTCAGATTAATCGCCAGGAACCTGCCCGAACCCTGAGAGGAGAGGTAAAAATAAAAAGAGTCTCAAAATAATAAAATAAATATAACAAACAACATTTTTATTAAAAATAAAATATCAAAAAAATATATAAAAATTGTCGCAGCAACGTGGGGCGATTGGCGAAACGCCGAAAACAGTATTTGTATTTAGTATCTGGCAAAATTTTAAATATTTAAATAACAGCACAATTTCGAAACATAATTCTATAATTCTGTATTTTGTGTCCATTTTTTTTGTATTATTTCCCAAACAGCGACAATCACAGGTATTTGTTTTATTTATGAAATTAAGATCTGGTAAAGAAATGGAGGACACAAATCAAGTTGCTGGTACATCAACCCAACAAAGTGGCGACAGGGCAGAAAATGACTCAATGCTCCAGAGACTAATGGAGATGGTAGTGGGAATAAACACACAAATGTCCCAGAATAGTATACAAATGGCCCAGAACAACACACATATGGAAGAAAACATAGGAAATATTAACATGAACATGATCAAGTTGGAAGAGAATTTGGGGAAGACAATGGAAGAAAAATTTAAGAAGATAGAAGAAAACAACCACGAGTTGAAAAAGAAAATGGAAGAGTTAGAATACAAATGGGAAAACATGAGGAAAATTACTGGGGAAGAAATAGACACAAAAATCTTGGAAAGTACAGAAGAGTTGAGAGCAAAAATTAGGAGTAATGTTGAGGAAATAGTTGATGGAGGAATGTGTGAAATGGGGAAAACTTTGAAAAAGCATGGGGAAATATATGACACGAAATTAAAAGAACTGGATAGAAAGATGTTAGAGAATACGTGGCTATTAGAAGAGAATACAAGGGTGATTCCACAAGGACAAGGACAGGTATATGCAACCGGTAAACCGGAATATTATTTTTACGGGGACAATAGGATACATCCTAAAGTTTTCATGACCAGGTTAAGACAGCACATGGGTACATTACATCCCAAAGCTGATTTAAAAATGCACATACAAAATATGATTAAAGGTGAGGCGGATTATTGGTTTCAATTGATAGAAAATAAGTTTCAAACAATAGATGAGTTCGAAATTTTATTGTTAAAACAATATTGGAGTGAGTACACTCAGCAAAAGGTAAGACAAAATTTGTTCAACGGTAAATATAACGAAAAAGGTGGTATAAGTAGGGAACAATATGTTATGAGAAAAATTTATAATGTTAGGCATTTAGAACCTAAATTTTCAGAAGGGGAAATGGTACGTTATTTAGCAAGACATTTTACTAGTGACATATACAATGTTATAATTACGCAAAGAATAGGAAATTTAGATGAGCTGATAGAATATCTACGGGAAATAGATGATCATAGGCAAAATTTTTATACAAATAATAATCAATCGGGGCAAAATTACAACTATCAATGTAGAAATAATTTTTCTAACAATAGAAATAATTATAATAATGGAAATGAGTTCTATCAAAATAGAGGTAAAAATAACAGGGATTTTTATGAGAAAAAGGACAAAGATAAATATTATAAAACAGATAATGAAAATAGGGACATGCGAAGCTATAGTGGGGGTAATGAGTTTAAAAGACAGGAAAATTATAGGTCAGGGACAAATGAAGCAAATCAAAGAAATGAAAGAAAGCAAGTTAGATGGGGGGATAGGAGAAATTCCTATGAAAATAGGCGGACAGATGAACGAACATATGCTCAAGTGGCAAACACAAATATAAAGAAGGATAAACGGGAAAATGAATATTCGCAAGCTAATTTTGATAAGATTGAAACGACTGCACAAATACATACTAGGACGGGAAATCAGGATTTTTAGTTAAGGAAATTTTAAACATAGATACTAGGTACGAACATATGCGTGAGTTTATAGGAAACGAGAATGGTCGAATTTCACAAAATGTAAAAGTTAGTCAATTACCTGTAATTCAAATTAAAATAAATAATATTAAATTAAATGCACTAATTGATACGGGTTCTGAAATAAGTTTATTGGATGAAAAGGTTTATAATACACAATTGAATAAAAATAATAAATGTATAAGGATATCTAAGATTAAATTGGTTAATGCTAATGGCAAAAAGTTTGCGGAATGTAATAAAATATTAAATACTACTTTTGAGATTAAAAATCAAACATTTAAAAATGATTTTGTGATTATTTCAGATATGAATTATGATGTAATACTAGGTGAAGACATTTTAACAGAGTTAAGGGCAAAAATAGACTTGGGTGATAAAATATTAATGGTTGAGGGTGAAAAAAATACCCATATTTAATATGAATAATGTGAGCAGCAAACGAGCTGAAAATAATATTGCGGTAATTAATAATGAGGTAAATGGCAAACGCGCCAATGATGATAAAAATGATGAATTAAATGGCGAAAAAGCCAATAGTGTGAATGTGAATTGCGGTAAGCATACAGTGGTAATAAACACGTATGTCTTAAATACAAGTTTTAATAGGCCCAAAGAAATAATATTAAATTGTCAAGCCCAGTATGATAAAATAGTACAAAATCTGTTACAAAAACATATTTCATTAATTAATTTTGAGCCAAGAGTAGCTAATGGTTATATGCATAAACTAGAAGTAGATGAAAGCAAACCTTTTAAAAGTAAAACTTATCCTATTCCATTTAAATATAAAGAAAAGGTACAAAAAGAACTAACTAATATGATAAATGCTAACATAATAGAATCAGCTAAAACTAATTATATTAATCCTATAGTCGTTGTCAAAAAGAAAGACGAAACGATACGCTTATGTTTAGAGGTAAGAAATTTAAATTCCATTGATGGACATATTCTTCAATTTAAAGTTGTACCATTTGGTTTACAATCGGATATTGTAGACAAGTACGATAGTTTTGTATTCATTGTATCGAGGATATACTCATGTACCCTAAAACAGAAAAAATTAAATCAAATTTTTAGAACATTAAAATATTTAGGCTACAAGATTAAAAAGAGGGTAAAATTTAAAGTAGGAGATAAAGAAATTGTCAAACGTTTGAAAGTATCTGATTATAAGAATAATGTATGTGCAAAAATTACAAACGCCATATGAGGGTCCCTATGTAATTAAAACTGTTTTGAATGAAAATACTTATGAATTAAAAAACTGTGAGAATGATATTATAAGAGGAAAGTTTCATGTTGAACTGTTATATCCTTTTCGAACAGAATCTAATGTGGATTAAATAAGATAAATATGATTGTGGTTCAGTCACCGCAAATTTTTGTAAACTAACAAAAAATTTTTTCATAAATTCAAAATTTTATATTAGTTAAGTGGGGGTAATACGATGACCAAACCACACCCTGTATAATATACAGAGTACATAAGAATAAAATTATGTTTAAATAATAAAAAAGAAAGTAATAGGGATATTTTGCCAATACTAAAGCAAAGAAAGACTCTATAATTTAAATTAAAATGATAATTTTGAGTGGTATGAGAGCCCAATTTCAGTGAGAGACACTTATGTTAACTGTATTCATATCAAATAGGTAAAATTTGTAATAAATGTTGTTAAACGCTAGATATAAACACCTACCGTGTGGTAAATGAACTGTATGTTATTATGTTATGGTACAAAACATTGTTTCTATATAGAATAAGCATCAGAAGGACTATTGTGTATAGCATGGCAACCAGAGCCAGAACATTATTGATTTTAGGTACCAAAACCTTTGGATAACCTGGAAAAAAAAAAAATTTTATTGTTATTAATTAAAATTATGAACTTTGTTAAAGACAAATATAATAAAGTTAGTCATAGAATAGCTACAAGTATGATAGCAATCATGAACACTGGAAAAAAAAGTGCTATAAACTACTTTCATAATTTGGGTAGCGTAAACTCTACGATATCTGAGTTTTCAATCATTTCTACGAAGTAAGTGCATCGTCTAACTTTAAAACTTTACAAAAGTGAAAGAGACTCACCTTGTGAGCTAGTACAACGATATAGCATCAAAATGTAAAGACATTTAAAAGGTGTATGTGTAAATTATGTCCAAGGAGGTACATAACTTTGACAAATATGAAGTTTTTTCTAAAATAAAAACCATTTGTTGAACTTTTTATAGCTATGTCAGAAGAATAGCATCTATTTATTGTTTCCAGTCAGTTAGTTTTAAGTAATTTGTTGTATTTGAAAAGTTTCCAGCCAATGAGGTTTAACGAAGTCCTAAAACGAAAGGCAAAGTAAAATAATGTTTTAAATGTATTTAGACATGCAAATATGGTGTTGATTTGTTCATTAGTTATTAAAATAATCTCTGGTATGTGGTTTAGATGGTTGTAATTAGTTATATAAGAGAATTTGTTAAAAATTGTTGCAATTGTAATTTTTCTAAATATTCACAAAAGGCCATAGTATGGCATATCAAAATAAAGCTAATCATCTCTATATCTTTATTCAATAATAAAATTAGAGCCATAAGGTATAATAAAGAAATAAAAAGAAAATTAAATTTTCATATTTAAAATTTCAAAAATCAAGTGTCATGATTTTTGGAGAAACGTCAGATTAGGCCAATAAAAAGCCCATATTTAAGATTTAGTATGGATAGAAAGCTGAAAGGAAGAGCATTGAAATTTTATAAGAAGTTTCCTAACCTAAAAATTTTAAATTTATATTTTCAAAGGAAGTCCATACTCAAGCTCGCAAATTATTAAAACAGGGTTTCTAAACCTAAAACAACAAAAAAATTAAATTTTATGAATATCATAAAATAATTCCTAGTGGAATAGAAGAGTAATTTCTAGTTGCAACAACCAAGAAGTATTGTATAGAATAGTAAATGTGATTTGAGGAAATTAGTAAAGGTAAATACGTACCTTAAATAAAAGTTTGCTGATTATTAAATAAATATAGTGTTGTGCTACGAAAATATAAATCCAGTGTGCCGTGCAGCCATTGTTACTGAAGTTTGATGAATCTGAAATTTGCCACGGAGGAAAGATCGAGGCACTGAGCAACAATATAAGCAGAAGCGTAATTCAACAGAGATTGCGATAACGTGAAGTACAAGAAATCGCCGTAAGTAAAACCACAATAAATCCTAGGTACTCGACGACTTAATAGCAGATATAATAACAGATCTGATCATAAATAAAGGCCATTTCATTTTAATTTTAAGATATTTATCGTTTGCTAAACCACATCGGAAATTTTGAAAATAAATTCTTTTGTTTGTAACCTGTCAAGGTGTGTTTTATTCGAAATTGGGCTGTACCATTATATTTTCAGATTAATCGCCAGGAACCTGCCCGAACCCTGAGAGGAGAGGTAAAAAATAATAAAGAGTCTCAAAATAATAAAATAAATATAACAAACAACATTTTTATTAAAAATAAAATATCAAAAAATATATAAAAATATATATATATATATATATATATATATATATATATATATATATATATATATATATATATATATATATATATATATATATATATATATATATATATATATATATATATATATATATATATATATATATATATATATATATATATATATATATATATATATATATATATATATATATATATATATATATATATATATACAGGGTGAGCCACGGTGGGTGGAGTATTAGAAGTATATGGAGAATGGGTCAACCGATAGCTTTGAAATTTTGGTTACCAAGATAATCGAGTATGATCTCTCCAACCAAAATATTTTCGAAAGTGCGGTGTTGCCACTTATACGTAAAACTGGCAACATCTTCGTTATTTTAAATGGAATACTCTGTATATTTTTGCGTTTTTTGGATCTTCGTCTCCTTCTGAGTAACTTTTATTAATATTTCCCTATACCTATCTCAAGCCGTTTTCGAAATAATAATTCTTTTCTGAATTTATTGCTAAAAAATTTGACTTTCAGTAAATCGTGTTTTTCTCCTACCTACGCAGCAATTAAAAGATAATTTTTTAGTAGCTGCTAGGCAAGGCCTGGGGGCATCTCCTCCATTAATCAAATGTTTCGAATATCATACAGGGTGAGTTAGAGAACGCTTTCTACAAGTGACTTAGAAAAATGCACGAAAGTCAATTTTTTTAAATGGAATGCCCTGTATATTATTACTGATTCGAAAAGGCGACACATTTACCTCTTTAAAAAGGTAATATACTCTATACCTAATGCACACCGCTTTCGATTTATGGGCACTTTTCTGTAACCTTACCAAGAATATTAGTCTTCTGGTATCAGATCAGAGGAATTTTATAAATTTTGGTTCATCATTAAGACAACAATAACAGTGTCAGTATTAGGAAAAAATAATAACTAAGCAGCAACAACAGTAACAAAGTCTAAGTAGCAATAACAAATAATACCAATAACAGTAATAAATATAAAAATCTTAAAAATATTGTTATAATTCTTCGAAATGTAGACCGTTAACTTCCAGACACTTTTGTATACGACGATGGACGACGTTTGTTGTAGCAGCTCTTATTTAGCGGGGTTCAAGTTTTCAATCTCTTGAATCACTCGACGTTCTAATTCTTCCCTGTTGTGGATTGGAGTTTTATAAACTCTATCTTTAAGAGTACCCCAAAGTTAAAAATCTAACGGGGTAAGGTCAGGGGACCTCGAAGGCCAATTCCACGGTCCCAAACGTCTAATCCAACGAACATCGAAAAAGCGGTCCAACTCCATACTAATTTCGTGTGTACAATGTGCAGGAGCCCCGTCGTGTTGATACCAACAAGTTATATATTTTTCAATTGACATAATATCAAAAAAGTCTTCCACAATTGTTCTCATTATATCTAAATATTTTCTGGAATTCAATTTTTCGTCGTATATGTAATATTTTATTTTGTCATCCATTAACATACAAAACACATTGAAACTAAATTTGACTTGAAAGCCAGCCTCTCTAGTAACGTGGGGTTGTCTGTGGCCCAATGATGCCGATTTCGTGTGTTACAAATCCCTTCCCTAGAAAATTTTGATTCATCAGTCCATATAATTTTCTTTAAAAAATTGGAGTCCTCTTGCATACGTACAAGTAACATTTTATAAAATTCTATTCTCTGTAGATAATCCTGAGGCATGAGAAATTGGACTCTTGTAAATTTGTAATTATGCATTTTATGGTTTGCTAGTATTCTTCAAATGGATGAATATGGCAATGCTAAATCCCGCTCAGCACAACGTATGGAATACTGGGGATTTGCATGAAAATATGCTAGCACATTGATTTCATTTACCTCGTCAGATGTCACAGGTTTAGGTAAATTTCTTGCTTCTCTTAATGACGAACCAAAATTTATAAAATTCCTCTGAATTCGTAAAAACTTTCTGTTGTTCATCTGCGGCAAATTCGGATATTTCTCATTAAATCTTCTACAAGTTCTGCTGATAATCTTATTGCACTGTCCATGGATAATAAACAAATCAATTAAAATCGTGTTTGTATAATTAATTTCTGCCATATTTGTGCTACAATTAGGTGCAAATATCACTAACGTCAAATTTATTTAGAAAAAATAACATCTGTTGTCATTACAAAATGACAAAACAAAAATTTTATGGCCCACCCGTTATGATATACCAGAAGACTAATATTCTTGGTAAGGTTACAGAAAAGTTCCCATAAATTGAAAACGGTGTGCATTAGGTATAGAGTATATTACCTTTTTAAAGAGGTAAATGTATCGCCTTTCCGAATCAGTAATAATATACAGGGCATTCCATTTAAAAAAATTGACTTTCGTGCATTTTTCTAATTCACTTACAGAAAGCGTTCTCTAACTCACCCTGTATGATATTCGAAACATTTGATTAATGGAGGAGATGCCCCCAGGCCTTGCCTAGCTGCAACTAAAAAAGTATCTTTTAATTGCTGCGTAGGTAGGAGAAAACACGATTTACTGAAAGTCAAATTTTTGGCAATAAATTCAGAAAAGAATTATTATCTCGAAAACGGCTTGAGATAGGTATAGGGAAATATTAATAAAAATTACTCAGAAAGAGACGACGATCCAAAAAACGCAAAAATATACAGGGTATTCCATTTAAAATAACGAAGATGTTGCCAGTTTTACGTATAAGTGGCAACACCGCACTTTCGAAAATATTTTAGTTGGAGAGATAATACTCGATTATCTGGGTAACCAAAATTTCAAAGCAATCGGTTGATCCATTCTCCATATACTTCTAATACTCCATCCACCGTGGCTCACCCTGTATATATATATATATATATATATATATATATATATATATATATATATATATATATATATATATATATATATATATATATATATATATATATATATATATATATATATATATATATATATATATATATATATATATATATATATATATATATATATGTACCATAAAAAATAATAAATGCATAACTTTCAAAAAGGAACAGATTCGTTTCCGAAAGTTATGGAATTACATATGTTATTATTTTTTTGCCTTGTTAGTTGCCATCAAACACCCTCCGACAGATCTCTTGACATAAACTCTCAGAAACAGAGGCTTATTTTTTCCAGTGTAATACTGCGTAACTAACTGTATTTCATAGATAACCAAGAATTATTTATCTGGTAGTAAGCTCCAAGAAAAAGAAAGAAAAATTTAGAGAATTCCACAAATAACATTCAGACAAATACTATATTAATGGGCAGAGCAATTTGGTGGGATACTAAACAAAGTCTTACATAGTAAACAACAAGTTTATAGGTTTATTACAACGCAACTTCTTTTACACTAAAGCGAGTTAGAAACTGTGTCATCTTCTTAATCAATAACTGTCATATATTTCAACAGAAAAAATTAAATTTCTGACTTCATGGCAAGTTATATCAAAGAAATGCTGATAAAAAAAATTTAGACAATTTCTGGTTTGTAATGCTTTTCTGATAACATGGATAGTTTACAAGATAAGTGCAAAAATGGAATTGCAGCCGTCATTTTCGAAATGGCGTTCGCAGCACAACTTTGTTTTTCGGGAACTTTTAGCATGTCACTCGGTTGACCAAATACTGTATATGTACGTACCAAATCCCTTGTTTATAAGGGATTTTTAACTGATTGCAAAATTATAGAGTAAAATGACATTACTCTTAATTTATTTAAAAAATGTTAAATAAACCTCACCTTTGCTACCCGCTTATAAATAATCGGTTTATGTACATAATTTGATATACAATTATTTTCAAAATCCTCCATAGATATTACTTAATTACTGGCGATAATGGAGATACCATATTAAATAATGAGAAAGAGTTTATTAAAGAGTTTTAATAAATAATGAATATCCTGAACTTTTTGTTGATAGAACTCTAGTAAATGTTGAGAATAATCCGGTACAACAAAAACCTGAATATCAGTACACAAGAATAATTGCTTTAGTACAAGTTTTATATGAAAAACTACATCGCGGTCGTATTGGAGAAAAGTTTCATGTTAGGGACATTGTTTCAAACGAGTAATATTTTGAGATCCATTTTTACATTTTATGTCTTAAGAAAAACTAATAAAAATGTCAAATTTAAGTATTGTATAATGAGTATAAATAACGCATGCAGTTTATGTTCAAGATTTACAGACGGGCATATTAGTAATTTGTGACTGCAACAAAAGTGAGTATTTTGTAAAACATAAAAATATCCAGATAAAAAATAGACAAAAAGGTTTTTTAAAAAGATATAAATGTAAAATGTAAATAACATACAAAACGAACACAGCCAAAAACCACAATCTAATTTTTTTATTGCATGTTAACATCTGAAACTACTTTACAAAAAAAAAACTAACATAATTTTACCTGTCGGTGTGGGTCCGAGCAAAGACTTCGAAGGTAAGAAAAACGGAATGCAATTCAGTGCCTTTCCGACTCAGACTCGCCTCAGATTTCGTTATCAAATGTGGACATCACGGTTAAAAGGTTAATACTAAACTCCTCTCGCTTCTTTATAATTTAATTGCTTAATTGTTATGCAACCCACAGGATAGTCAGTAATAAAATCTGTTAATATGTATATATATATATATATACATATATATATATATATATATATATATATATATATATATATATATATATATATATATATATATATATATATATATATATATATATATATATATATATGTTGTTTTTCAGGTTTTCCGTTCAGACAACCACGGTCCCTCTCGGGGCCTATCACCTACGCGGGAGTATACCCGGAAAACGAATTTAACACATATATATATATATATATATATATATATATATATATATATATATATATATATATATATATATATATATATATATATATATATATATATATATATATATATATACATATATATATATATATATATATATATATATATATATATATATATATATATATATATATATATATATATATATATATATATATATATATATACACATATATATATATATATATATATATATATATATATATATATATATATATATATATATATATATATATATATATATATATATATATATATATATATATATATATATATATATATATCAATTAAATAATTTTTACCAATTATTTCTTTTAGTAACTAACCCTGAATTATCAAGAAAGATTTATGGTTCATCAAAAATGGATACTAAATAGAAAGTCTAATGCATGTTTGGAATTTCTCACTTTCTTAAAGTAAGTCACAATTCAATGACATAGTTTAAATAATTGTAAGAAGATATGTGTCATATAATTAGTAGAATATTATAATAATAAATTCAGTAATAAATAATTTTCCATTAACTCGAATTATTATTTTCATAAGAAATAAGCGAAATAAGTTTGCTGCTCCTTAACCAGTAAGAAACTCTATCGTGGTATCTTCGTCTTCGTCAATATCATTGGTGTGTTTATTTTTATTAATGGTTTCATCGCCACCTTCGTCAATTTCTTCTTCTTCTCAAAGCTCGAGAGAACTGAAACTGGAAATTGACGAGCAATGGCTGTACAAGATCGCGCATTTCAGTGCGTTTTTGTACACCCACATGATACTGTACAACCCTTCGTTCATTAAACATATTCTGATAGTTTGCACTGTGTTTAGCCAAGGTGCAAAAAATTGTATTTATCAGACATCACCTTCATGTGTAAAATAATTGTTAAATTCAGCGAGCTGAATAACACTGTTGTCGAACGCGACGTCATCAGATCCCATGCACCCTGCAACTGGTAGCTGGCAGAACAAAGGTGAGCAGTTTATCAAAGTTTAATATAGTGCTGTAATAATGGACAATAAAAACAACTGTAAATACTATGTAGTTCCATTTTCCGAGTGCAAAATTGCTAGTGTGATAACGCCAGATAAAATATTTATTTATTTTTAAATTAATTGGGATCGACAGATTAGTCGACGTTTCGTGTATTTTGACACGTCCTCTCAGGACTATTAGGGTTTCCTTGTAAAGGCATATATGTATGAAGAGATATAATCAAGAACAATATAAACAAACACCATTGACTAGAATGAAGAGTTTAATTTCAATTATGGCAAAAAGCTATATGTAGTGTCGAACTTTTCGGCAGCAAAATGACTAAACATTGTTGTGAATCAAATTATTGCAAGTTTTCTTGAATTTTAAATAGGAAAAAGATAATTTTAAATTATTTTTGCTTCAGAAAGACATGTACATTTTTCAAGTTCAGTCAAGTGAAGAATGTCGCAATTAAATTAAGACCTGGTGTTATTCCACATATCTTTGATTGTTAGGAAAACCGAAAAAGGTTACAAGTGTTAATCCTCGAAGAGAATTTTCAAAAAGACAAAGGCAAACGGTATTAGGTTCCAATTCCAGCAAATTAGAAGAATCTGCTTTTATATAATTTATATCACACATTGTTAATGGCACAGAAAACCGTAATAAAACTAATTAAAGACAACGTGGTCCTCTTAAATACGGTGCATTTCTTGCAAACTTAACTAACAGGACCTATTGACATCACTCTGGGGTGCTCGGCCGGACAATGCATTTGATTATTCAAATGCAAATGTCTCCCTCAATATTTGTTCAATTGACTGAATTATTTTGAGGCCGTTCACAAAATTTAGGTTAATAGATTTTATGAAAGAGGAGCCTTGGTTGTTGTGATAAGTTTCAGATCGTGCGGAGTGGTTTTTCAATCTCAGTCTTTAGGTTTATTCACGATTTCAAGCCACATTTGTACTTGATGGTACACGCGGCGAGAATGCTTCCATGCTGCTGACTGTTTCGGGGCCAAAGAAGCCAAATTCATCTTTTTCCTGCTGGTAGATTTGAGAAACTTAATATACCTAACAATATTTACTGACGTTTCACAGGATGTAGCCCAGTCCCCAGAGAAAAAAATAAAGGCAAAAGCTGCGATTAAATAATCCTAATGTGAGAGTTTGCATAGAAGCAGGTTTTTTGGTAGTAAGTATAAAAAAAAAGTTGTAAAGGCTACTGTGATTGCAGCATAAAACAAAATGACGTCAAACTCCCAAAATTTTATTTTTGGAAATAGCTTTTAAAACACACAAGATACAAAAAGGAGAAATAGTAGTAGTAGTGGTGAAAATTAAAGAGCACAAAATTCTACACAAAAAATGTCCTACATACAATCCTTTTCACTTAAAATAATATCTGATGTGGCCAGCACATAACTTTCTTATACCAGTATATATCATCCTGATCTAAAAAAATCATTCTATTTAATTCTACACTTACCTCAATTAAATTTTAATAGTGTACCTTGAAATGTTTCATTAAAATTTTTAAATAATTAATTATCAGCGTCATTAGATACTGTCAATAATAATTGATGTCATATATTTTAAAAATTTCTTCTTATTGACGTTGACTTTTTTGTAACTAAATTATACATTTCAAATGTCAAACTGTCAAATTTATCCTAACCCCATTTTATGACGTCAAATGTGTACAAAATTTCAGTTTACATCAGCTTTATTGTACTTAGAAATTATATTATTCGCTTGATATATTAGACATGATTTATAATCTTTCATCAAGTATATATTTTTTTTGTAGTCAAATACAATAAAGTAAGAGTCCCGTGGATCTCCTTTCAGCTGACCAATTTTGCTCATCACGGATTTTATCATTGTCATTGGCCTTTAGAACATGTGTCTCAAATTTGAAAGCTTTATCTCAAAAACTGTGGCTGGTGTCACGATACTAGAGACATGCGGACAGATTTTTTTTTTCATAAAGTTATGTTTTTTCATTATAATTCGTCGAGAGTCGTCCAGAAATGCAATACAACTTTTTTTAACTTTTTCCCGAAATTATACCTTTTTTCTTCTTTCATTTATTATGTCTCTTCTGGTGGTACCGCATTCACCAAATTTAATGTCACCTAAAATGTTGTTGAAAATCCTAACTGCCAAATTTGGGAATTCTCCCATTAGTATTTTTTGAGTTATCGCGGATAAACACATACACACACACACCCTCGCACGCACGCACGCACGCACCGACAGACATAAATCGGAAAATAGTCAGAATGGATTTAAGCAGGTTCAAAAGTATATATCAATCAAAATGTCAAGGTCGAAAAAAATCACGATTATTTTACTTCCTTATATTAGGTACAAGAAAGTAAAAAAAGATAAAAAAAACCGTGTTAAAGATAGCACTTGGGAATCAGTTGGGGGGTCAGTAGTAATCTGAGTTTTCTAGCAATATATTAGTGATCTTATTTTTGAGTGTTTTAAGTCACTTAATTTAAATCCGTAGGTTATTTTGCCCAATATATGACAAATTTTTAGTTCTTAACCATTTTTTGCACATTTTTAACTAATTTTGTTGAAAACATGTCATTCGCTTTCCAGCGATGTGTATTTGGTAGAAGATTAGATAAAAAATCATGTCAAGTTTTTTTTTTTTTTTAAGTCGTTTCTTTATTAAACATAATATATATAAATTATCTACATTAATATGAGGGTAGCACCTAAGCCAGAAAAGGCTTGTTTTGTGCTAATATCTTTCAATTGGAATATTTAAATACTAACATATTTTTATTATTAAACATAGTTATCTACAAAGAAATACATAAAATCAATAGATAGTTGGAGGAGAATCAGGAGGATGTACAAATATAATTAGGTACTATTTTGAGTAGCAAATTTAACTAAATAGTTCGGAAGATGTCGCAATAAATTTTGATACGGTATGACGAAATTTCATTTTGTTACTAATACTTTTTATGTTTAAAGGTAATTTATTATAGAACAATGGTCCTTGATAATCAATAAAGTTCTGTTGAGATGTTTTATTATATTTATTAATTAGCAAATTAGAATTTGAGACTGATCTTTTGTTGTGAAAGTGACTGGGAAAATTATATTTTCCCTTATTTTTATTTATGAAAAGAATACTTTCAAGTATATATATGTTTTTCAAATTCAGACAACAACATTCCTTAAACAATTTGTCACTAGGATATAGATAGCTTTTTTTCCATGATTATTTTTAAGATATATTTTTGTAATACTTTTAGTGGATTTAGTGCATTTTCATATGCACCACCCCATACTATTATGCCATATCTAATTATGGACTCCACTAATGTATTATAAATATTTATTAATGTTTTTGTTTTGAGAATATTCCGGAGAATATAGAATTTTCTTATTACTTTTCGAATTTTATCTGTTACATATATTACATGTTCCTGCCATTTATAATTTTCATCTATTATGATACCAAGATATTTTATTTTTTTACAACTACTTATTATAAGATCTGTATTTTGAATATTTATTTCGTTAATATTATGATTCTTAATCGTATAAATCGAAAAGCACATAAATTTTGTCTTCCCTATATTCAAAGAGAGTAAATTTTGATCTAACCAATTTTTTATTGCTTCCATATCAGATGACACTTTTATAGTTACTTCTTTCCAATCCAATCCTTCAAATATAATTACCGTGTCATCTGCATATGAAATTATTTTTCCTGATATATTAGAAATATTGCAAAGATTATTTATAAAAATCAAAAAAAAGAATCGGAGCTATAACTGTGCCTTGAGGAATTCCGGTTTTTATAATTTTAGGGTGACTAATTTGGTTTTCAATTTTAACATATTGTTTTCTGTTCGATAAGTATGTAGCAAAAACATTCAATGCAGTGCCTCTAATACCGATATATTCCATCTTTTGTAACAATTTTGAATGAGACACTGTATCAAATGCCTTTGCTAAATCCAAAAAAACTGCTATGCATTTTTTATTATTATGTATACTATTATTTATAGAGCTCGTTAATTTGTAAATGGCATCGTTGGTACTAAAAGTATTTCTGAAACCAAATTGGTTTTCAGATATAATTTTATTAGAATCTAGAAATTCCTCAAGGCGGTTTTTTAACGCTTTTTCAAAAATTTTTGCAATATTATTAATAACTGATATTGGTCTATAATTAGTTGTATCTGTTCTAGAACCACTTTTATAAATGGGTGTGACAATGGATTCCTTGAAATGTGCAGGGACTAAACCTGTAGCGAAGATTATATTAATAATATGAATTAAAGGTTTTATTAAATATATGTGGCAAAATTTAATTATTTTTACGGGTATTTGATCCAAACCTGTGGCACTATTATTTTTTAAACTGGAGATATATTTGATTATTTCATTTTGAGTAACGGGTTTTAAAAATATGCTATTAGGTGCTGTATAATGATTTTCATCTGTGACATTTGGGGATGGGGTAATTGATTCTGCCATGATTGAACCGATATTTATAAAATATTGATTAAACATATTAGCTTTCTGCTCACTGTCCTGTATTATTAGTTGACCACTATCATCTTTAATATTTATCTTTTGATTTTTAGTTTTAGTACAATTTGTTGCTTCATTTATTAGTTCCCAAATCTTTTTCAAATTATTTTTTGAATTATTAATTTCATTTTTATAATAGTCATCTTTAGTTTTTTTTAATAATATTTGTTAATTTATTTCTATATGTTTTATATTTATTTACTAACATCATATTGTTCTTGTCATTTATTACTTTTTTTTTATTTGATCCCTTTTTTTATTGACTCCATAATATCGGTAGTGATCCATGGTTTAATTTTCTGTTTGTAGTTTGGTAGCTTAATTGTGCTGGTAGCATTATTTATATGAGTTTTGAATATCTTAATAAAGTTATCTGTACATGTATCACTATTGTTGTATTTGAGTACGTCAACCCAATTTTCTAGACTCAGTTGTTGTAAAATTTTATTATAGTCAATTTTTTTTATTAAATTTTTACTATTATTTTCAGTAGTTATTATATTATTACAGATTTCTATATTTAATAACACAGGATAGTGGTCAGTTAAATTGGATTCTAATATGAACGGAGAAAATTTGGATTTATTTATATTAGTTCTAGATTTGATAAAAATGTGATCTATACAGCTTGAGGTATCGCTTGTTACTCGGGTGGGTTTGTTTATGTATGAAATATAGCCATATTTTGACATTATATTTAAATAATCGTTTGTACAGTTAGAGTGTTTGTTTAAAATATTAATATTTATGTCACCAATAAACAATTCAATATTATTATCATGAGTAAGGTTTAGGAAGTCATTTATTTCAGTTAGAAAAATATTTGTATCTGATGAGGGTGAGCGATAGATTCCAGATATACCTATAGTAAAATTGTTTAAGTGAATAGTAATTTTGATAATGTTTAATAATGTTAATTTATGAATTTTTACGTTCGTTGCCAATGTATTTTTTATATAAATTATTAGTCCATCATTTTGATTTATTTCGGGTTCATTAAAAAAAGCCAGTATACCCCGGTATATTATAATTGTCAATAGAATTAATTTTCCATGTTTCAGAGAGAATTATCACAGAAAAATTTGTTACTCCAGTGCTAATTAAAACAAGAAGTTCGTCAACATTTTTTTGTATGCTTCTAATGTTAAGGTGGATGATGTTCAGTGATTTTGGATTAGTTAAATAGTTACCATAATCTTGTAGATTATTTAAAATATTTGTTTCAACCTCCTGATACTCCTCTAATTCATTAAGTAGGGTAAGTTCCTCCATTTAGCAGATTCCAGCCGGGGCCAATATTTTTTACAGTATATTAAATCTTAAAGGAAACAGCGATTAGTAATTCTTATAAAAAACATAAACATACATACATATAATATAATTGTGAGAAGTTGGTGTACTACATACAGTAGCTATACTTATATATGTGTATTTAATCTATAGAGTAGATAAACAAATAAAAAAAAAAAAAGAAAGAATGAGAATAAATTTTTGGTGATGCTTATTTTCTATGTGGTCAATAAATTAATACTAATTAAGTACATAAGAAAAAGAAAACGAAGAGGGTACATTACTAATTATGATTATATTATATGATAATTAGATCAATATTAAATTTGCCACATAAGCAATACAGAATATATAGAATTATATTGAGAGATATCAGTAACACATATTCAATTTGTACCACAATGTGTGGTTAAAATATATTTATTTAGGAAATTAAGTAAAATTATGATTAATTAATTAAGATAGAAAAATAATTAATTGTTGATGCTCAGACAACAAAAAAAAAACTATGAAAAATTAGATAAGTAGATATAACCTATATAATTTAGGAAATAAGCTAGATATATTAAGAAATAATAAAAAAAATTATGGTAGAGAAAAATGAAACATATTATGTATATTTAGAAAACCTCGATATCGTCTGCTTGATAGTTTCCTTCTAAAGAATTGTTTATCTGGGGTTTATTTTGACTCATCGTATATTTAACACCGTTTTCCGTCCATTTTATTTTTCCTTCTAGTGTCCATACATTTCTTTTTCCATATTTTTCAATTTTTTCTTTAAGTAACTGCATTCTTTCCTTTGTTAAGTCTTCTCTTATTGTTATTTTTGTACCTTTTAATTTATTTTTGTTTTTATAGATTTCTGCCTTTTTTTCATGAGATTTAAATTTAACAAAAATTGCCCTTGGGTTTTTTTTCATCTCTTTTACCAATTCGAAATGCTTTTTTCAATATCATCTGATATAATATTATTTATTAGTAATTTGTCCGTTATAATATTTAATATTAATTCGTGTGTTTCTTCATTGGATTTTTCTGGTAGTCCAAAAATTCTTAAGTTATTCATCCTAGTGTACTGTTCCAAATTATCCATTTTTTTCATTATTGTAGTTATATCCATTGTGTTCTTCTTTGTTACGGTTTTTAGTTTTTTTACTTCTCTGTCTAAGTTGTCAAATTTGCTGTTTAATTCGGCTATACCTTCATTACCTTTTTCTACACACTTAAGGATTTTATTTAGCGTTTCTTGCGATATCATTTTATCGTTTTCACTAATCGTATTGTTTTTTATATTGATATCACTTGTTTCGCCGTCTTTGTACTTTTTATCATCCTTTTTTTGCCTGCTCTTGTTGAGACAGATATTTGGTTTTTGTCCATTTATAGTAACTCGAACACTGATATTAATTAATTATCACTAATTAATGACTGTTTTTAATGTTTTTTTTTATACACAATCTTCTCTATATTATTACTTATTGTAATTTTTTTGAAAAATTATTTTAGATTATTAACTATTTCCACTTAACTTATGTATTATATCGGAGCCGACTGTATCGCGTGCTAGTCAGTTGAAAGCGCCATCTACTATTGTAGATGGCGCTTTAAATAAGTACTAAGTACTTATTTAAATTATACTCTTTACAATAGAGCAGAAATGTTTAAAAAATAAAACATTATTTGAATCTGTAAAGAAGTTTTATTTAAAAAAATATATAAAATACAAGTACAATGTTAATTTATTGTGGATAATGTTCATAGACATCTTCTATTTCTACACGTGTCTGTCCACAAATGGTTGCTACAGTTTTTTCGACTAAATTTTTGATATGGATGAAGCAGGTTCAAGAAATAATTTTGTAATATACTAAGTAGACATTTTATGTGCGTTCTATGAGTGTATTTTAAATTCTGAGTTTTGCTTGATTGTATTTTTTCCTCCCATTAATATCTGTTTACTATTTCTTGTAGGACTGGTATTTCCGAAGTTTTCAGATTTCTAAAATGTCAGACGCCATTCCAAACCTGCCCAATATGGGACACTTCTAGCACACTAACAAACAATTTTCAACGTGAGACTACAAACTGCCGACTAAACTCGCAGAGATAACTTGGCCGTTTGTGGGGAGAGACGCTCCTGACGCGTGCCGTTCAAATTCAGAAATACGGAACGTCTCGTGTTCTACGCCCGTCCCGAAGTCTCCGTGTGTGGTTGGCTATTGTTTTCTTCTTCTTCTTTGGCTACTTCATCCAAAGTAATTTGAAAATTAGTGCATCTTTCAATCATTTTAACATTATACAATAAAGAATATAACGTGACACCGCGTGTACACACACACACACACTAATAAGAAAAACACACATATGTGACGCTGCTCCGAGTTCGAATTCTTTATAAATGTTCATCGAAGTTTTGTATATGCTCATTTTATGTCTCGATCGCTACACAAATTTTAAATACATACAATCGAAAGAACGAATATTTGTCTTTCGTTCACCATAGGTCACAAATGCAAAAAATATATTCAATACTGGTAACATATTTATAAAAAAAGCTCCGATTTTAAGACACATGCACTCTATCGCAAATTCCTGTTGAATGCGAATTATAATGAAAATGGTTGAAGCCCTTCGCTTTAATTTGCATTTTTTTTTCAATGTGTGAAAGTTAATTTTTCATCATTTGAGAAAAAATTGCAAAAAATGTAGTCAACTCATTTTCTGTCCAGAACATTTGCACATTTTTGACTACCATGATACCGAAAAGTGACATATAAAGATACTAAAACCAAACATACTAACGAGTATATTCAAAGATATAGACAATTTAATGAAGTAAACTCTAAAAATGACAAAAAAAAGTTTAATTTTATTTTTCAATGTAAAAAAACATGTGCTACGTTTAAAAATTTGTATAATAATGACAGTAGTACTCTTCTCATTTAAAACAGTTTTTTGTGCCAAAACGCACGGATAAGGCTAATTTGGGCGTTCGCTCTCTGGCTCACGAACCCACAATTTTGTTTCTTTTTTTTACGAGAAAACGGTTATATGTACGAAATTTACTTTTTTGTATAGAATTTTGTTATCCTAAATAACTTCGATTTTTTTTGTATTTTGCGTGTTTCAAGTTATTTAAAAAAAAACTGTTTTGGGAGTTTGACTCAATTTTGTTTATATTGCAACCACCGTACACTAGAAATTTTTTTATACTTTTCTACTAGCAGACCTAATAAAAAAAAATTTCACCTAGGGATTATTTTATTTCATCTCAAAATCCCTGGGGACTGGGCTGATAGTGCGCTATATCATCATTAAAAATCTGCAGAGTGCTTTTTAATTTGTGATTTTTTTTTATTGTGAAAATTTTCAATTTGACTCTTTCGAAGAAGCAACGTTCGATTATATGAAAAAAATAATATCTGCTAAGCAAATCAAGTTAATATCTTCGCTAATAATGACAAATGCTTTAGAAGAAGGGTATAATTCATTGTACCTTTTCAAAAATTGCGTTAACAGAATTAAATAATCTTTCATTTCGATAAATTCTACAGCGAAAAACAGTAAAAAGTGGCATATTTTTTAAAGTGGTGGCGTTTCCTTTAAGCCCTGATAGTTTTTGCTATTACCAAGTGGAATACATATAACGTGTGCAAGTTTTCATTTCTATTTCCTCGGCTATGATCTCGAATGACTGGGCTATTATTTATTGCAAGATATTTGAATCTCTAATTGCTGGTAAAATTCAACGAACGCTAAAAGTACTTTTATGTGCCCTGTTAAATCAAGAAAAAAGTACTTCATTTGTAACACTCTGTTGATTTTACAAACTCGTAAATGTTTTTGATCCACAAACACAACACAGTTTTGTTTGCACTTCACTGTTTCATTTTAGTATTGAAAATACTTCTGAGCGCATGTATATGGGGGCCGTCTACGCATAAATGGAGCGACATGAGATATATCTGTTAGCCAGCATTATATAAAAGCCATATATTGTGATGACGGAGCTTGTTTATATATTTAAATAGGTTCTTTCATATACGTACGTATGATTATAATACACGATGGCTCTGAAAGGCTCCAACAAACCACAACAAACAAAAAAAACTAGAAATGTACTTTAAAACTAGAAATTTCTACTTTTAAGATAGAAATTTCTACTTTTGGAACTAGAAACTTCTACTTTTAAAGTAGAAATTTCTACTTTAAAACTAGAAATTTCTAGTTTCAAAAGTAGACATTTCTACTTTAAAACTAGAAATTTCCAGTTTTAAAGTAGAAATTTCTAGTTTTAAATTTTTGATCTTAAGAAGCACGGCACCCAAAACGGGTTTATTGCCAATACCGCTTTACTTTAGTCTGAGGCTTGCGAGTGGCTTCTAGGTAAAAATGTCCTGTATAAAACTTTTTCAGAACACGGAAGTTTTGTCTGAAACATAGCTCCATAGCTATGGAGTTTCAAAGTAGGACTGATCAATGAAAGTTCCAAGAACGCTCAGTTCTGAGCTAAATTTATATTTTTTAGAAAATCATGCCTTTGAAAAGTTGAGCTAATAATATAATATGCCCCAAATTAAAAAGAAAAAACAATAATAAAACGATCAACACGTTCAAAAATAAGGTGTTGCGGTCTTAAACCGCACACACTGTATATGTATATAGGGAAATTTCTTATAAACATAGGTGTGTTAAGGCTTTGTTTTTGAGATACATCTTTAGCTCCGACTCTTCACTATTATCCAAAATTTTGTTTATGGAGTTTCTCAATATCTTAATCATTCTTAGATTATTTTTACGACTCTCAACACGTTTCTTTACCAATGATAAACCTAAAGCTTTCAAATATTCTCTTCTTCTCATGAACTAGTTATTGTTAAAACAATAAATAATCTGGGAATTTATTCCAGCCGTATTCATAAGAGAAAAGAATACAGTAAGTGACCAACGACGACTATTACAAACACGTTGTATGTAGATGAAAGTTCATCTATTACATCGACACCTCCCTTGGTTTCGTTATAGAATTGAATTATTTCGGGAAGATTCTTCTCTCCAGGCTCAATCATGTTGTCATCATGTAGAGTTGACAATACATTTTTGCCTTTTACCAGTATATTTGAGATTATTGTCATATCTTACTGAAAGACAAATAAACTGGAACAAGGTTTTCTATTTTTTTACAGACAACATCTGAGGAGGTATATGTCTTTTGTTTTTTCTCATACTTTCAACAGCTGTTGGCTTATGCTGGCTAAGGAGTTCTTTTATTATTTCATAACTTGTATATCAATTGATGAGAGTCACATTTCTATTTGTTCCCGCAATAGGTTTTACTAGACAAGTAACGATGTAATATGGTTTGTTACTGCATTTGTATGGCCCATTTGGCTGGTGACCAACATAAGCCTCCATATCCAAAACATAGAAACTTTTAGCATCTACCAACACTTGAACTTTTGTGCCGTACTTAGATGGTTTATTTGGTATGTACTGACGGAAGGAACACCTTCCTCTGATTGCTTCTAGTTTTTCATCTAACGTCAGGTATTCACTTGGGGAATAAGAAGCTTGGTAGTTTTCGACAAACGTTTCAAATATCGCTCTGATTGGTGCCAATTTGATTTTTTCCTTTCAGCTCTATTATTTGTATTGTCGAATCAAAGGCAGGTCAAAAGAAACAAAAATCGTTTCATACTCATTATAGCTGGGAAAGTCTCTATTCCAGTGCCATCAGTTTTATAGAATTCTTCAATATTCCTGTGGTTATTTCAGAAAACTTCAGATAAATACAATAGACCAAAAAGTGCCAATACCTCACACTCTGTGGTTTTTCCTACGTGATAATTATTCTCTTCATATTTGGCTGCCTTTTCTTTAATTTTTACATTATGTGTCATATCCAAAATCATTTGTTGGTTAAAAAATAAACTCCAGCATTTCAATGGTGTCTTTCTATTTGTCATAGGCTCTAACACCTGGGAAATGCTTTTTTTTTATTTTTGCTCGAGTTTTCCCATTTTGAGGAGGAAGTTCTTTTAACCATCTAGTATTGTCCTTAGAAATATAATACTTTTTGTTTTCAGCGCAATCATCAGGTACGTATTCGTCTAATTCTTATGCTACGTCCTCCTCCTCTTGAGTATTACACTATTGTCTTCATTCTGTAATTCTTCTCGATCTATTTCAAAATCGTTATCACTATTTTCAAGATAATCCTCGTTTTCTATTTCTTGCCACAACGCCAATAATCGATCTTGTTTCTTTTCATAAATGAAATATACTGTAAATAGATAGGCTGCAATAATAATAATTGGAAAAATTCTTAATAAATATAGTAACCCACTTGAAGACCTCTTGAGACAATTTCATAACAATCCGTAAAACTATCATTTCTTTAAACAGCTAGGGCTTAATACACCCCAATGTACTTTCTATCAATATGCCTCCTTCTAGTGTTGAGGTAATACTAAGCGCTCTTACGAGTCTCACGTGCTTTCAGTATATTGTTTTTTCGAGAGATACTTAAAACGACAGGTGCCAGAATGCGTTGTATGAAGTTTGGCGTCATTTTTAAAATCACTGTGAGTTTGTCACACCCCACCTGTCTAATGCCGGGTTTAAGGTCTAAATTATTAACTCCTCCAATAAAGTAGTTCATATCAAAAGCGATACGAGGCTAGGAGGCCGTCGCCTCTGCCAATAGATCTTTATTAAAAACATTCATCCAAACTGCAGAGGCAGACTGTAAACATTTGCGAATAAAAAAAAATACTTGAATATGACTAATAGTGACCCAATTTATGATTTTACATTTGATTTGTGAGCGGAAAGATGCAGATGGTGCAGTGGTTTGAAGGAGCATGTTAACTTTTACCTGATTTATTACAAAGTATAAGTTTATATGACTCGACCAATTTAAAATAATAGTATTATAATTAATGCGTTTGTTGAGTCTTGTAGAGCATAAGTATCGATTTCAAAATTGTTTTTACAATTCCATTAAAGTTTACTTTATTTCATTCACTAAACTAACGTTGTATTTTCACTGTGAATGATATAAAGTTTCAGTGTGGCCGCTCCTACAACTAAGCATTTATGTTGTTATGATTAAATTCATAAATACTAGTTTAATTGTTATACAGGATGTCAAAAACAAATTTCATCATTCAAAATATAAAAAAGATCACAATGCGTATTCGGAAATAGTTCCTAAAGTAATTTATAACCCTTTAGAATGAAAGAGGTTTTCCAGAATTTGTAAAATGGTTAAAAGCAAAGTGTTGGATGCTATTTAGATACATATGTGGAATTTTCGTACTCGGAAATTTGAGAGAAAATTAATACTAACATATTTTTTTTTTCAATTTTTACGTGACATCTTTGAAAATATTTCATATCAATGAGTGAAAAGAAAACTTATGATATCTTTAATAATAGTTATATCATCGGGAATGTGTCTTGTGGATTTCTGAGATTGATGTTGTTTCCTTAAAACAACTCTATTTATCCAAATATTGACAAAATATCAAATAAAATTTTGAGAGAAACAAATACTAAAAAGGCGAAAATCAAAATTCAGAATTTTGTTTCGTCTTTTTCCCCACTTTCCAGCGATTAATTTTTATTTAAAAAAATTGTAGTGTTTATTTTTTACAGGATATTACGTATCTAGACATGGGTCGTTGGCAATTTTTAATTGGTTATATGGAAATGTTCAGAAATTACCGAAAACGTCTACCACTTTGGGTTCATAGCAATATTATTTGTTAATATGCAGATTCAATAATTTTGAGATACGGTTTTTTTCTGACAAATCGCATTTTTTTCAATAGTCTATGTAAAATAATGGATATGAAAACTCTTACTATTTCTCTGAAAATAGCGCTGTATCGTGCAAGAGTTAAATCTTGTTAAATCTGTGTAATATACTTATATATTACAAAGTGGTTTAGGCAAAGACGAGATGCCCTTTCATTGAACGTAAATGAGGAAGGAAACGCGTAAAACTTCTAGAATGTGCAGTCAATCTGGCATGAGAACGCGTATTTTAAATAGGCAGCGATATAATTTTTGTATTTCGTAGAGGGATCGGTCATTAGTGTAATACTGAGTTTCCGCGGGTTATCATTCGGTCACCATAATCAAAATAAGGGTGCAATTAGTTTTTGATTTATCTCCGTAACCATGAGTCTGACAAAATATTTTTAAGGAGCATTTTTATAAATAATGCAATTCTCTACTACTTTTATTAGCAACTTTTCAGGGTAACATACATACATAATAAAAAAGTTATTAGCAGAGAAATTTAAAAATTATGGGGTGGAAAATTCGAGTGAACTAACTATTTTATAAATATTCTTCTTAGTTTTTTCATCAATTGTAAAGATCTATATTTGCCTAATCTGAGATTGTTAAATCAATATTACATTAGTGACAGCTCATCAGAATCTAAATATTCTGATTCATCAGAAGAAGTCAAATTATTATCCATTGAAACAGATTCAAAAGCTGAGTAATCCTGTTCAATTAAATTTTTATTATGTACAAAAACCAGTTTTGTGCCCTTTTAGTTGTCAGTCTATTTATTTTTATATTATGGACATGAAAATGATCATTCGATTATGACAGTAATTGGTGGACAATGTAAAACTTTTGACGATACTTTGCTTTCACCAGATATTAGCTACAAACCTGACATATTCTAATTACAACACTACCAACTAAAAACCAACACAGAAAATAGTAATATTATATTGCTAGGGCTGCACGATTATGAAATTTGACAATCGATAATCGATTACTAAATATTTGCGGACATTTATCATGTAATTTACGGTAAAAAAATGGATATTAACCAGTAATCACGGTAAGAAAAACAGTAATTCACCAAATTAATTACCATTTTACATCACTGATGGGGACACATTCCAAAGGACATTGCCACCAAAATGTTTTTATCTCCAGTGCATTTTTTATTATTTGTTATGCCAAAAAGTTACTAATAAAAGATGTAGACAATTGCATTATCTACAAAAAATGCTCGAAAAATATGTTTTCAGACTTATGGAGATACGGGGATATATGAAAAAAATTGCACCCTTATTTTGAAGATGGCGGCTAAATGAAAACACCCCCAGGCACTAACACTCAGTTTTACGCTCACGACCGACGTCCCTACGGAACCCAAAAGAAAAATCGCTACCTATCCAAAGTGCACGGTCTCATGCCGGATTTACTGTACTACCTGGAGATGAAGAAGCGAAAACGATATAAACGGTGATGAAAAATCTAACTCGAGTGATTGAAACGGACAAACATCCTAATATTAATATAGGATGTTCTAATGGGAATAAAAATTTAATCATGCAGTATCTACAAATAAACTTGATGAAGAATTGAAAAATACAGTTATGTGGCTTCATGGTCAAGTGGTAAGAATATTTGCTTCTCATCCAGGAGTCCTGGGTTCGATTCCCGGTCGAGGAGCTAGGATTTTTTCTAAACCAGAAATTAACCCTAGCATACTCGGACATTGGGTGTGTGTCCATTGTCTCTAAACGTGTAGCCCTCTCCCACTCAAGGCACCTTGAGGTATCTTCAGGGATACGGAGGGTGGTATTACCTGTGGTGTTTATTTAAAAACAAAAAAATTAATAGGAGAGAAGGTTTATCGATATCAGCTGTTTTTATTACGTTAAGATAATAAAATTATTTCTTATCAATAAATACATGGTACTTTTAAACATGTATTTTATACAGTTTTAAGGTGTAATAAGTTTTATATAATTAATAAGTTATAATGGATTTTTAAGACGTCTCTCTTAGTATATAGATTGAATCTGCAAGAAACTACAACTTAATCAAGAACATGGCTACGTTCCAGGGTACTAGACATTTTTCGGTAATTTGTGAAAAATTCCATGTAGTTAATTAATTGATAAATATGCCCCTTTTAAGAGACTGTAGCTCCCTTATAACCTGATTTAAGGCAAATGTTTCCTTAAGAAGAAAACATTTTAAAAAAAACATTCGCCTTTAATCAGTTCATAAAGGAGCTACAATCCCTTAAAAGGAGTAAGTACAACATCGTTATTTGCCAATAAATTCAAAACGGCTTAAGTTGTAAAAATTAAATTTGGACCATTTATTAATTTCATAACGTTGCATATTTTCTCAAATTTTTATCTAAATATCATGATCTATTGCGGTAGTTACAGGGGGAGTCAGGATGAATTTTCGTTTTAATTTTTTTCTCATTTTTTTAACATTCAAAATGAGAAATGACACCAGTGTTAGAAACTGCATAAAAACGAGCCATCGTTTTGGAGTTATTTGTATTTTAATTTTGCAATATAGGATAGGTATACAATAATGGACATACTTCTACAAAAATAATTCCACAATATTTTAAATTGCTCCACAAAACAATACTTGAAAATATTGTTGAATTATTTTTGTAGAGGAATGTAATTAAGTTCCATTATTACATACCTATCCTGTATTGCAATATTAAAATACTGTTACGTGTTTGCTATCCACACAAACACCTATACTAGTAGATTCGTTGATTGAAAGTCCAGGTAACACTTAATCACTACTTTATTTACTAATTACAATTAACAACAATAGATTAATCGCTTTCCTAATTATAATCACAACTGAACACTTATAAGTCTCTTTCGTATTTCTTCCTTACTCGTTCACGTTCGACTTCAGACTAAGATCTCGGCCCACCGTGCGTCTTATTTATACATCCATTCTCCCGGTCTAGAGCACTCCAGAATATTCCCGGCCGTTCGTGTACAATTCCAGCCTAGTCTAACCAGTCTGCATAGTCCAGTGGCGTAACACTGCCCCCTCCTTAAGCCTGAACGTCCCGATCAGGCAATTCATTATTCCCTGCATATTTGGCTAGTCTCTCTATGTGCACCACCTTCATCTTGGATTTTGGACTTTGCTGAATTCTATATACAACGTCGTTTAGTCTGGTGACCACAGTGTAAGGTCCTTCCCAGGGCGGGTGAAGCTTCGGGGACCTGCCTTTCTTTCGTTGTGGGTTATATAGCCAAACCAAATCTCCAGCCTGGAACCCTCCTGAATTCGCCTTAAGATCATAACGAGCCTTCATGCGATCACTTGCTATGGCAATTCGGTCTCGTACCAGCTCATGAATGTTCCTTAGCCGTTCACCAACTTCATCGGCGTAGTCATTTACGGAAAGTCGCTCCTCATCCGGTGTGCCAAACATCAAGTCACATGGCAGTCTAATCTCACGTCCAAACATCACGCGAGCCGGTGTCTGTTTTGTTGTTTCATGAATGGAGGCCCTGTATGCCATAAGGAAAAGAGGTAAGTGACGGTCCCAATCTCTCTGATGTTTCTCAACCACTTTGGATAGGTGCTCCTCCATGGTTTTATTATATCTCTCCACCATTCCGTCTGATTGTGGATGTAGGGCTGTTGTTCTTGTCTTATGAATTCCCAGTAGGCGACACATCTTCTGAAACACCCCTGATTCAAAGTTTCTTCCTTGATCCGAATGCAATTCTAGGGGCACGCCAAATCGACATACTAGATTATCTACCAGAGCTTGAGTGACAGTGGCTGCTTCTTGGTTGGGTATGGCATAAGCTTCAGGCCACTTACTGAAATAATCCATGGCAACTAAGATGTATTTGTTCCCATCATCTGTCACGGGGAATGGACCAGCTACGTCGATCGCAATTCGCTCAAAAGGAGCCCCTACGTTATATTGTTTCATTTGGCCCTTACTTCTTGTCCGTGGCCCCTTACTTGCCGCACAAACTTCACATTTGCGGCACCAAGCTTCCACATCTTGGCGGCTGTTCACCCAGTAGAATCGTTCGCGTACTTTAGTGAGAGTTTTGTTGATGCCAAAATGTCCGCCAGATGTTCCATTATGCACTTCCTGGAGTACTTTTGGTATGCGACACCTGGGAATTACCAATCTCAAAGTAATTTCCTTCCCGTCTGGACTTTCCCAAGCTATTTTCAACAGTCCATCCTCTACTCTAAGGGAATCCCATTGTGCCCACAAAGCCTTCAGTCCTTCCAGCCTGGTCGGGCTCCTCTTTCTTTCCATTCCAGAATAGGACCAGTTTCTTGATCTTTTAACTGCTCTTCTCTTAATGTCTCTCTTGTCCAGTCGTCAGGAACATCAATTTTAACGGTGTTCACAATTATTATCCCTTGTTGTTTTTCTACCCGGTGGCAGTGCTTGCAGTCTTCCCGACAGGGTCTTCTGGAGAGAGCGTCTGCATTTTTATGGGATTTTCCAGGACGATGTTCGATTTTAAAATCGCACTGCTGCAGTTTTTCTATCCAGCGAGCTAGTTGGCCTTCCGGAGTCTTCAATTGCAATAACCACTTTAATGCAGCATGGTCGGTCCGAACCTTAAAGTGTTGTCCATATAGGTACTTGTGAAAATGGTCTATGGACTTGACAATGGCCAATAGTTCCTTCCGTGTCACACAATAGTTACGTTCTGGCTTCGACAACGTCTTGCTGAAGTACTCAATTACTTTTTCCTGTCCATTTTGAATTTGGGAAAGAACACATCCAAGTCCAGAATTACTGGCATCCGTGTCTAATACGTACAGACCTTTTCGTTCTGGGTATGATAGAACCGGACTCGAACACAGTGCTGATTTTAGTGTTCTGAACGATGTTTCACACTCTTGTGTCCATTGGTACTGAACCTTCTCTTCTGTAAGCCGGTGTAGTGGCTTCGCAATATCGGCAAATCGTTCCACAAATCGTCTGTAGTAAGTGCATAGGCCAAGGAAGCTTCGTACTTCGTGAACATTTGCAGGCCTCGGCCAATCTCGTACTGAGGAAATCTTGTCTGGGTCTGTTCTTATCCCCTCCGAAGACACGACATGTCCTAGGAATTTTACCTCTTTCTGGAACATTAGGCACTTTTTGGGATTCAATTTCAGGTGTGCATTTTTAATTCTTCCAAACACTTCTTGAAGGTTCTTCAAATGTTCCTTAAAATCCCGTCCCATAACCATCACATCATCAAGATAAACTAGACATGTCTTCCAAGTTAGTCCTCGTAGTACCAGTTCCATCAGTCTTTCAAAAGTTGCTGGTGCATTGCACAGGCCGAAAGGCATCACAGTGAATTGATAAAGGCCACTTCCTGTCGAAAAGGCTGTCTTGTCTTTGTCATCTGGATGAAGGCCCACTTGCCAATATCCACTTCGAAGATCTAGAGTGGAAAACCACTGTGAACCTGCCAGCGTACTTAGTGTGTCATCAATTCGGGGTAACGGATAGCTGTCTTTTCTAGTGACGTCATTCAGCTTCCTGTAGTCGACACAGAATCTTAAAGTTCCATCTTTCTTAGCAACCAAAACTACTGGAGACGACCAAGGACTGGTTGATTCCTCAATAACTCCGTCTTTAAGCATCTTCTGTACCATTGCAGAAGCCTCTTCTTGTTTTGCTAATGGGAGCCTCCTAGGTGGTTGACGAATAGGAGCTGATTCACCAGTATTTATCCGATGTTGCACTATGTTGGTCTTTGTAAGAGCTTCTGTGTCCTTTGCAAATACTGTACTTTCCTTCTTCAAAAATTTTAAAGCTTCTCTATGTTCATCTGGAGTTAAATGTTCTAACTGGGCATTTAACATTCTTACAACTTCTTGGTCCATATCTGTTGACGAAGCTCCAATGATTTGTTCTTCACATCTCGCAATCCATGTGACTGGTTCGTAGGTGCCAACTGCTTCGCCTTCTTTGAACGTCACTGAGTGTGAATTTAGGTTAACCATTCTAATCGGTATCTTATCTGTAGTCTGTGTTAAAGTCCTTGCCAGGATCACATTGTCTGTCATTTTAATTGAGTCATCCTTCTCAACGAGGCCAAAGCGGTATCCCACAGAATTTTCCTCCAGGACTGCCTCAATTACTTTCTCTGTTCTTGCAGGAATTTTTATGGTCCTCGAAGTTAGTAGTCTAATATTATGGAATTTTTCATCTGTCGTTGAAAGAATAATTTCTTCATTTCCAATCCTGAGAACTCGTTCTCCAACGTCAAGCACAAATCCATATTTTTCCATAACGTCTAATCCTAAAATGAAGTCATCTGTAATGTCAGCTACGATAACCTGATGTTTAAAACATAAGCGGCCAATCTGCAGCTCCATGTCGACTTCCCCATGAACCACCGCCCTATCTCCCGTAGCTGTTCGGATGACTAATCCATTCTGTTCTTTATTTACTTTGAAACCCATTATGAATCCTGCCCGTACTATTGAGGACGTAGCTCCTGTGTCGATTGTGAACACACATTTCTTCTTATTTACATAACCCTCCAACAACAGACTACTTTGAACTCTTCGAAGTTGGGAAACATTTATTTCTCGGGGGGCACAACATCTCTTAGCCAGCGCAGCCCCCAAATTGCCAGCCATCTTTAGTTTTCCTGAGACTCTTCAACCACAGCAGCATTTACCCTTTCTGGGCTGCGTTGACGACAGTTTCTCTTGATATGGCCCACTTTGCCACACCTATAACAACGGATGCCTCCATTCGGCCTCCCACTATTTTGTTGTTGGTCTTGTCTCTGCTGCGAGTTCGATTTTGTCAGTAGTTGGGTGATCATTTTGTGTATATCAGATATCAGATTTTGTGTTGTGTTGTCTGGCTTGTCTTCCTCCACACTCACAGCTCGTACTCTCGGATTTGATTGGGTGGTATCCTTATAGGCAGCCTCAATCTCCACTGCATGTACTAAAGCCTCACTACTAAGCTTATGCCTGGCTAACTTAAGAATTCGTCTAACTTCCTGGTCCCTTACTCCATCAATAAATGTACCAACTGCTAACTGTTGTTGAAATTCCATTGGTGCATCAGGATAGGCTAGATGGGCTAATCTTTCTACCGCAGCTTCGAACTCCTGGAGGCTTTCTCCACCTCGTTGTCTGCGTGATTTGAGCTGAGCCTGATATACTTGGGCGAGATGTTGGTCGCCATATCTTAATTCTAACGCTGCCTCCAAAATGCCAAAGTTTTGTTGCTGTGCGGCAGGAATTGTTTGGAGCAGGTCTAATGCTTGGCCCCTTAGAGCTAATACCAATGCTGTTGCTTTTTCCTCATCGTTCCAGTTATTTGAACGTGCAGCTGCCTCAAATTGTCTCTTATAAGTTGACCATGAACTTTGACCGTCGAAGGAAGGTGGTTGTAACCTAGTACCAGACGACAGTACTAATTGGCCACTCCTCTCCCTTAATTGTTGCTTGAGCCGGGCTACTTCTCCTTCAACAATACTGACTTTTCCCTCAACTTGACCGACTTTTTCTTTAACTTCACTGACCTCTCCTTTAACTTCACTGACCTCTCCTTTAAATTCATTAACTTGTCCTTCGACTTCACAAACTTTCCCTGTGACTTCAGTGACTTTTTCGATAACATCTCCTTTAAATTTTTCAGTGAGGGAGAAAATGGCTGCCTGCTGTTCCTCTAGGCTTCTTTTTATATCTTGGTTTTCCTCCAATCGTCTTATTTCCAAGCCCTCCATCATTTTTCTTAAGTCATCTTTTTCTTCCTGGCGTTTTCTCTCTTGAGCTTCCATAATTTTCCTCTGTTCGTCTTTCTCTTCTTGTCGTATTCTCTCTTGTTCTTCTTTTTCTTCTTGTCGTCTTCTCTCCAGGCCTTCGATCATTTTTGTCAAGTCTTCTTTTTCTTCCTGACGTTTTCTCTCTTGATCTTCTTTTTCTTCCTGTCGCTTTCTTTCCTGATCTTCCATAATTTTTCTCTGTTCGTCCATCCGTTGTAACAATGCTGCAAGCATGGCCTGTGTTTGCTTCTCCGCCATACTTCTTGTTGTTGCCATTAACTCACGACACGTAAATCAATTTCGGAATAAAGTTTATTACACTATAAAGTCCGTAAAATGTTGATATCACGTCTATTTTAATAATGAAATGTTCCAGAAAAATCTCGAAACAGCACTAGAAAGTCTTATTTAGAGTCTATACTTCTTTTGTGTTGACAAAATTCACTTATCTCCACTAGTTGTCCAATGGAATGTTCGAGAATTTTCACGAAATATCACTAATAAGTCTTATTTTGAGTCTATAACACGTTTCCGTTAACACAGTCTACGTATCTGCTGTGGTTTCCAAATCGAATGTTCTAGAATTGTCACTAAAAGTCACTTATAGTCTTGTTTTTAAGTCTACAACACGTTCCCGTCGACACAATTCACGTATCTCCTGTAGTTTCCAAATAGAATGTTCTAGAATTTTCCTGAAATTGCACTAGTAGTCCTTTTTCTCAGTCTACAACACGTTATTACTAGCGGCACTCGCGTATTTGCAACTATTTCTAAATCGAATGTTCTAGAAACTTCTCGAAAATCTACTTTAAAGTCACTATTCAGTCCAGAAATAGTCCTCCAAACACTGTCCAGTAGCTTAATTCTCCGTGTTACCACTAATTTCTGAGAAGAACACTGTAGAACCTTTTCGAATATTCCAGAAATTTCTCTTCCAATCCACTTCCGACACCAAATTGTTACGTGTTTGCTATCCACACAAACACCTATACTAGTAGATTCGTTGATTGAAAGTCCAGGTAACACTTAATCACTACTTTATTTACTAATTAACAATTAACAACAATAGATTAATCGCTTTCCTAATTATAATCACAACTGAACACTTATAAGTCTCTTTCGTATTTCTTCCTTACTCGTTCACGTTCGACTTCAGACTAAGATCTCGGCCCACCGTGCGTCTTATTTATACATCCATTCTCCCGGTCTAGAGCACTCCAGAATATTCCCGGCCGTTCGTGTACAATTCCAGCCTAATCTAACCAGTCTGCATAGTCCAGTGGCGTAACAATACTAATAAGTCCAAAACAATGGCTCCTATCTAAATTTAGTAAGAGCACTTTTTTTATGCAGTTTTTAACACTGGTGCCTTTTTCCATTCTAAATATTAAAAAAAAGACAAAAACAGTTATAGCGAAAATTCACCCTGACCCTCCTGTAACTACCCCAATAAATCATATTTGGATAAAAATTTAACAAAATATATAACATTATAATATTAATAAATGGTCCAAATTTAATTATTGCAATTTAAGACGTTTTGAAATTATTGGCAAATAACTATGTTGTACTTACCCTCTTATGGGCTCCCTTGATTTAAGGCAAATATTTATATACAAGACACAACTTATTTTTTCTAGTTCTATCACCCCTTTGAAGGAAAGCACTTAATTATGGGATATCTTGTATAATACCGTGTATAAGAAAACCACTACGATTTCTGAAAAATATAAATATATTTCTGAAAAGAAGAGAAAAGACGGAACAAACTAAAAATAGTTTTTTCTAAAATTAGTTAAGAATTTCAAAAGTAATAAGCGTTTAAGTATTTTTATTACTTTAAGTGATCCACTCCAGTTGACGACTAGTGTACATTCATTTATATTTATTCAAAAATGCACAAATTAAATCAACGTGTTTTCCTAACGGTGATTTCCTGGGTCTTAAGTAATCAGTAATCACAGACACGTTAATACTTCTCCAAATTTAGAGCGTATATTGGATGCAATCATATTTCTTACACGTGATTGTATGGTTGCATAATATCGACTTTAATATGGTAGGTAATCATAATCAATCGATTTTATTATACATTCATGATTATGAGGAATATGGTTGTTTAATTTATCAGTGAAATAATAAAAGTTTTAAATTACAAAACATTATATTAGTTTTAAATTACAAAGCATTATAATATACTCCATGGGTAACGTATTCAATAAGATTTTGTTATTTGAAAAGGAACTACAATAATTTTGGTCTCAGGATCATATAAACACCGCCCAGGGATGTTGATAAAATAAAATGCATAACGAAAGTTTGGCGTTTTTCAAAAAACTAAATAATAAAAATAGTGAAAGAAGCCTTAATAAATGAAACTGTCTATGAGAGCTGTAGCTTCTCCTCTATAGGAAGTATGCTTTCGAGATTATATCTTATCAAAAGCACAAATAAATCCCCACTATGTAAGGATATCTCCTTCAACTGTACAGGATATTCTGGGCTTAACTTGTACAGTATGTGTACTGAATCATTAGACATGGGTCACTTAAATGGTAATATTATAATGAAAACCAAAGGTAGACAAGCCATCGCTCGTCAGCGTTAGCATTAACAGAATAGGGAATTCATTTTCCATCTAGTTGTCGTGCGGTCAACAGTACACGCTGCGCACGATACGATGTCAATTTTCAGTCTTTCTTCAGTGTACTGTGTCTAATACATCAATACACATACTGTATACAGTAACCATAGGGTGTATGCAAAGCTTTAAGCTAGAACCTTGAGGACAACTACTCGAACGTCTTTGGAGTCTCCTTAAGATATAATTATGTTAAGGGAAATAAATGCACAGTGTGTTTAATTTTCATCATCACTACTATTAAGCCAGTCTCTATGACAGGCATATCACTGTTTGTAAAATATATGATGTGTTGAGAGGTATGAAACTTCTCGTATGGTCTAAATGCTGCTATCCGACCGACATCATAGATGTTTCTGTGGCGGATAGCGACTTGCGAAGCAAGTACCGAAAGCGGCGACCTCTAGCCAAGGTAGACTAAACTACTGTTATTAAATATGATTTGAAGGAAACAACTACTCAGCGGGCAAATACCCCGACCTGCATTGGATTACACCTTCAAATCATGATAGATCGATAGCCAATATATATAATATGATATTTAGTCCACCTGGGCTAGAGGTCGCCGCTCTCGGTACTTGCTTCGCAAGTCGCTATCCGCAACAGAGACATCTATGATGTCGGTCGGATAGTAGCATTTAGACTATACGAGAAGTTTCATACCTCTCACCACTACTCAATTTACCTTAGTTAATATATGACTAGCAGGTTGGCCACTATCATTTGTCTGTTCCATAACCTGTGACATACTGAGGAGAACAAATAAGTTCGAAACCGGTCTATGCCTGGTTAGGAATTGACAAATGATATTGGCTATCGATCTATCATGATTTGAAGGTGTAATCCAATGCAGGTCGGGGTATTTACCCGCTGAGTAGCTGTTTCCTTCAAATCATATTTAATAACTGTAAAATACATGTTTATTATTAGTAACTCGACTATTGATTGTTAGCGTTTATAAGTTACCATTTAAGACTACTGTGTTGCTTTTCAGTGGCATTTCAGTCATTGAATTTAAAACTAGAATTAACTCCAGCGTCTTGATGTCTCGTCAGTTCTTTCTACAAGGAGATCCTCTTCCTGCTCAACTGGAAGATTCCCTGAGCGCAAACCAATTCTAAAAGTGAAAAAGGAAAATTAATACAAAAATTACCTCTTCCATTCCATACTTTTAAAAATAATCGAAAGTAACCATTAGGTAACTATTATATTTCAGTATCCCAGTCGGCTGTAATATTGAATCATCATCAATGCTGTTTTTATTTAGAATATTTTACAGGGGCCCTCTTCATTTATTACACAAATATAATAGAAAGATCTATCAAAAAAACAATAGATACGTATATCTCCAGGGCATTTTACCGAATAATGATGGGCAAAGTCTATTGATCTTCTACATAGGATTTTTTTCACCTATAATAATATTTCTTGGCACAGACATCACTAATATAGTAAATACAATGGCAAAGAAACAAGAAAATGTAGAATATATTCTTAAATACATTCATAAGATTATTAGTCTGAACATGACTTCAATAAGTTTGTCCCAAGTTTCATAAATATTGAACATCCGTTTACCATGGTATCCGCATTAGTAAATTTATAGAATTTGTGATTGCATATTATGTTTTCACTTTACTGCCTGTAATTACACTTATTCATACAAATATTAAATAATTCGTCAACAAAAATTTAAAAAAAATTATCCTGGCTAGGTGCTGCTTAACAGTAATTTCTTATCATCATATTCAATTTGACATGAACAAAATAAATTACTTCTTGTACGAATAAGAATAAAACAGTATTTTACTGCCTCAAAATAAGGAGTAAAACGAGCGTTTAACCCCTGAGAAATTTAAAGTCGCCATGGAAACCAATGAACAATACAAACATAACGAAACATCAACATTTGTATTATGTCAAACTTTTAATGGCAGAAAGAACAAAAAATTAAAAATCAAACATATAAACCATAAAAAGTAACTTATTTCAAATCAAAATTAATATTAATGAGATAATTTTCACTGTTCGTAATATTTGGTAAGTAATAATATTTAGTAATATTTAGTAATCTAAACGTCAAACAGAAATATATAAGAAGTAATGTCAAATAGACAATTAAATACAAGGATACCTAGATAAAATCAGAATGAAATACAATTACTGTTCGTTAGTTTTTACATTTCATTGTTTTGTAATAAAAATTGTGCCCGTTCGAACAAAAAATATTGTATGCACCTCGGGAGTATAGTGCATAAATAACTATTAATTGGAAATATTCCATTTCTTTTATTGTTTATATAAAATAATTAAAATGAACAAAAAAATAAGATAAATGGGATAAATGAGATAAATGAGATAAATTGGATAAATGAGACAAATGAAACAAATCAGACAAATAAGATAAACGAGTCAAATGAGATAGACGAAACAAACGACACAAATGAAACAAACGAAATATGAAATAAAATAATTTATTTTTCATTCATTTCAAATTGGGTAATGATACTGTCGAAACCGACATTATTTTTTTAATTGAATGAAATTAATTTTAAACCTTTTTTTCAGTAACACTTAATTTTAAGAGCGCTCTGGAGTCACTAAGCAACCCACCATACACCTAATCCAATTTTTGCCCATAAATCTTGTAAATATAAAATTAGGCAAAAACGACAGAACTTCCTACATTTTACCAATTCATTGCCATTTGGACAGATTAATTTAATATCAAAATTACATTTCATAAGAACGGAATTGTGTATTTGGCTGGATATGAGGATATTTAAAATTACGTTCTTATGAAATGTAATTTTGATTTTAATATAATCTGTCCACATGGAAATGAAGTTGTAAAATGTAGAAAGTTCTGTCGTTTTTGCATAAATTTATATTTACAAGATTTATGAGCAAAAAATTGGGTTAGGTGTATGGTAGGTTGCCTAGTGACTCGGGAGCGTTCTTAAGAGGAATTTTCAAGATTTCTTTTCGGAATATTTCCTAATTCTGAGAAATTTTTATTTGAAACAATTTTTGTCCCTGGTGCACCAATTTCACTGATATTCAATACGGTTCGTTGTCGGATCTCTATTATGTGTAAAATTTCAGATTTCCGCGTTGATACGTATTTGAGAAAATGTGGTCACAACAATAACCACTGACACAGACACACAGAAGGCATGCCAATTTGAACAGTTGCTCTACTTTCGGGTTTCAAAACGTCCATTTTCATCATAATCTGGAATTCAATTTTCTTCACGATGCCAGTACTTTCTCTATCTACAGATAGATGAGAAAGTAAAAATGTGACATCACAGTGGTGATCATAACTTTACTTATATAGCGGCGTCACATCCAAGGCATTAAGATCAGATCAGGTAAGGTCAGGTAAGGTCATATAAATTCAATTCAGCTCAGTTAGCTGAAATGAGTTCAATTCAGTTCGGTTCAATTCAGTTCAGTGTAGTTCAATTCGGTCAAGTTCAGTTCAGTTCAGTTCAGTTCAATTCAATTCAATTCAATTCAATGGAATTGAATTAAATTCAATTAAACCTCATTCAATAAAATAATTCAATTAAATCCTATTAATTTTAGTTCATTTAATTCAATATAATTCAATTCAGTTGATCTAATTTACTGATATAATAGTATATTATTCAACGACTTGTGTCGAAAACCTCACCCTAGTGAATAATACCCAAGTAACATTTCACAGACTACCGACTACTTTTTTTACTAATTTCAACGTCAGAATTAGTACAAATATTAGTCAAGTAGCGCCTTAAATTTTATAGTTATAATACAACGTCGTAGCAACATAGCTTGAACCTCGCAAACCTACTGATTCAAATCAAATAACAATTCCGTGCTTTGACTAACATGTTCTGGTAGATCCAATGCAATTTTAATACAAAAATTCAGAGCCAGTGAATAATGAATAGCATTATCCTTGAGGAAGCAGGTACATAATGGATAGATTATTTAATTGTCGTGCATAAAAACATTTATGCACAGTATTGCATTTTACTTATTAAAATAAATATATAGACCTGGAGACATCAACAGGCACTTAGAAGAGGAACACACATTTTGTTGAAGTATTTCATTAAATGGGTTTAGATATTGTTTAGTTAATTGAAAATGCAAATATGACGAAACGATCTAAGTTTCCAAAAGACTAGTATAAAATAAAAACAGTATAAAATAGTAATAAATAATATTTTGGTCGAGGTAACAATATGCCCAATATCAGAACAAAGAATATAACACAATAAATATTTATGTAAATTTGGACACATTGATAATGCCCCCCTGAATGTATACATGCATGTTTTGAGATCATAAACTTTCTCACATGAAAGAAGATAAATGAAATATCCTTCTCAGTGGTCCAGTGTAGACTTGTATTTGTTTTTCCCACCTGGTTAAGCAGTTAAGCAGTAAGTGCAAGCAGCGGATTTATACATATTGCCAACAACGGCAATGCACTTAGCCGAATAATCTGAATGTTGTACCTACACGGGCGAACTATGTGTATACCACAGCCTTTGGTCACGATTCTATTATTGATATTGGGTCAGGAGTAAACTGCCCTGGATCTCAGAACTGAAATTTGCCTTAAATTAACATGCACTGAGAGAATGATTTAGTTGGGAGAAATAAATTTTATTTCAACCATATAAATGATTTCTTTGTATTTGGGAAACTTAACATTTAATTGGGAGAATTAAGGCATTTATTTGATTAAAAGCCGAATATTTAATATTATCAATTAAATCAAAATACTTATTTGTAAGAAATATTTGTTTCCGAACATTAAATATTTATTTGTGAACATTAAACATTTGTTTCTGAACTTTAAATATTTGTTTCTGAGCATTAAATATTTATTTCTCAGGAATAACACTTTTTACAGAAAATTGCGTGGATTTATTGTTGATGAATACACTAATTTCAGGAAAATTAATTCCGTTTTTAATTTATTTATAGTGAACAAATATTTATTTCTCAAAAACAATGAAAATTTCATATATTCATTAATATTAAATAAATTGTTAATTTTTGTTAATAACGATGTTTAATTTATTTATAATAAAAAAACTGTTTCTCCTCGCACCTGCTTTGGGTATCCACCATCTTATAAATTATTAAAAGAATTTGTTAAATAAATCTCTGTGCCAAAAGGATTAGTCATAGGTTGGTTTTTTGTAGAAAATAACAATCTGAACAATCCTTTTGCTACGCATGGTTATTTAAAAAAATATATAAACAATTTATATAGAATAGCGACTTAATAACCAAAGAAGGTTCGAAGACAAATTATACGGATAAACAAATAAATGAATATAGAAAATTAAAAACATATATATAAAAATTTTTACTTACCTGGTTTATATTTGCGAAACTAAAATTTGATTTATATTAAAAAATGTATGCCTCACCATTTGTATACAGTACGATGTATTAAAAAATGTATTTTGCTAAAAATTATAGTAGATATTTTTTTTATTTTTTTCACAAGTTGTAAAGCATATCGTCGGTCCACTGCCAAAACAACGAATGTGCATATTTCCAATTTTTCAGAAAAAGGGAAATAAAGTTCAATTTTTTGTTAAATATCCAAAGGCACCTAATTTATTTATAGGTATAAGTTTTCTAGTATAAAAATATTTCAAAAATATTCAATATTCGCATTTGCGGTCTTGGCACGGTAGACTGAAAAAAAATATTATTTTCCAACAGAAAAGTCGAAACCGGCAAATTTGCACATTCGATGTTTTGTCATTAAAGCAACGTTATGGTAGGCATATATCTGCGAAATTAAAATGTATTTTATATTAAAAACATGTATGCTTCACGAGTTGTTTATAATAAAACATATTCTAAAAAATGATAGGGTAGATATCATATAACTTTTTATATAATTTTGCGTAGATGTAGGTACATACATAATATATCACTATCAGTATAATCAATTACGCTCATGAACTATAACTTCATAATATCTCCATAGACACGGTGACGTTAAAACATATTATGTTAATTCTTCTTCCATAGGTGTTAAGGTATTCATGCTTAATAAAGTTCTAAATTTTTTTTAACTAATGTGTCTTATTAGAATCAGTTAAACCTCAAATTTATTATATATGAATCTGGATTTCCATGTCAAATTTTAAGAGAAAATTCAGGAAAGTTGTAAATATCAGGAAATGCAGCCATTATAACCGCTTATACCGAGTAAAAGTTTTGCATTGAATTGATGCGAGGATATAATCTTTAAAATAAAACGTAAACGAACAAGAAAAAATAATACAATGAAAATAACTGCAAAATATCTTATAGATTGTATGGTAATAATAATATAAAATAATACAGTCTATAAATAACACCTAGTTAAAAAAATAATCTATTTATTTTTATGCAAGAAAGAAAGTAATAAAAAAGAACATTCTAAACCGATATATTTGAGTACAGATTTTCCTTTTATTCTTTTCTTATTTTGACTGTAATGTGCTTAACTGGAACTTTTCAAAAATACCAAATAAGTGAGTTTATTATTAATTTAGAAATAATAGTAGAAAGTTCAAATAAAGATTAATTTTCAATTTTCTTTACCGCTTGTTTATTGTAATTTTTAATTGATGTGTCAGGTTACGGATACAGATAAACAAATGTCTCTGTGTTAAAGGTAAACAAAATTAAATATATGAAAAATATTTACACATATTTATTAAAAAAATAACAAAAATAAATAACTCTGAAAAAATTTTCACAACTAAACAGTTTTTGGCTAGGTTAGGTACTTTAATATGCTATGATAAACAAATTACCACGTACAAACATTAAAAACTTACATTTAAAAGTTTCTTTGAGGCTTTCCTGCCCCCATATTCTTCTAATAAACTATACATCTACCGAAAGGGACACAACACTTAACACAAAGCTTTTAATAAGAGAAAAAAGGGAACAATGGCGTCTTGTTGAATCTTGTCTAATGCGCTACCGCGGTTTCGCCGGTAGAGAGCCAATATTTAGTTCTCAAAAACAAATTTATTAATGAGGAATAATTATTTCTTATCAGAATTAAATATTTATTTCCGCTATTAGGGTATAAACTTTAATAGTAAATATTTCTTTCTATGAAATAAATATAATGATGTAATAAATGTGGCAGATACAAATGTGTTATTCATCAGTAAATTTATTTCTTATAAATAATTATTTAATTACAAAAAATAAATACCAAGAGAATTCCTGAAATAAATCATTTAGTTTTGTCAATTAATCCAATCTTCGAGATATGCTTATTCTAACAAAATTATGAAAAATAATTATTTGTCTGAATTAAATATTTTTCAGAATAGTAAATATTTATTAAATCGAAAAAACTAAGACTTCTTAGTCATTTCAAGCCAGATATTTCCCTCAGTGTGCATATGTTTTAAAATTGGAGATAAAATAATTATAATTCTTTTAAAATAATAACGTGAACATTCTTAATATTTGAGGACTGTTACATTTTTTGCTTTGTACTCCTCTAGAAAATATTCTATGGACGTCTTTGAAAGTACCTACCACTAGATGATGATGTTTTTAAGTAACTGACATACATAATATATTACAATATAATAATAATTTCCAGACCACAATTTAAATACTTAAGTACAAATTTTTTTGGGTTATTAGGTCCAATGTAATTAAAACACTATTGTATTAACTTGCCGACGTTTCGGTATAATTTATTACCATCCTCAGGGCACTGTAAGATATAAATAAGTTGATTGTAAGTTATTCTATACCTATATGGGTGATAAATTCTAATCCAAACTAATAGTGAGGAAATAATATTGAACAGTTAATTAATTATTCTATAACAGATTGTAGAAAACATGTACTTATTTTAGGCACTTCAATTATTATTTAGAATTAGTTATAGGTTAGTGATACATAAAAATTAATAATTAATTAACTGTTCAATATTATTTCCTCACTATTAGTTTGGATTAGAATTTATCACCCATATAGGTATAGAATAACTTACAATCAACTTATTTATATCTTACAGTGCCCTGAGGATGGTAATAAATTATACCGAAACGTCGGCAAGTTAATACAATAGTGTTTTAATTACATTGGACCTAATAACCCAAAAAAAATTTGTACTTAAATAATATATTACGTCTGATGTAATATTACAAATATAGCAAAAAGGTCATTGTAAATTATCGAAGATAACACACTCCTACCGCTAGATGATGATATCTAGCTTTTTTGTTAACTACTGATTCCGTCTAGTCATTATCTCTCTGACAAACTCTAGCATACTTAGCCACAACTAAATAGGAGTTCTCAAAAGTATTTCCCATTTTCCGGCATCCGAAGCTCCTTAATCCTGACTTCATAATCTTTTCTAGCCAACATTCTTTCATTCCTAGACCATTATTTCATCCTATATGCACATGATATCTAGTATAATTGTCTCAATGTCGAAAGGCATATACCTAATCTATGTCTCTATAAGCCTTGTTACCATATCATTTCATTAATTTTTACTATTAATAATAATTTATCTTAACATATAAAGAATTTATGTTATTTGTTTTAAAAACATAGATCCTTTAACATCCATTAAACGGGTACTTCCCAACATTTTTATTTACTTACCTTTATGATGGTGTTTGAAAATATATGTTCACTAAATAATTCCGAATTTTTTTGAATTCTATAATTGAAACCGAAGATGGTACTGTCCTATTGCCAGTTTTAATGAGTCTGTTTCTAATTAGCGTATTTATTTGATTTATAAATTTTTTGTAACAACGGAGATGTAATACTGGAAATATCTCTATTTCTAAATATTAAAACATCAACTGAAGAAACAGAAAAAGCTTAATTTGTTGTTAATAGTAATTAATTCTGTTAGCCACTTTAGATGAAAGCAACATCTAGGATGAATTGAGGACAAATATATCCTTGCAATCTGCAGCATACTAATTACACAATATTTTTGACTGCAATTCAAGCTAAAATTATTTTGAGTCTATTGAGCAAAAATACTGTGAATATTATCTAGTTTTGAAATACGCTAGTATTTTTAAGATATTGTGCTTTTTTCCAGAGCAAAATTTGTCGTAACCTAAAATGGTCTGTGAGCAATTTAAAATTTTTGTTATAGCAAGGGAGGTATTAACGAAATTGTTACTAACTATAGTAATTGTTACTAATCATAGTAATGTAAATTTGAATATACTTGAAAATAATTATTAAAATTTTCAGACAGCTGATTTAACTTATAACACCAGTAAATAATTCGGTATAATATGTTCATATTACAAGGATGCTATTTGTTAGTATCCTGTTCGGGATGACAACAAGTAGATTTTTATCAATGTGGAATTTAATATTTTTATTAGGAAAATGAATGTAGATAAATTAAAATATATCCGTACCGACCGGAAACGCTCAATTTTATTTATAAAAAGGGGTTATGATTGAACGTAAAGATAACACTAACAATGTTTTATTTGAAAGGGTAGGTAATTTTTGGTGAACGTTTGGATAAATCTGAAGTTTTATCTGATGTAGAAGAATTTGTTCTAAAAAAACTTGGAATATAAACTTGACATAATTGTACCAAACATGTGTGATTGATTTGATGTCTTTAACATATACACAATTATTTTTAACTTGATAATTTTAAACGGTTAAATACTGAAATGAATGAATGAATGAAATTTTTATGACAATTTATATGTTTTATTTAGTAATTTGGTATAAAATATTCTGTAGCATTCTATAATAAGTGGAATTTTAGAATGAGTATATTTAATAAACAAAATATGCACTATTTTTTGAAAATGTTTACCTATTTTGTGAAATATTTAACATAGGTTTTTTAGATATTAATTGAACCACTCAATTATAAATATAATATAAAGTTACTGATTTTGGGAAAAAATTTAAACTTTTACTTCCTCAACCCTCAAAGTGAGGAAGTTATATATATGTGAAAAAAATTTGAAAATTTTTATTGCATTTCTGGACGAATTTCGACGAATTATGACGATACACAAAATTTCAGACAAAAAATTTTCTGTATGTGTGTCTGTCTGTCTGGTTCGCGATAGCAGCTACAGTTTTTGAGATAAAGCTTTCAAATTTGGTACACACATTCTAGAGGTCAAGGAAGAGATCGAGTTCGTTGATGAGAAAAATCGGTCTCAATGTCTAAAAAAATATTAGTGACATTCCACCAATGTGACTTTTTTGAAACGTAAAAATGTGACTTTTTTGAAACGTCATAATGTGACTTTTTTGAAACGTCAAAAATTACTCTTATTATAAACTCCACCACACGTTGACTTTTCCCAAACTGTGATTTTGTGATCGCTATTTAAAAACACATCTGTGTTAGTGTTACATTTACTAATACTTCACACCTCTACGTATTAACATTGTTACCGAACTCGCCAAAATAATCACATGGTAACATAATTGTGTCATATATGTATGAAAATATTTACGAGGTGACACATGACCTAGAGGCAACCCTGGAATTAAAGTTATTTATCGCTAACTCCCGATCTCTCGTTATTATTGAGCTTTTATTTGGATATTTTCTATATAATTCACTAAACATTAATACAGTTACGTAAAAAAAAATGGAGTACAATTATTGGCGATTCGGGTCAGATACATGTAAAGTCCTCTCATAGAAAGAGGGAATCTATAAAGAAAATCAATTGAGTTCCAATTTATTAAATGAATTTCCATCCGAATTATAAATGATAATATGTATTAAAAACGCTTTATTTATTTTATCCCGTTTCATTTTTAGAATCTATTTTATAAGTTTATATAATGCCTTTTACATATGATAAAAGTAAATAACTGTTAATTTCTGTCTGACGAAAAAACAGCAAAAGAAGTCTATGAGAAAATGTCTGTGTAATTTCCGTAACCTATACAGCTAAATAACTTTTTAAATCACCAAAATATGATAATTTTTTAATCTATATTAAAAGTAGCAAATGGTGTCATATATAACGAACTAATATTGATAAATAAAATTAATAGGCTTCTCTAATCACCACAGATTAATATAACCATTTATAAATTCGCGGGGGTGTGAGACTTCTGCGAGCGACACAAATTATTTTATAATTTTATTTTACAATTTTAGTTAATTATTCCTAATCTATGTAATTAACATAAATCACATCATTTATTACCATTGCAGAATGCTGGTAGAACTGAATATAAACTGTCATATTTCGACTTTTTGGAATGACCGTCACAGTAAACAAATAAGCATTTTTATGGTCAGGCAGTAGTTAGTCATTCCATTTTAATTTTATGGGTCTTTAAATATTTTTTTAATTTAATGTTTTCGTTTATCCAACAAGCTAATAAATATTCCACGTTATGATTTTTGAAGTAGTTATTATTATAGACATTTATATCGGTCAATATAAGTTATTTAATGGAAATACAGACATGATTTACTGTTATTTCGCCACCTACCTTCATTGGTATTCCGGAGGGTCTGATTGACTTTATACAGGCCAGGACTGAAATGAGGTGATTGGAAGAAGATTGACAATAATAAGAATAATTACGTTTATTTCCCAAATATTCAAAGTGCAATACGTTCAGTAGAATATAAATAAATAAAACAGTAAAAAGAGAATACACGCTTAAGAATAGGTAAAACTACAGGGCAAATAAATGGAGAACCCACAAAGGAAAAACTTGAGGTGGGTTGAAAAACTTGAGAGTGGAATAATAATTACAACACTTAAAAATCTGTAATGTAATGGAGGGCGATTTGTTTTTATACTGCATAATTTTTAGTGAGAGTATTTAGAAAAAGTAGGCTAAAGCTAATTGTTGGAAGGATGACATTAGTTGGCATGGATATTAATTCATTAAGTTTTGTTTATATTTACTACTGATGTGATAGTATCTACAAGAATTTAATTTTTTACACAGTATAATAAAATTTCAATTCATTCTGATAGATAAATAGATAAATAAATAGGTAGATAGATAGGTATATATCATTATTTGACCATTTTACATACAGATATATATATAAGAACAGAGAAAGGGTTAAACGCGGGTTTATTTACATTACAGTAAAAAAATCAATGAATTATCGGGTAACGCCCGCAAAAAGAAAAAAATTTGCACGGTGGATAATGCAAAAATTGCAAATGGCAGAAGGATGCAAACCGTGGACACGTGTTTCTGACTAATTGGTCTTCATCAGCACGGTGTAGCTGAGTTAAAATGATGGACAAAACTCAGAAAACACACAAAAGGAAAACCGCTGACAGGGAGCCAGTCACACCTTTGTGGCTTCCACTTGGATGACTCCGGTATGGGAGCATCGTCCAAGCATCGCACACGCGGGCAACTATAGCAACCTGTGTGGGATTCCGGACCCAGGAAAATGAATAAGAACAGAGAAAGGGTTAAACGCGGGTTTATTTACATTACAGTAAAAAAATCAATGAATTATCGGGTAACGCCCGCAAAAAGAAAAAATTTGCACGATGCTCCCATACCGGAGTCATCCAAGTGGAAGCCACAAAGGTGCGACTGGCTCCCTGTCAGTGGTTTTCCTTTTGTGTCTTTTCTGAGTTTTTTCCATCATTTTAACTCAGCTACACCGTGCTGATGAAGACCAATTAGTCAGAAACACGTGTCCACGGTTTGCATCCTTCTGCCATTTGCAATTTTTTGCATTATCCACCGTGCAAATTTGTTTCTTTTTTGCAGGCGTTACCCGATAATTCATTGACTTTTTACTGTAATGTAAATAAACCCGCGTTTAACCCTTTCTCTGTTCTTATTCATTTTCCTGGGTCCGGAATCCCACGCAGGTTGCTATAGTTGCCCGCGTGTGCGATGCTTGGACGATGCTCCCATACCGGAGTCATCCAAGTGGAAGCCACAAAGGTGCGACTGGCTCTCTGTCAGTGATTTTCCTTTTGTGTCTTTTCTGAGTTTTGTCCATCATTTTAACTCAGCTACACCGTGCTGATGAAGACCAATTAGTCAGAAACACGTGTCCACGGTTTGCATCCTTCTGCCATTTGCAATTTTTGCATTATCCACCGTGCAAATTTTTATATATATATATATATATATATATATATATATATATATATATATATATATATATATATATATATATATATATATATATATATATATATATATATATATATATATATATATATATATATATATATATATATATATTTGTGGCAAATCAATAGATTATAATGAAAATTATTATAAAATAAATTAATTATGTTTAGGAAAAGACTAGATACACTTTGTATATAAAATGTAAATGTAAAAATATTAAATACATATGTACGGTATATACGACTTGCAAATATGGAAAAATATATAATTATAAATAGACACACATACATATAACAGCTACAAAACATAATTCATAAATACACGTTAGAATAAACACATAATATGCATCAACTTATACATAAATATTTAACAAAAGTATAAAAAAGTTCATCCGACTATAGGTTTGTTCCGACCAATATTCACTCAGTTGCCTCTTACCGCTGAGCTTATTGTATTTGCAGTAAAACTTAATTTAACGTATATTTCTGACGGTTTTAAACTCATTTCAAACTAGTCCGAACTGTCGTTGGAACAAATCTTATATATGTTCCTGTATACAGTGAGAATTGTTTTAAGTTGAATGTGGAATAGTTACCCCATAGTATTATTCCATAATTCATGTTACAATGAAACAGGGTAAAATAAAGTGATAAGATGGTGACCTCATTTACCTATTTCCTAAGCCCCTAATAATAAAATTTGCATTAGATAGATTTTTATGTAGTTTATCTGTATATCCATCCTATTTTAAATCATTGTCACTTAACACTATCACTTTTCATAATAGTTGATTCAGAAGTGCTCATTAAGTGCTGAGCTTCATTTTTGTTAAGGCTTAGTTTATTTGTAGAGATCCACAGCTCCGATTTTTCAACTGCAACACTGCTTGTACACTGAATTCTCGTACATTTTATGAGGTGGTTTTCAGGGTTGCAATTGGCAAATAATGTACTTTTGATACCTCCGAGAAAAATTGGCAAATCGTTAATATATAATATGAAGAAAATGGATCTCAATACGGAGGCTTGAGAAACTCCATATGGCATGAATTTATAATTTGAATTTAGCTTGACTAGCGAAACACTCTTGTTTCCTATTTATGACATAAGAATTAAAAGCGGATAAAAGTAATTCTCGAATACCATAATATTCAAATACCTTTATTAGTAACTCGTGAGAAACTAAGTAAAAAGCTTTACTTAAATCATATCGTGTAATCTAAGAAAGATGGCCTTGCTTAAGTGCCTCAACTATATCATCCATTACACATGAGACAACTTTGATTGTTGAACAATTTTACATAAAACTGAATTGACATGAATTAAAAATGTTGTTGGATTGTAGTTAATTGACCAGTCCAATTTTTTACTAAAATATCCATAATTTTCACAAAGATGAGTAGGAACGATATTGGACGATAATTATCAAGGAGTGACTTATCATCTTTGTATAAATTTTGTATGACTTTAGTCACCTTAAATACCCCTGGAAAAAGTCTAATCCCAAAACAAATATTGATAAGTTACTTAAAAGGTACGGCAGTAATTTTTAATGTTTTTCTTAAAATAATAGTATTTATACTGATTATTTCCCTCATCATAAATCTAACCAATAAGAAACATGAAATTTGTACCACGTGACTTGTTTAAATAAGTGATTATTTTGCAAAAATAATAATCGGTTATTTTTCATCTAGCTGTTCATTTATTTTTGACATATAAAGTAAGCTTTGGCCTGTCGTTGCTATGCGATACTCACCGACTTAACAATTCTGATAGTTTGAATAGTCAGCGTCATTTACTTACCTACACCGTCAAATAAAAGTAACTAAAGAAAGTACTCGTTTCGGAAATATTTCACTTTCCGAAGTTAACAAAGAAATCTAAGAAGCGTTCCTATTAACACAACAAAAACACACAAATCGGTATGAGACCAATTTACTGATTTTTGTAATGAAAGAGGATACCAATTTGGAGCTACTACAACCATATATTATACTGAGTTGGTACTTAAAGACTGGGCTTTCAATATGAGATGGAGAGATGGTAAAGATTATAAGGAAAGTGTGATAAAAACCATGTGAAACATAACTGCAAAAATGCTTCATGAAATGTACTTTTTATAAAAACGTCATTTTCGATCAATTTAAGGATGTTCAATTTAAGTGCGTTAGGGATTCTCGTAATGCTAAAAGAAGATATTTGCAGAAAAATATCACGAAAAGAAAAGCTTCTTCAGTTGTGTTAGATTCAGAAGATGATAAAAAAAGTGATAATGCTTTGGAATGAAAACACTCCTGAAGGACTGTAAAAAAAACTTTTCCATATTATCACAGTTGAGCTCACTTGGAGATAGGGAGAAGCCGCTAATCACTTGAAAGAAATTGATAGCAGAGAACAGACAACAGGTAAAAAACGGCTCATTTTTTATTTGCAACTATTTAAGTCTTTTTTGCCATTTTATGACGATTAAAATATTACACTGTGATCAGTAAGACCACACAAGAAATGCACCCATATTAAATGGTTAACGCTTAATGAAATTAATGCCGATCAATGTCCTGGAAGGCTATATAAACAACTATTATCCAAGAGGGGTTCCAATATTACAACAAATCGTTTATGTCTGACATACAATAGGTACTGGAATAAATACGAAAATTCCTATTGGTACAAAAATTCACCGATTGGAAAAAATTAACTGTTCAAATGAACAAAGAAATCAACCGCAAAAATCGGTTTAGATACAACTATAAAAATAACTAATCATTCCAATCGAACCACAGCTGTCCGTAACTTAATAAACAATGGAGCAGGAGCAAGAGCTTATCAAAATAACCGGCCATGGAAGTGCAAATTCCATAAAACCATATTTGAAAATAGATGTTCTACATTATTTAAACGTGATAAATAAATTAAGATGTAATCCAAATGAAATACAAAATGAACTAAGCACTTCTAAGGCAACATCAGAATATACTACTATTCAAAACATTAATGAAGAGAAACAAGCTCAAATTGTATATCAAAAATGTAATTTTGGTATCAATTGCACTATCGTAACGAAAATAATTAATTTGAATTCTCTTTATTAAAAAAAAACGAATTCAATGTAATTTGTACTTTATAATTTTTATGAAATAAATGAAAATTAATAAAATGAAAACTGTGCATTTTATTGTCTATAACGATTTCTATTCTGAAACAATCTTTACATATTTGCTTATTCTCTTGTTTCATGTATTTAAATATATGTATATGAATTTATACCTAAAAAGCCGAATACTATTATTATCACTAGTTTTATATTATAGTATATATATATATATATATATATATATATATATATATATATATATATATATATATATATATATATATATATATATATATATATATATATATATATATATATATATATATATATATATATATATATATATATATATATATATATATATATATATATATATATATATATATATATATATATATATATATATATATATATATATATATATATATATATATATATATATATATATATATATATATATATTTATTTGGATATAATCCTTGAATATTAACAATATTATTTATTAAATTGGTAGTTTTAGTAACGTCAATAATTTCTTGCTGAGTAGTGGGTTATGAAAAAGGAGCAGGATGGCCTTTAGGAATCATTTAAGCTCTTTTATAAATTCGTCTTAGTTATTTTTGTCTTTCTCATGTTAATATTTGTTCTTGTGACGTAAAAACTACTAAATGCTTAGCCAGTTCTTACTTACATTGACAAATAATAATCCTAAGAGAATTGCCTAACTAAATTATTATAAGTTTTTAGTTAATAAATCATCGATAGGCGATAAGATTGTTCTTATTTAGGGTATTTTAAAGTGCAATAATTTAAGTTTATAAAAGGAAGAAAAATGATGGAAATAATTTATTTAGCTTCTCAGCTTCTCAGTCAATCCATACGATCAATGAAACATATTGCTGAAAAACAATGATCGGCATCGTATTATGTTGATACGTCTAAAATAATCTACACATATATATATATATATATATATATATATATATATATATATATATATATATATATATATATATATATATATATATATATATATATATATATATATATATATATATATATATATATATATATATATATATATATATATATATATATATATATATATATATATATATATATATATATATATATATATATATATATATATATATATATATAGGATATAATCCTTGAATATTAACAATATTATTTATTAAATTGGTAGTTTTAGTAACGTCAATAATTTCTTGCTGAGTAGTGGGTTATGAAAAGGAGCAGGATGGCCTTTAGGAATCATTTAAGCTCTTTTATAAATTCGTCTTAGTTATTTTTGTCTTTCTCATGTTAATATTTGTTCTTGTGACGTAAAAACTACTAAATGCTTAGCCAGTTCTTACTTACATTGACAAATAATAATCCTAAGAGAATTGCCTAACTAAATTATTATAAGTTTTTAGTTAATAAATCATCGATAGGCGATAAGATTGTTCTTATTTAGGGTATTTTAAAGTGCAATAATTTAAGTTTATAAAGGAAGAAAAATGATGGAAATAATTTATTTAGCTTCTCAGCTTCTCAGTCAATCCATACGATCAATGAAACATATTGCTGAAAAACAATGATCGGCATCGTATTATGTTGATACGTCTAAAATAATCTACACATGAAAAATTGTCGGAAACGGGACTATAGGTTAAAATAAAACGATACCTTACCTAAGTTTCGTTTAATAAACTTAAACTTATTCAAAGCTCAATAGTCAATTAATAATGAAAATTCAAGACAGAGAATATTTTATGACTTATTTCTCATGTCCTCGTAGAATGCCGTTACGTGTGTGTCCGAGAAAATTGATAAAAAAAGTGTAATTTGTGTCCTTGAAAATTCTTCTACTGATGAGAAATTGTCGAAAACAGGACTAAAGGTTAAATAAAATGCTACCTTGTCTACGTTTCGTTTAATATACTTAAACTTCTTCAGGACTCAATAGGATATTCACATAACATGGAATTCTACATAACAGGGGATTCTACGAGGACATCAGAAATAAGTTTGATGTTATAAAGAAATTTTTGTTTTGGATTTTCATTATTAATTGGCTATTGAGCCATGAAAGAGTTTAAGTATATTAAACGAAAGATAGGCAAGATAGCAAGATATTTTAACCTTAGTTCTGTTTCCAACAATTTTTCATCCGTAGAAGATTTTTTCAAGGACACAAATTTCACATTTTAATAGCACCCGAAACAGAGGGATCCTGGGTTTCAGTAGATTTTTCTGAAATTTTTTGTACAATATATTATGACCCAGGATGACACTCGTATATGCGGGAAATTTTTGTGAGCCTACAGGGTGTACACGAAAACAGGTCCGAAGGATCCTTCTTTTGCAAAGTTTAAAAATATTATTTTTCTCTTTAAAAAATCGATTAGTAGAAGGCTTTTTGAAGTATATATTTATTTAACGAAGTGTCCTATAAACAAAATATATGAGGTGTTATGATTGTTAATGATAAATACTAACTTCTAAAGTCCTAAAAATGTATTTTAGATGCAAACTATTGATTAAAAATTAAAAAGAATAACTACTTATTTTGTAAGTTTTTTGAAGCTACTTCAGTTTCTATAATTAATGTGTACGTAATATTTCTATTGTTAATATATTGGAGAACTTGTTTTACTCGTTTGCTTGTGATATTGAACTATCACATATTAACGGCTTCCTCAATCAACTTTTTTAAATCTTTTTAATTTTGCGAGGTATGCCTTGACGTTATTTTGTTATTATGGTTGTTACTTAATAACTCATTAACTGTCAACAATTATTTCATACGAAAACTGTAAAATTACAATTTTTTAAAATGGTGCAATGTTATACTTGTGGTCGGGAAAATTCAATTTGAAAAATATATGACGAAAATGATATTAATGTAAAGTGGAAGAAAAACGTAACAAAATTACATAGAAATCGGTTTCGTTTTAGTGAAATTATATTAAACGAACAGTCCAGAATTTGTTTAAACAGTAAAAGATGAATAAACAGAGTAATTGAAATGGAAGATGATCCGTTGGCAATCCCTATGGACGTTTTAGTACATTTCATTTTTATTTCCTACCTTGAAAATCCCTGTCAAAATGTAGATCCTATATCAGGAACATATTGCACATGCAAAATGGGAGCAAGGACAGAGTATGTGCTCATGTAGCTAGTTTGTTGTGGTACTTGGGATATGCTAGACATGAAGAAAATGTGAAATATTCATCAAAGTTGGTTTAGCTGCGGTCAATAGAGAACAAAATCATGTAATTAACTGACTTGTACTTAATTATTTAGTATCTTTGAATAGTATTATGATTTTTTAAATACTCTATCTTAGCATTTTTAGAATGGAAAGTCCTGGGTAAAATTGATTCAAGCAGTTATTTTTGTATAGATATAGATTTTCTACAGATGTCCTAGTTTAACATTAGCACAATAATGATATAAATGATACGGGGTTTGCTTATTAAAATTAAGAGCTATTTAAAGGACAAACAAATTTAAGACTGAAATATTCCTGAAAGACTTGTATGTAACTTTAACAGATGATGATAATTAATATAGGAAAGTCTTCATAGATAACAAAAGTACATGACTAGATAGATACTATGTAAAAGATGAAGAAATTCAAATTAAAATAAATAAAAGAAAAATATATTTAAATTATATCGATGAAGAATACGACACTAATAAGAATAAGCCTCAGGATAAGTACGATATTTATACCTAATATTCTGAAACTTTCGGAAAGAGAAACACAAATTGAGCCATCGAGGACGATTGTCGTTATAACAAATCATGGATTAAATCTGTTTTCCATTTTCAGGGGTCGAAGTAAACAAACGTAGTCAACGTGCTGGTACTAAGTGGTCGAAAGTTAGCTTTAAGACAGACAAATGTGGTAAATACACTTTTTTTTTGGCGGTTATCGATGGCTCTGTAGCAATAAGACCTACGATTAACACGTTTCTTAGCAGAAGGGCGATCGTTACTTAATACATTTTTTTATGTTGATATCATAGTTTTTCGTTTGTTTGCCCGGTATATCCAATAATTGTACATAGTCCAAACCTGGTACATCTTGTTTTGTAGATAACAAGTGGCAACTAATCCACTTAATTGCCGTTTCTTTGTGACATAATATGAATATGAATATGGATGTTAATACATGCCCTAATTCAGTTACAATCTTCATTTTGTCTAGTAGAATCTGGGTTTTGTTAAGATTCCAACATTATATTTCATCTATTCAACACGTAGGTACAGGGTCATCACGAGAAAATGTCCTTTTTTGAAATAACTTGGTTGTTTTTAAAGTTAATGAAAAAGGTGTAAAGACCTTTATTAACTATTTTTTTTTTCGGAGAATCCAAGTTTCGAATCAAAACAACAATTGCTTATCACCTTTAAAAAATATGCCATTTTACATTATTTTTTTAAATAGAACACCCTGTATGTTTTTAAATAATTCGATTCTCCTCATTTTTCTGATTTCAAATATAACAACATATGTCATATTATCTAAAAAGGTTTTTGCGAGATTTGGGTTTTTTGGTATTAAAATAACGTTAATGATTCTGTTAAATGTAGATGCCATTGAAAAAAGAAAAAGAATTAAGCATGACAGGTACTTCGAGGAGTAAATTCCATCTTTATTTCAGAAATGCTGCTATTTTCATTTCAAAGGTAAGTACGTTTAACAAAATCATTAACGATATTTTAATACCAAAAGCCAAATATTTCAAAAATTTTTTGGGATAACATGACATGTATGGTATTTTAGTAATTACAAAAATGAGGAAAATCGAATTTAAAAAAACAAGGTAAGATGTATTTTTTAAACACGATTCGCAATTATTTTTTTTGTTTAAAAATTTGAATTCTGCGAACAAAATTAGGTAGGAAGGTTTCTAAACCTTTTTTGACAACTTCAAAAATAACGAAGTTATTCCAAAAAAAGGATATTTCCTCGTGATGACGGTATACATTAGTGCCATTTTTTGCATGTTTGTATCTTTCAAAACGTGCTGATTGCCACATGGGCTACAGAATATTTAAAATAATTAAATTTCAATTTCCCAGGTACTTATTTGATAAGCTGAAGAAAAGTACTATATTCATCAATGTCACACACGTTACCAATTACAGCTTGCCCAGTTTTAGCACTTATTTAGCTACGGTGCCGTAAATTGTCTTTCTGCCGAAACAAATTTCAGTAACAATATTGACATAAATCGAAAAGCGGATCAAACATTTATTAATCAGCAAACGTAATAATAGTTAAACACATATTGTTTCACATTATATTGCTGCAAGCAGTGCAAATATCTATTGTTCTATTTCTATATTTTTTGTTTTTTCTTTGTTTTTTTTTTACTTTATGTGGTATTATATTGAAGAGCATAATATATTACGTGGATATCACTCGTCTTCTGCTATTCATCCTTATTTATGTAATGAAGAAAATAAACACATCATTATTATTATTATTATTAGTGACATTATTATATTAAACTTTTGAAAACACTATAGATGATTTACCTCAACAATAACATAATAAGATAATTAATTATACTTTACGAGTCATAAAAACGTACACACCCCAGATAATCAATGATATTGTTGCAGATGGCCGTTGACGCGCTTAAGTAAATTTTCGTAGAAGGTCCACTTGCACTTCTCTTGCACCGATTGGTTGAAAATAATCGTTACTCAACTGTTGACCAATCACAGTACGAATTGTAAAATAATCTACTTGGTCATTCAAAACTAGCTTTTATATGAATTATGGCATTATCTAAAGTTGACCTGGAGTATTCTGTGACAACTTTTGCTTGTTTCTGTCTGTTTCATTGTTTATTGTAATTTATTATTTAGTTATAATGATGAACTTTAAACAAAGAAATAGGACATCACAAAAAAATTTAATAACAGTTGTCTTCACAGGTAAATAAATAATATGTATTAGCTTTTCGGTTGATGATATTATGACAGCTCGAGATTCTTTTATAGCTGTTTAAAACGATATCAGTACTTATTTTGTTATCAAAAAATAAGAGTTTGGTTATGTTTTAGTTCATTACCATGTTTATGCTTGTTGTGTAGCAGGGAGTGAATTTTGTGAATTAGAGAAATATCTAGACATCAGTTCCTTAGCGTCAAAGGTAGAAAATTTGTTTGAAAACGATAATTGATTTTTTCAAAGATTTAGAAATTATCTATTTGAACGCACATTACCAAATATGGCGTGTATGTATCTAGCTACCCATATATTTTTCAGTCTTACGCAGCAAAGAACAAGGTGTGAGTACTGAAGATCAGTTGGGGATTCAAGTTATAAAAAAACTTACTCAGTTATACCTACTGACGGATGCGAGAAGCAAGATCTATTATCTGACAATTTCTTTACTACTCACAAATTAATGTGTATGCTAAGAAACATGAATTTGAAAGCAACTAGAACCGTATGAGAAACACGATTTGGCAAATGTCTCTTGATTGCTTGTAAACGAAGGCAGGTAGACAATGACCAAGGATACTTTGACTATGAGTTCGATAAATGATACAAAATGGAATGACAACAAAGCAGTTCCTGTTATTTCTACCTCCAGTACCTTGTATCTGTGTTTTCTAATAATCGGTGGAACGTCGTACTCTCAAATTTATTCTTATTTATTTATATATAGGCATAACTAGACACTATGTGCAAAAGGGAAGAAGCATGTCACTATTCCAGTGCCAAAGCTTATACAACAATATAACATACATATTGGTGTAGTAGATATTCTGGATAAACAAATTTCCTTTTGCAGAACCAAAATAAAGTTCAAAAAGTGCTGGTGGCCATTATATACTCAAATATTAGACACAGCTGTAGTTAATATATGAAGAATTTTTCAAATAGAATTATATTCGGATGAAAATCTATCTTTATTAGACATACGCAGGAAAATTGTTAGTACACTTTTGTAAAACTACCCTTTCAACATCGAACAGGCCAATGCCACAAAAATCAAAATTGTTGAAAGGTCGAGCCAGGCTTCAATGTTAGACTTGATGGAATCAATCATTTGATCATCCCTATATAAACTTAAAGATGATATGCTGAATGCGGCAAAAGTTTAAATTAATTTGTATCGAATTTGACGTCGCATTACATGATGCTTTCTTTAGAGTTTTTCATACACAATAAGTGCTTTTATAAATATTATTTGATTATTTCATATTTGCAAATATAAGTATATTTTCAGCTTTAATTTTATATAAAGTAACCCGCCAACTTCCTAATAATGGGACGGCTATTTGAAGTTTATTTCAAACTTATTTTCGACATAAAAATGTCGGCTTTTTTGACAGCGGTAAAGGGATCAAATAAACTGACGTTTTTTATGTCGTCAATAAGTTTGAAATAAACTTTTACACGCCATCTATAGTACAAATTTCATATATATTGATGGTTATGTATTCTATAGGATATATATATATAAGCTAAATATAACAGAAATATATATTTTTTTAATCATTGTTGAGTTGCGGAGAGTATTGGGTTAAAATTATTTACTTCAAAAAATCCATTAAAATTTATTACAAAATTAATAAGAGTGGTGGCTGTTTAGGCGTCTCTCAAGGAGCCGTCTCAGAAATGTTGCAGTACTGCATCAAACAGAAATAATTAAAATAAATTATACAATGATAATATTTTGTTTTCATAAAATCGCATTTTCATATTTTATCATTTGTGTAAATAAAGAGATATAATTGAATAAATTGCATTATTCTTTTATCTGCGTAAGTGTAATGCAGCTTTGTGCAGTTCTGCAGAATTTATTCACTAGTCGCAGCTGCTTAATAATATAAATTACTAGTTCGAGTAATTTTAGAGAACATACTTTACACATAGTTTTCCTAATACTTTCTCACCTAACCAAATTACGTTAATTCATATTTACTGCAAGAGGCAATTTTCTAAACAGTGTTTGCAAATATTTATACATTATATTTAATAAACGAATAATGACATGTTTTAATCCCTACTAAATGATTTAGTAACTAAAATACCACTTTGTTAATAGGGATTATTATATTATTAAGTATTTTATTCTTTAGGTAGCAAATATTTGTTGGATATGTGTACGATAAGCTTTCCTTAGTTAACAAGTAAAATTACAGCATTGCCCTCTAACATTGGAGAAATATTACGGAACCATTTTTTCGAAATTTTCGCCGTTCATTTCTTCATGACAGTCGCTATTTTTTTTATTCAAAAGTCCATAGGCCGTCATCAACAAATCCTGTGTCACTTCCGATATGAGTAATAATGAGGCGTTTACCCTTGCCTGAAGGATTTTTTTAAGCCTGGTGACAACCCTGAAAGGAAAGCCTTACGAGAAGATTTTACAGTTTGTGATCCTTCGACACACATGAAGTTGTATGTCCTGCATTTAACCATGTTTCGTCAAGGTAATAATTTTTTTTATTTTCATTTCTACTTTTCTTTATAGTTCTTAAATAATCTCTTCTCCAGATAATTATTTCGTCCTTATCTATCAACACGCTATCTTCACCCCGTTTAGCATATTTAAAATTTAGAGACTGCATAAGTTTATAAACCGTGGTTTGTTTGAACGAAGGCAAGTCTGGACAGCTCTCAAAATTATCTTTATAGTTGGAATTTCGTTTCGAAAAAAAAATTCATGAGCTTTATTTCTTATTACTCTCTGATCAAAATCAGCAACATTATCCAACTGGGTTTTTGTTTTTTGGGAGAAGGTAACTGATGGGTAGATTTATATTCTTTAATTATACGATAGACGGATGCCATAGAAACACCAGCACATACAGCCGTTATATTAGCTATTTTGGATATTAAAACATCTGGATTTTCTTCTAATTCTGTTTTATGTATGTTCATTACAACATTTTTCTCTGCACTACTTCAAGCTCGCTTAAACGGACGTTTCTTGTAAGGTGAGTAATCGTTAGTATCAGAAGTACTTGGGAGTTCTACATTAGATTTTGTAGAAGTAGACATTGTTCAAAAAATAAATTTAAATCACAATACACAATAACAACAATATAATTATAACAATACGTACTTAATCGCGTCCTTAACAGTACCTAATAACAGAAATTAAACATTTCAGTTAAGTGGAGGAACATATGCAAATATTATCTTACGTATTATGCATACAACTGAACATACCATCTTCAACCAAATATGAAATGCAACCAATAAGAAGGGCGTTACATCATGGTCACGCGATGTTCACGTACATTTTGATGTGGTTTCAAGACTCGATGAAAGACTTTAGGTATCCAATTTAAATCTACAAATCGCTATTAATTTTTTTTTGGGAAAACGAAACCAAATAATTTATCCCAAATACCTTATAGATTTAATATTTAAAGTTAGGCATAGGCAATACTGATGCGTATTTTTATTTAATAGGAAATAAGATTGACATTGACGTAGTTTTCCACGAAACACCAAAACACTATATACTGCACTCGACATGTGTTTCGCCAACCAAGTTGGCATCATATGGAGATGAATGCCATCTTGGTTGGTGAAACACATGTCGAGTGCAGTATATAGTGTTTTGGTGTTTCGTGGAAAACTACGTCAGTGTTAATCTTATTTGATGATTAAAACTGAGTTTTAATCATCTCCAAATGATGCCATCTTGGTTGGCGAAACACACGTCAAGTGCAGTATATAGTGTTTTGGTGTTTCGTGGAAAACTACGTCAGTGATATCCTCACATCAAAGGTTCCAACCCACTCCAGGAAATAAAATTATTTATTTTCATAAAATGACACCAAATAAAATATTCGTATTCCTTAATAAAAATAAATAATACTCATCAGTATTGCCTGTAATTTTATATATTTAATTCATATGGCAAATACCTCCTGATTGTTATTTGTGTCTTCCTCTTACTTTCTTTTCTTTCTTGAGATATTGAGGGATTTGGATGACTCTCTTACATAATGTTTGCTACTCTCACACTGAATGCTGCAAATCAGTTTTTTGAATTTCACTCAGTTTCCCCAGTTTTGTTTTTGTTAAAATGGATTCCAAAGTATTATTACTCCTGTCATAACATGAGACGTTTCATCACGACGTAGTTTTCAAGGTAAACCTTGTACATACATAAGGAGTTCCCAGTGTTCCTCACTGATTATAAGAATGATGTGTATCAAATAAATGGTAATTAAATATACTACATTTAAATATGCTAAAGACAATTCGCTATATTCAACTATATACGGAGAAGTAAAAATGCAGTGACGTTTTTTGGTATGGAATAACTCTTTTATTTGTGGCCGGATTTTGAATTCGTTTGACGATTCTAATCAAGGTGGAAGTTCATTTGACATTAAAGGTCATTAGTTGCCATGCAAAATTGCACGAGTCAGCAGATTGTGTTTCGCGTTATGCATTATTTGCATACAAATTCGGTTGTTACGTACGTTCCGTCGTCAATTTCATCGTTGTGATGCACCATGCCGCAATACTATTTTGGCAGGATATCAGAAGTGGCTTTACTGCTAATAAAAAAATCCACTTGAAGACCCATAAATGTAGTAACTGCTGAAAATATTGAGCAGATAAGAGTTTCATTTACGAGGAGTCCACAACGATCAGTTGGGCAACATAGCAGGAGCCATAAATTGAAGAAAACCCAGCGTTAAGAGAATACTTACGCATCTAAAATTCCACCCCTATAAATTGGCACCTGGTCAAAAATTAAACCTAATAGATAAATAACATCGACTTTACATTTGTGGATTATAAATATTAGATCTTATTGCTGATGAACATAATGTCAAGGATTTAATGTTTATTAATAACGAAGCCCATTTTTACCTTTATGGCTTCGTTAACAAACAAAATTTTAGATATTGACCAACAGAAAACCCTCATCAACTTCACAAACGACCACTTCATGCAGCATGCATGGTGTGCGATATATTTTTCTCGAATAGAACGGGCATACCTTAACTGTAATATCAGAAAGATATTGTCACATGATTGATACTTTTTTCCCGGATATGTTAAGAACAACATGATGGTAATTAGTGGTTTCAGCAGGATAGAGCAACGACCCCATGTCGATATTCAGTATTAATATAATATGTTTCCCGGGGTCTGAAACAGGGACATAATCTGGCCAGCCCGGTCGCCAGACTTAGCAGCGCCAGACTTTTTTATGTGGGGATTTTTAAGAAGTCGTGTATATAATACTAGGCTCTGTAATCTTTAAGAGCTGAAACAACAGATAGCAGAATGTGTAGCAGAAGAAGGTAGGCACCTACACGATCCAACTTATTTACAGATTAAAATGTTGCCTTTGTAATTTCTTTATGTTCAACCAATAAATAGTTATTCCGTACCAAAAACGGTTAGCCCATTTCAGACTTCCCTGAAAAAAAGAAAAAAGGAAAAGAATCGACTGAAAGCTCAGCCCTTGAAGTTCCACAATGTTTATTTGATTAATTGTTAACATTTTTTTGTAATTATAACAAAAATAATAACCAATAAAAACTTTCAACGTAAGTATTTATATAGTATTTATTTTTATGATTACATAACTTTCCTAATAGTTCTTCGAACATGAGTATAAAACGGAACATAACCTATTACTAAAATAAATTAAAACATAAAGAAATTTCAGAATTATTGAGTTTATATGAGACTAGGTTAATTTCAAAACTATGCCATTAAATTAGCCTAGATTGAGCCACGTGACGGCAGAAGATATCAAGTCAGTCAAAATGGAGTATTGACCTTTCCCAGTCATTTATAAATTAATTGTAAAATATGAATAAAATATTAAAAAACATTTCTACATTTGACAGTTTTTTTTTGTTTTGTAAATGCCTCAAAAATATACCTACAATTTATCTCTTAATAACATTTCTATTGGGGAGAAGAATTTCACAAAGAGAGATTACCTCAGTGGACTAAAGCCGACCCTGACTCCACAACCATTGAAATCCCACAATAGAATGCGAAATGCCATATTTTGTCGGCATCTTTATGGGATATTTGAGCACATTATAGATGATTTCGATTGTGATTTATGACTTTTTAGATTGAGTGATAAAGCCGTTCTCTTATTTGGTGAAGATTATTCAGTAAAACGGAAGATTATTTTTGTGTTAGATGCAAACAAGTTTTAAGCTGTTTGTTAAACAACGTCCGAACTGAAAACATTTTCAAATTCTAATGGCAAACGAGTATTATTATCGTTTGCTTCTAAAATTGATTTATTAGCAGATTATCATTTATGGACGGTGGACACAAACTAAGTTTATTTAAAATGAATAAATGGCATTCAATCCAAATAAACGTATATAATGAAAATATCATTATTTCAAATGATGAGATTAATATTAAATAGAAAATTGACTGAATTGATTCAATTCCGAACAAACGTGAAAAAAAGCAAGTAGTGAATAACGTGATTGATAAAACCTATGGATCCCATATAGCGAAGACGTACATCAGTCCTCTATCACATAAAAAATCTACATCGATGTCATTTACTTTCCTTTTCACAGCCGTTCGAATTAAATCAATTCAGCCTGTATACACTGACCGGCAAAATAAGCGGGAACGCAAGAAAAATTGGTATGTTATTAATTAAAATTTTTGTCAGTATAAACAAAACATATATATATATATATATATATATATATATATATATATATATATATATATATATATATATATATATATATATATATATATATATATATATATATATATATATATATATATATATATATATATATATATATATATATATATATATATATATATATATATATATATATATATATATATATATATATATATATATATATATATATATATATATATATATATATATATATATATATATATATATATATATATATATATATAAAAAAAAGTACATACTGGAACTAAAGCATAAAAAAAGCTCCTGGTCATGACAAAATATCAGTAGAGATACTTAAAGAAGTAAATGACTTAATTTCACCACTAATGACTCACATTACAAATAGAATATTTGAAACAGGTATCTGCCCAGCTCACTTTAAAGTAGCAGAAATAATTCCCTTATATAAAGGAGGCAAACAACTTGAAACACAAAACTATCGACCAATTTCATTAATTACTAATCTCTCAAAAATTTTTGAAAAAGCCTTAAAGGTAAGGATTATGAAATATGTAAATAAATTTAATATATTATGCCAGACAATTCGGTTTCCGTGAAAAGACATCTACTGAGGATGCAATTAATTATTTAATCGAAAAAAATATATAGTTCAATAGACAATAAAAAACCTTCGCTTGGCATTTTTATAGACCTAGCAAAGGCCTTTGATACCATAAGTCACAGTCAAATATTACAAAAACTTTGGGATCTGGGATTTAGAGGGCAAATATACAGAATTCTAAAAGTTATCTAACCAACCGAACACAAAGTGTGAGGTTGGGCGATACTAAAAGTGGGACCAGAATCGTCACTTATGGATTACCACAAGGGACAGTCTTAGCTCCCCCTACTATTTATAATATATTTAAACGATCTATTCACATTACCCATTGATGGTACAATCAGCTCATTTGCAGATGATACTGCCATATTTGTAGAAGGAGAAACTTGGGAAGAAGTCTACAACAAATCGTCTAAACTACTCGAAACGATAAAAAAATGATAAATCAAAAAGAAAATTCTCATAAAATTCCTTTATTACTGTGACCGGTTTCGTGAACAAGTCACAGTAATAAAGGAATTTTATGAGAATTTTTCTTTTTGATTTATCATGAATAATTACTCATATGGGATCAACCTACCTACGTTGATAAAAAAATGGTTCGATCAGCATCTACTCACTATGAATACTGTTAAAACTAAATATTTACCATTCTGCTCATATAAAAAATGTACTACCTGCGTATAAAAAAAATGAAAATCCAAAACACTGACATAAAAATTGACCAGGCTGTTTGCATAAAATACCTAGGAATCATCCTTGGATTCACACTTGAAGTGGGATCTTCAAATCGAGAATATATGCAAAAAAATTAGACATCTATTTTACACCTTTAAACAAGCAAGCAATATTCTCAAAGAACACCAGTTACTCATAATATATTATGGCCTAGTAGAGTCTATCATACAATATGGCATAACAGCCTGGGGAGGACTACACCAAACGGATCTATTACCATTAATACGGGCACAGAAAAGGATAATTAAAATTATGTTCAAAAAAAGATTTCAGATATCCAAGTAGATGTTTATTTAAAAAATATGAAATTCTCAATATACGGCAAATTTACTGCAGACAAGTATTAAACTACGAAATAAAGAACAAAAAAGTATCTAAAAAAAAAATCACATATATAATACAAGAACAAGAACTAATGTAATCATACCCAGAGCTAAAAAATCAATATTCACAAAAAGTTCAACATATTTAGGTCCAAGACTTTACAACCAAATACCAGATCACCTGAAAAATAACAATAATAAAAAAACAAAGAGAAAACATCAAAAAACTGGCTACTCAGCTTGCCAGAAAATTTTATTGAAAATTTAATAAATACAGGACAGTTGTACTCGTAAATTGATATTAATTAATCTTCGTCTGTATCTGTTTCTTTTACCTCTTAGTATAATTTTAATTTTAATAATTTTATTTTGTTGTATTTTTTGTCCTTTTTCTTAGCTTTAGTCATTCTTTTTTTTTACTTGCATTATCTGTAATTATGTACACTATCGTCTTATTTCTTATCTATTATACTTGCTATAAAGTAATCCTAGATATATAAAAAAAATAAATAAAAATTGTAACATCATAAACACCCACAGACAAGTTTTTCTCTAAAAACTTAAGTGGGGCTTAACTAAATATTTATTATCATGAACTCTCCTCTAAGAAAACGATGTACAAGCATAAATTGTAAACAAACTGATGAAATAAATATTACTATTATTATTATTATTATTATTATTATTATGTATATATATATATATATATATATATATATATATATATATATATATATATATATATATATATATATATATATATATATATATATATATATATATATATATATATATATATATAAATATTTTGTTTTGCATTTTTTGCAGCTTCTTTGTTAATTTTCTTTTCCCAAATTGTTCCTTTTCCATTTTAAAAACAGTCGAATTTTAACATTTTTCTTTCACTATGAGAAATAATTCTTTAGTATTGGCTTGTGAGTAAAAAACATATAGGAAAAACATAAAAAATGCTAAACTTAACTATTTTAATAACAAAATTACAAATGCTGAAAATAATTCAAAACAAATTTGGATTCTGGTAAATAATAAACTTGAAATGAATAGAGCTGCCCTTGGACAAATAACTCTTAATATTCAAAATAATTTAGTATCAGAATTAAATCGAGTCTTAAATTGCTTTGCATCGCATTTTTCCACTATTGCACCTAATAAAACAACCTGTACACCATCAGAATATAGAACAAATTCAATATTCTTTTATCCTGTGACCCAAAGAGAACTCGCAAATGTTATTAAAAAAATAAAAAATCGTCTGGTTTGGACGGGCTTGACTACTCAAAAATAAAAAGTATTTCTGATAACATAATTTATCCTTTACTGTATCTCATAAACTTGTCATTTCATAATAGGATATTTCCAGATATACTTAAAATAGCTCCCGTAACACCAATTGTCAAGAAAGTCTGTAAAAGTTATATTGATAATTACCGGCAGATATCTTTATCATTATCGAAAATAATAGAAAACATTTTTTATGACCATACTATGTCATTTGCAGAAAAAAATATTTTCCGAGTGTCAACATGGATTTAGATTAACTAAATAAACGAAAACGGCAACTGAATATATTTATAAAAACATATTTATAAAGAGATGAATAAAGGCAGATATGTTGTGTCTCTATTTTTCGATAAATCAAAAGCTTTCGATTGCGTGCATAGGAGCATCCTTTCACAAAAATTAGAAAATATTGGTATTAAAGGGTGCCTTCTGGATTGTATCAATTCCTACATGAAAGATCGAAAGCTGGTGGTAAATTGTAACAGTTTACAGTATGACATCCATGACGTAATTTTGGGTGTTTCACAGAGTTCAATTTTAGGGCCTCTATTGTTTTGCTCTACATTAATGATTTATCAGATTGCATTCAATATGTCATTACCACAATGTATGCAGATGATACCACTGTTTTGGTATCAGCTGTTACATACGAGGAACTTAACCTTAACATTTATACCACACTTAACGATGTTCATGCTTGAGTGCCAGAGACTCATTTTAAGCAATGATAAAACTGTATTTGTAAATTTTAACTACAGGAGAGCATTCACCTCTGATGATCTATCGTTTTCTAAAACAACCAAGTTCTTAGGCACTTTCATTGACATGAGAATCATATACTGATTATGCATGTAAACTGGTTCGTCGAGAGACGTACTGTACATATCCCCAAAAATGGGTAATTATAGTCCAATCACTTGCCTCAACTCCTGCTACAAGATATTCACACGTATCTTGTATGCTAGGACACTGAGGTCTGTTGATCCGGTCTTCCAGCAGATACACAAACAGCGTGGTGCCAAGAAGGGCATGGCACGTTGCAAGGACAGTTTGCTAATAGACCACTGTATTACACAGGACTCTGTGCAATACAAGCGAAATCTATCAATGGACTGGATTGATTACTGCAGGGCATTTGATACAATATCGCATGAGCTATTGTTGCACTTGCTCAATGTCTTGAGGTACCAGAACCGCTAGTGAGATGCATAGAACAGCTGCTGCCGCTCGCTTCACCATAACATTAGGTGCACAGCGGGTCACAACAGAACAGGTGGCATTTAGAAGAGTAGTTTTCCGGGTTGACTCCCTGAGTCCTCTCCTCTTCTGCATCTCACTGCTACCGTTGTCTGTTGGACTCTGCCAAACCCGCGGATATCAATGTGGACCAGTGACCGGAGGCATAAGGTCACCCATCTATTTTATATGGATGACCTTAAACTGTATGCTTCCGAAGAGCGCGAACTACAAAACACTCATAGGGTGGTCGAAGAATACACACAGGCAATTTGCATGGATTTCGGGTTGGACAAATATGTAGAAGTCCACCCCAAGAGAGACGATGGGGGGAATTCTCTGGAGATGCGCAGCTCGCAGACGGAAGCATCCTAATACATCTGGATGCCGGAGAGACCTATACATATCTGGGTTTGCAACAAAGGCACATCCAGGATGTAACATAAATAAAGGATTCTCTCCGCGGCAAGTACGGACACCGCCTCCAAAAAATTTGTGTCTTCCGAACTTTCGGAGAAGAAGAAGGTGTCTGCAACTGATATGCTTGCCGTTCCGGTACACTCTACTCCTTCGGAGTAGTAAAATAGACAGTAGATGAGCTGCGCCAATTAGACAGAGATACCCGCAAGATGATGAATATTCACAGAAGTATTCATCCTAGATAGTCCGCACCTGGTGTGTACCTCCAACGTCAACGGGGGGCCGAAGACACTTGAGCCTGGAGTATACGCATGGCAAAGTAGTCCTGAGTATGGCAAGTAACAACCTCAGGAGCTCAGATCCCCTCTTGCGGTTTGTAAAACTTCACGAAACTGTAGGAGTGGGAGCAGGATTGTTCAAGGCGGCAAAAAGAGCAGCAGATGAACTCGGTCTCGCATTCGACACCAGGCGAGGTGGCCAGCGACGTGCTGATGTAGAGTTTTTCACCGAACTTCCGCCAAATCGCCTGAAACCCAGACTTAGAGCTGCTTAACAGGAACATCTGTTTCGGCGGTACGTCGATAAACCTCAGAATGGTGTCTTATTTATAAGAACATAGAAACACTGGGTTTATCGACCAGACAGATATTCGCCTTTCTCAGGTCAGCCGGGCTTAAGTCGGTGACCGAGGGATTCACTATGGCCTGCCAAGATGGTGTTATTAGCACCTTGATCTACCGCAGCCGTGTAATAATTATTAATGTAACAAGAAAACGTTACATGTTACGACTTTTTGCTTGTCAGTTTTGTAATCAGAAGGGTTTATTCCAGTAGGATATGCTATTCAGGTACGGTACAAGTGAAAAATTTTGTCCGCCAGTGCTAAAAATATTGTGAATTTTACAAATGCCGAGTTAGCAGACACACATTTTACATATAGACTAGCCAATGGAAATTCTCTTCAAGTTAGATGAATATACCAAGAGCGGTACCCAAATCGCAGAATACCTGATCCATGAACATTTTCTACTATTTACAGGAGGATTCTTGAAACCGGAAGTGCTAAAAAAACAATAATTTTGCAAAAGCACGTCCTACAGTGAGAACTTCAGATATCGAGGAAGCCGTTTTAAACGTTGTTGAAGAACATCCTGAAACAAGCTCAAGAAAAGTTTCGTTAACACTGAATATTGCTCATATACTGTTATACTCCTATTACATTCAAGTTCAAGCACTACTCCCTCGTGAATTTCCATCACGTATGTTCTTCTGCCACTAGTTCATTAAAAAACTTGCTGAAAATCCCTTATTTCATCGTCAAATATTATTTACCGATGAATCTATTTTTCACAATAATCATTTATGAGCAGACGAAAACCCGCATGTAGTTGTGAAGTTACACTATCAGGAGCAATTTTCAGTGAATGTATGAACTGGAATTTTTGGGGATTACCCGACAGGACCCATTTTTCTTCTAAGGAGACTTAATGGACAATCTTAAACTCGCTTTCTCTTGAATAAGATCTTCTGGTCTTGCTTAAAAATGTCCCTATTTTAAGAAATCAGATGTGGTTCATACACCTGTACATTTTAGTGGAGCGTGAATTTTTTGATGAAACTTATAACAATCGTTGGATAAGGCGGTGAGGAACTCAGTTATGGCCTCCAAAGTCCCCAACAGTTTGGATAATTTTCTTTTGTGGCACATTAAGATACTAGTTCACCTATTCAAAATGAAGAAGAATTAAGAAATCGCACAATATCTTCATGTCAAACTATAAAGAAACACTCCAGGAATTTTTCAAAAAGTACGTCAATCGATGAGAAGAGTTCATGCGTTCACAAGAGGAGGACATTTTCAAGAGTTACTTTTATTTCTTAGGCCATTTATTATGCTTAATTCTTAGTTTTAATAGTTTTGTCCTCACACTCTGTAATTTGACCGAAATTTAAGTTTTAATATTTATTTGAAATCTTTTCTTAAAAGTGTTTAAACGGAATTCAAGAAAAAATTAAATTTGGTTTCCAAAAGTTTTTCCTTTAAATCTCATGAAAATGTCGATCTTCTCAACAGCAACAGCTTTTTAGTGCTTGGACTTTTCCTTTATTTTGCCAAATAATTTCTAAGCGAAAATAAATGCAAAATGCTGCAAATTTTAAGAAAAGAACAAATCCCCAAATAGAAATTTGGGGGATTTTAAAAGGATCATGATCCCTAAAAAAAGTATCACCCTGTAGATTTTTGCAAAAATCAGTAAAGTTGTTTTGTAGACACTATAACAAGTAGTAGGTACACCAAGTTTGAATCAATTAGTTTTAAAAATATATAAAATATATGGAAAAAACAAAAAAAAAATTAAAATCTACAATATCGAAGCATTTTAGGACATATGTGAAAAGGAACTTTTCATCTTGAAATGTTGTAAGGATTAACATTCTAAAGTTTTAGCATGTAATTAATTAACGATGTGTATAATATTGTTATTAACACCCCTCGATATTTATCAGATATTCTCGAAGTAGATCAAATATTCATAATGCTAATTTCAGATATGTTGATAGAGATATTCTATACCTAAACATAACACTACTAAGTTTAAAAGCTGTTTTTTTATACAGCACGTCATTTGCTAAACTAATATTACCATGTACATAACTCTTCAATATCAATATTTCATTTTAATTGAAGTTTAAGAATTGGCCATTGAAAGAACGAAAATAGAATATTGTTTAATGAGTGAGAAAGTTGGCCATTTCCATGAGGATGAAATCTTCATTCATCCGAGTAGAGTTGGCCAATTCTCATGAGTTAAGCACTATACTTTTTCCAATCGTATTAAATAAAATGGAAAAATATTGCAATTACCTATTTTTTTTTTTTTACAACATTAATATTGATAGTTCCATAATTAATAATACTGAGAGGTGGAGAATTTACATCAACATTGAGATTCTTATTAGTCATCACATTAAATGTGCAAATAACACAAATTTTGTGTTATTTGCACTTGTGGTGGGATTATTATTGTTAATAGCACTAAGAATCTTATTTGCAGTATCCATTTAGTTTTTCATCGAATCATCTATGTAGCCCTCGGCTACAGTAGATGATTTCCAGCCTCCGTGCCTCTTGGAAGCTGTTATATCAGCTCCTGCGTCTATAAGTATTATCGCAGATGACCTGCGGAAGCTATGTCCGGTGTATAGATGTGGATCTGGAAGTTTCAAAAACGTTGCTACCTGCTTGCCCATTCCACTCAATTTATTAATTCCAATTTCCTGCATAGTGCCCTTTTGATAATTTAAAGAGAGGCTGTGTTGCATTCGGTGGTCTGAGACTTATAAAGTTTTTGATAATTTGATAATACTCGCCAGTTACAGAAAATTTTCAAACAGTTTTAGTTTTTGTTATTGGAACTGTCACAAGCACAGAATTATTTAAATGTTCCAAGACGTCAATTTTCATCGGCCTCAATTTACATGATCGACATGCTCCCATTACTACCATGATGAGGGAAACCTAAAATCAAATTTACCACAATTTGCCTATCAGGAGCTACATAGGTATACATTCTTACCTTCATAGCAAGATACACTTTGTCTGGTGCATTTTTTATAAATTTATCAATCTCTTGATCTGTGAGGGTTTTGGGCTTTTTAGCACTCCAATTTGCGTTTCAAAAGGGCCCTCAATTTTGATAATTGTTCAATGTTCACTCCATTGTTTAAGTTTAAGGTACTCCGTAACATCGAATATATTGACCACAAAGTTGAGGACTTGTATTTAGTTTGCAGCTCACCGAAATAAGCCTTCAATACATTTTCGGAAAAGGAATTTATCGTCTTCTTTTTGCGCCAGTCCATAAAAGTGGAATAAGTTTGCTAATATTTTTCCTGGGTCTTTCAGAAAGGAGGTCAAGTGAGCTTTGTTTCGCAGCGTTCACAATTTCTGGTGATGTACTATCAATAATCTCCTCATCGGACGAAACATCCATTATTCCCTTCTATTTAAACGATTTTCGTAGAAACTTTCGCACTATTTCGCAACAACACCATTGAAAATCACTAAAAGTCAATCACAAATGGAAAGTTTTGACAAATATCGTCAGATTGTTGACAGATGAATCAATTTTTTAAAGGGGAGGTCGGATAACAGGGTGTTGAGAAAATGGAAATGCTGGCTTCTCATTGGTTGAGAAGTGTTGAGAAAGTAAACTTTTCACACAGGTTGAAAAAAGTTGAATTTTCTAAATCGAAAATTATTGGATAATGGTCAGTTTATTTAACACGATTGGAAAAAATATATAATTTTACGTTTTCTTCTTATTTTATTCATGTATGTTGTTTGTTATTTATATTTAAAACAAAAAAAGGTTTTAGTTTTAGTCGTCCACAGATGATGTTAACTTGGTTGGCAAAATGAGGCAAAACGAGTTTTTTACGTTGCATTTTCGCGTTTGTGAAACATTTTGTAGAACAATATTTCTTAAAAAAAATTTTTTCTTAAAATGTTTTCTTCTGCAAATATTTATTAGATAACACACGTTTTAAATAAATCTCAGAAAAGAATCTCTCCAACTGACAATACTAGCACTGACTTATTTTTTTTCTTAAGAAAACGGAAATAACTAAATTAATAAAACACTCTTTTATTTAGCCGAAATGGTATCAAGGCGTAGTTTATAAAGTTGTTTTATTGTAATATAGGTGTTCTTTAATGACTTGACCCACTTTGTTGTGTTGTCGCTAAGATAAAACGATTGTCCGGAAATACCAGTCGCTCCTTTGTTACAAATTTGAAAATAATACCCATAACAATTACATTTACATAGCTGTACTCTAAATATACGGGATGTCCCAGCGCAAACTTTTATTTGGAATAATTTTTAAGCGGAAAGAGATGAAAATTGTAAAAAACCTGTTTCGGTTGATTAATGGTAGATATAGATTTGTAGTGTTATGCAGCATGTAGCTCATATCCTCTCAATCTCAACCACCCCTCTCTAAAATATTAAATGGCAACATACCATTTGCGTGACTCAAATTAAATGTAATTTTATTTACAATGCAGCACTGAAAACCGTTTTTAATTATCCGTATTCTTCGCGGAGTTACAGAAGGAAACGTGAAAGCGTCAATATTAAGACGCAATTGAACGAGGTGTTCAAAATGTAGTACTTGACAATAATTCAATCGATTTCTAAGCTTTTCTTAATAATATGAGAGATTTGAGAAGTGTAGCGGGTATATTCAGCATATTGTTTGACGTAGTTCCCGTAGATTAGCTGGCTGGCTTGGTGAGAAATACACCTGACTTCAAATGGTCCCACAAAATGTAATCGAATGGAGTAGAATCTGGCAATCTTGCTGGTCATTCGATTCTGTCTCGTTGCCCTATCCATCGATTGTAGTATATTGTGTCTAGATATTTTCCAGCTGTTCTATACTTCGTTGTTTGGATCTTTCTGCGTTAGTCACAATTACAAGCTATATGAAGTAAATAAGTTGAAGGTGAACTTTACTTTTAAGTAGAGGCGTGTACTAGAGAACGATATTTTTTATATATTCCAACTCTGAGATAGGGCATACCCTAAATTTCTCCGGCCGCCACTGAGATTTATGTGATTCATACAGATACTAATATAATGTTAAAATATATTTGAAGGGCTTGGTGAAAAAACAGCCAGCTCCATTTTTTCTTGAAACTTAGTTATCTTACGTTGAGAAAGAATATCTTATTTGGTGTAAGAATCAATCCCAGTCAATTCCAACAGAAAAATTGGGTTGACTGGACAAGCCTTTTAATGCAAGAATCAGTCACGAGTTTTTATTGATTTGCTCCAAATATTAAAAATTGGAGTTGACTGGTTTTTGCACCAAGCCTTTCAATTGCAAAAATATTACTATGTCGCTGAATTAAGTGATAAACAAGCTAGTAATAATGAAGTTAAGGCATAGATTCATAATCGAAATTTACGAGAATTAGAAGAAATTTTAAATCATTTTTATTTTTATCAAAAACCACATTGGAATCATTCTTAACATCCCATTTCATTGCTTGCAAGCTAAAAAAAGCAGGTACCAAAAATAACTGACTTCTATATTTCTACCTGCAACTCGGTGAAAAATAAAGATATTTAAAAACAGTATTCAGTACTGTATTATAAATAAAATTATATATTTAATTTGAGATCCTATAAAGGGTATGTTGATATTTAAGATGTTAGGGATGGGGTGGTTAGGATTGAGAGGGTGGGAGCTACATACTGCATAATCCTGCCAATCTGTCTGCTTTTTTTAATATTCATCGTTAAAAATTATTCCAGATAACACTGGGACAGCCTGTAGAGATAAACATTTAAAAAAGAAAACTTCTATGTGCTACTGAATACTATCAGCAAAATTTTACAGAAGTAACCACACACTATGCTTTAATGAATGGAAAACTTTTTAATGAAATATCTAAATTAGACGCAAATTCTATCAAACAATCTTATGAAAACCAATTTGATTCTTGTATTGTGCTAAATATTTTTAAAAATAATTCCATAACAGTCAATCCTAATAGGTCCAAAAATAAGTTATTGTAACTATATAATAGTATTTAGGGCGGACATACTCTGTTCTAATCAGCTAAATGTTACAGAAAATATTTAGATGTAACTATTAAATAGTTTCTTCATAATTTAGGTCTGTATAACGTACGCGTTTCGACGGCCCAGCCACTATTTTAATAAATACACGATATCTCTACGCACTAACTTGTCACACTAATCGAGACACGACGTCTGAGACTGCTTTAAACTTTTTTTTCTGTAGGTTTTTCCAAAATAGATTTTTCCTTTTCTAAATTAGGCAGTAAATAAACCACTTAAAGTACTAAGAACAGATGAGGTGATAGAGCTTGAAAGAATAATTTGCAAATTACAGGAAAATTTGTGTAGGCTGTAGTCTAAGGATTAATTGTCATTTACATTTCTTTTTTCTTCACCACTTACGTAAAGAAGATGTGCACTTTATAAGAACATTTAAAATGTCTTTTATTGAATTTTTAGGCGAATCTCGACGAATTAAGACGAAAAAATATTTTAGCAAAAAAATTTTCTGTATGCATCGCAATAATAATCACAGTATTTGAAAGACAGTTTTTAAATTTCGTCCACAAGCTTTAGAGGCCAAAGAAATTAATGAGTTAGTTTTTTTAACTATAACTTTACAGAAAAAATGTAAATCGTATCGTACTATATAAATCAAATAAAACGTTTTTTCTACTTTTGATATTTAAAGTGACACCTTTCAAACCTAACTGAAGTTTTGAAATGTCATACTTTTCACAATTAGTTAACGAAAAGTAAAACTTTTCGCAACTAGCTACGAAAAATTCATTCCATCGCTAGGTACACATAGAAAATAAGAACAAATATAGAAAAAAACTAATCATTTTAATTAAAAAATCGTAATTTACAGTCTCAAAGAGCTTTAAAATTTTTAGGTATAAACATTTATTACAATTAACACAATTAATAAGAGCAAATGCTCCTGATGACATAATTTTGTTGGTGGCTGATATCTGGGAAACGGTGGAAATGCGTGCCTCACTGGTCTCTGTAAGAATGTTTGTAACTATTCTTCTCTTGTTTTTCATAGAGTTTTCTACGTAACTCTCCGCTACAGTATTTGATTTCCAACCCCCGTGTTTTTTAGTTTTTAAAAGGTCGGCACCAGAGTCTGCCAACAATGTAGCAGATGATCTGAGAAAGCTGTGACCAGTAAACAATACTAAATTTGGTAATTTTAGAAACTGCAATTTTTTTGGTAGATTTCCAAATATATTTATCCCAACAGGCCGCGTATACATATTCCCTCGGTGTATTTAACAAAAAATCTATCATGCTTGACATTTTGTGGTCATAAGCGAATATATTTTCTGACGTTTTCGTTATGGCAAATTCTCTCAATATTTTAGTTTTCGTAGTGGGAATTTTTACTCTGATGTATGTTTCTTCGACAATCACATTTTTTAGGCGTAAAAATGTTACTTCAGACTTTCGACAAGCTACACAATCATTACAATGTCAAACAAAGAAAAACATAAAACGCCCTATTTCAAAATTGGAAAAATGAGGACATATTTTCTACATACCTTCATCATTAAAAATGATTCCTCATCGGCTTCTGTCAAGAATCTTAAAATATGTTCTTTGGTAAGAATATTTGACTTTTTTGGTTGATATCTGTCCGGCTGCCATTTCAGAAATGCCATCAATCCAGTAAACTTCTTTATGTTCATATTTTTATTTAACGAAATTTCTATTAACATTGAATAGAGCGACCACAAAGAGCTTCTTATATCCTTTTTACCTTGGAAGTAGGCCCACAAAACTTTTTTCTTTATATGCTCTTTTCTTCAAGCTACTTATTGAAATTTTGCTATGTCAAATAGTATTTTGATATCGATTTGTCGGGAGTCACACCTGATAATGCCATTTTCGTAGTTTCCTCTACATCACTTGGGACGTCCAAACTGTAATGATACATATTTCTTTAAAAAAACGTGACATTAACATTCAAATCAAAGGTATTGCTATCACTAAAGACGATACTAATAAACAAGTCTTAGCATCCAAATACAAACCTAGTAAAACAAGCTCTTAGATTAGAAGTTTGTGACAAGTATTGATGTTTATGCGGTTCATAACTCTTTGATTCTTATTGATGTGTTTTTGTAATATTTTTTTTTAAACTTGAACTGAAAAATAACTAGTATAAAACTCGTGGGGAGACAATATCTTGTGTAACTCGTGCGATTTTGAGAAAAAATTCATCTTTCTCAACTAGTTATATAAATAGTTATTTTTCAAATGTTTCATTAAACCTGTAACTTGAAATTTCGTATATACTTTAACAACATCATAAAATGCCTGGGTGCATTTTCAGATTTTCAAAACTAAAACGTCATAAATTACTATGTGCAAGTCCAAGTCCCCTTCTTGTAATTTTATTTAACTAAATGCTAAAACACCTTAATTCCATACTGAAAATTACCGAAATTAATCATTTTGTTCCCTATCTGATTAATATTTCATAAATTTCTTCTTTATTTGGTACCGTTTGGAACTTTATAACGAATATTTGTATTATCAGATACTAACTTACAGTATTCAAAACACTGTTTGTACTGTCAACTGGGGATTCATAAAAAAAGATCACAAAAAAATCGACGAATTACGTAAATCAATTCTTATTTTCATATTTATTTATTGTTGAAATATTCATTTAATTTTTGTTTTCATGTTTTTACAAATTCATAAAATAAACTGCATGTATCCATTTATTTCAAAAACGTCAAATATTTGAAGTGAATAAAATCAACTTAGAGAAACATTTCTTTAGGGACACAACAAAACGATGCAAGTCTACATAGCGCCAGTTCTGTTCACAGACGTGGGAATCAGTTTGATCTCGCGTCGGTCCAGCGCCGGCCACCCCGTATAATGATTAACCAATGTCACACACTGGCTTAACGAGAGCAGCACTCACATGAAGACACCCAGCATTCCGGCCACCCACTGGGCTACTGTGCCTTTAGATAAGAACTGATAGTTTAGGTGCTAACCAAAAAATCTTTATTTTTAACTGAATTGATTCGAAAGGGTTTGTACGGTTCCTCTGAAGGGCCACAGCAAATAAAAAAAAACTAGAAATCTCTACTTTAAAACTAGAAATTTCTACTTTTGAAAGTGGGAATTTCCACTTTTAAAATAGAAATTTTTACTTTTGAAATTATGAATTTCTAGTTTTAAAGTAGTTAAACTTCTACTTTTGAATTTTTTATCTTAAGAGGTTCGGCCAAAAGGTTTTTTACCAATACCACCTTACCAGTGGCTTCTAGGTAAAAAATGGCCTGTATAAACTTCTTAAGAACACAGAAGTTTTGTCTGAAACATTTTTTTTGCAAGTCGAATAGACACGGAGCGATGGAACTTCAAAGTGGGACGGATCATTGAAAATTCCAAGATCGCTCATTTTTAAACTAAATTTGGATATTTAGAAAATTATGTCCTTAAAAAGTTTTCTACCAGCGGCCATGTTTTAAATACCTGTATAAATAGTTTTAAACACTACCACTAGTGGATGGAATGAGACATACATGCACACACACTTAATTTTTATTGTAATTTATACCACTATAATTCATAACAAAATATCTATTGTCGTTTCAACGATATTAAGAAGACCGTTTTAAAAAATAAACGTCAAAAATCTCAAAAACAAAGCCTTAGCAGACCTATATTTATAAGAAATTTCCCTGTATATATTTTGCGATTTAAGACTGCAATACTTTATTTTTGAATGCGTTGACCGTTTGATTATTATTTTACTTCCTCACCCGTCAAAGTGAGGAAGTTATGTATTCGTGAAAAAAAATGTTGAAAATTTTTATTGCATTTCTGGACGAATCTCGATGAATAATGACGATACACAAAATTTCAGACAGAAAAAATTTTCTGTCTGAAAACGGCATTCTCGAACAATTGTTTCACGTAACTCTTCCAGAGATGCGGGTTTTGTTGCAAATACATTCGATTTCAAATGCCCCCACAGAAATAAATCCAAGGGAGTTAAATCGGGTAACCTAGCGGGCCACTCTACAGGATATATTCTTCCAATCCATCGCTCAGGAAACTGATTATCCAAAAATTGACGGCCTGCTATAACAAAATGTGGGGGTGCCCCATCCTGTTGAAAAAACAGTTCGCCCTCCAAAAGATTATCGTCTTTCTCAAGAATTTGGGTAATCATTGGGTCGATGTTATTTGCTAACAGATCAAGGCACCTTTCGCCATTTAAATTGTCAGGAATAAGAAACGGCCCAAAAATATGATACCCTAAGATGCCAGCCCAAGCACTTAACATCTGAAGCCTTTTGGTATGAGTTTCCATGAACAAATGTGGACTGGTTTCACTTCAATACCTACAATTGTGCCTGTTTACCTCCCCATTTAACTGAAATGTCGATTCATCAGAAAAACACGTATTGTACAGTAGATTGGCATTACCGTTTAATTGTTCACTAAAAATCTCACAGAATTCAAGCCGACGATCGGGATCATCTTCGTTTAATTCGTGTACCAATTTAAATTTATATGGATGAAATTTGTGGACCTTTACAATTCGATGAACATTGCTTCGTGATACACCGGAAGCCTCAGCTACTTTCCTAATCTATTGGGTATTATCCATCTGCAAATAACCCAGAACTGCCACTTCGGCAGCTTCATTTATAATCGGTCGCCGAGGTTCATACTTTTTGTTTTCTACAGAACCTGTTTCCATAAATTTTGTCATTAATTGCAAAACATTCTGAGAACCAACCCTTCTATTTAGGTGATTTCTAGTGAATATGCGCTCCGTAGCTCTAGCACAATCGTTTTCAAAATAAATGCTGACAATTTCTATTCTCTCCTGAAGGGTATAAACCATTTTGAGAACTTACTTTGGTAAAATGTATCTCGATTTAAAATTGGTTGTGAACAAATTAATGTTCAAGGACTATCAAATACTTATGAGTCTTTTAATATTCTAAAACTAAACGGACAAAGAAAGTGTTTTTTGTCGAAAAAACTCGTGTTGATTTGAGCACTAAAAATTGTAGTTTTTTTTATAAATACCAATGCCGTGTATTTTAGATTTTTTAAACGATTTCGATTGTGCGTAATCATCAAAAATAAAATTATTTTCCTTAAGAACGAATCGATAAAAGTTAAAAAAAATACACAGTTATGTAGGGAATTGAAAGACCTTTCAAAAGATGTATCACTCGACCGCTCTTGCCATTTGAATTTCTTGAGGGGGTGGCCCTCTTGGAAATAAGGTCGACGTGTTTCACCAGGTATAAAAATTTTCAGTTACCTACCAAAGGTAATTATAAAAATTACAAATATAAAAAAAATTTAAGACAAGTTTAAAGCTTATTTTTGTGGAATCACACATTTTATGATTTAAATGAATATTATCAAACAAAGTTTACAGAATAATAATAATCAAAGCCTTTCATCTTTTGTTGTTTTCCTTATGCCTTACATAGGCTTGTATTTTTACATGGTAATTAATTTTGTTTATATTATAAATACTTTCTAATTGTTATACATATTGTAAAAATGTTTTTGGGAATAAATAAATAAATAAATAAATAAATAAATAAAGTGAGTGCGAAGAACTTAGTGATTGAACGTTATTTATTTGGTCGGTGGTTTTTGAAGTGAACGTCAAATTTCTGAAGAGGTAGTGGAAACATTGTTTGTATTGTACAAAATTTTATTTGCAGTCAATTTTATCTCGTAAGGAATCTTCGACGTAGTGCTACCGCGGACGATTTCCAGCCGCCGCGCCGTCGTTTTAATTCGCCAACGTTCTTCTAAATGAATGTTCAAATGAGATTCCTTTAAATTCAACTATTGAGCAATCATTTGAGGCACTTTTTCTACTTCCCACAAGTTAAATCAGATATTTTTTCTTTACGATATGCATACAAAAATTGACGAAAACTGGCACATTTTGTTCTCAAGCTTACACATTTACTGAAAAAATCTAATAACTTGCCTTCTTCATCAGATTTATCAGTAATTGTGAACAATCGGCATATGTTTGTCTTCGTATTAGCTAACTTTATAATTACGATTGTACCTTTGTCTTCGACATTACCCTATTCAAATTACCCTATTCAAATTATTAAGTACTTCAAGCACCAGTATTTCTTATTGTCATTACTACTTTCATCATTAAATAAGTGTCATCTGGATCACTTTTAAATTGTCGGATATTTATTTAATTATTTTCAACACATCACTGGTAGTGTCTTTCAACCTTTCTACAGATAATATCAATCATTAGTCAATCAATCAATGTGCAAAAATTTGGTTGTTACAGAAACAACAGCACTCATTTGTTATAAACTTATTTTTCATCGCATCACCAGAACTACGGCCAAGATGATGCTCCTCGACTAGGACTTATCGCTGTTCACTATGTTCGGCTTGTCCAAGCACCGACCATGATAAATGTTATAGTAATTTTGGAAAAGAAGGACTAATTAAGTTGTTATCGAGGGTGTGTCAACAGCTAAAGGCGTCAAAACTTTTTGAAATTGATACGCGTGGTAAACTATTATGTTTCAGTAAATGCTTTAATTTTATTGACAAAGTTATGACAGTACGACGAAGGACCCATTCTGTCAATGGTATCTTTGATTTACCACTTTCTACACAAAATGGTATTTAATATATTACACAATATATACCCAGTCAGATTTCAGTTTGCTTTTTTAGGTAATAAATGCAGTAAGATTTATACAAGTAAACTAATTTTTAGGTTTTTTTAGTTATGTGAAGGGTGAATTATTTATTTTTAATTAGAATATTATTGATTATCACATAAAATGGAAAATAAAAACACAGGGGTAGGTAACTGAAATCTAACGCATCCCTTATTTTTCTTATTTAATATATTAGTCTCTCCGAATTTTAACAGGATTTATAGTATCGTCAATTAAAGTTATACACAAATTACATAGTTCTCAACAGTTCCGATTTAAATCTAGCTTTACGAACGGTAATTTTTATTATCATATTGTGTAAATCGATTAATTATTAATAGAATGACATTAATTCGATTCACAATTTTATGCAGATTAGGATTAGATGAAGATATACTGGGTGTTCCAAGATTACTTGGTAGTTTTTATTAAACATATCAGCCACACCAAATTCTTCTTGACAATTTACATTTAACAATGGATGCGATAATCACGCCTATGATGTATCCTCTTACGTTATTATAACGAGGCTGTTAAGAGTTATAGCCAATCAGAAATAAAGGTTTTTCAAAAGGCGATTTCTGATTGGATAAGAGTTTTAACAACCCTGTAGTAACATGAGATGATACATCATAGACCCGAATGAGAAAGACAATAAGATATTGAGAAGTACAGGAGTGATAGATCTTTTCAACGCATATCTTCAGTTATATACAGTGTATTTCTAAAATAAGTTTCCAAATTTCTACGGTGTATAGTACTCACTAAGTAAGTCAAAAAGTTCTTATAAACATGTGGCATAAAACGCACCCCTAGAGAATTAGAGGCTCTTAAATGGTTTCAGATGAAATTTGGTTTTTGCTATTATATTAAGAACGGTAAAAGATAAGTAAATAACATATTTGACATTCACGTAATTTTTTATGTTGAATAAAATGTGCTAATTCATTTTTGGTTGTTAAAATTATAGTGGTCCCTTTTAGGGTGTTTCACCCTATAATTTTTTTGTCAACTTTCTTTTAGTTTTTACCATTAATTTTAAATTTTTGGACAATTTTACTCAAACAAGGCCCTCTTTATTTTTAAGTCGATATCGGCAATCGATATCGAGTAAATTGAGTTTGAAAATTGTCATGACGCATAGCGGTAAAAAAAGTAGCAAATCAGAAACGTCAGACGGCAACGATTTTAATAACCAGAAATAAACTAGCGCATCTTATTCATCATGAAAAACTAAGTGATGCCAAACATTTTGTCAACTAATTTTTTATTGGTCCTCAAATAACAGAAAAAACTTTTCATCTGAACCCATTTAAGGGCCTTTAACTCACTAGTGGTGAATTTTATTCCCCATGTTTATCAGAACTTATTTTACAGAGTACTATTCGCTGTAGAAGTTTGAAAACCTATTTTAGAAAAATCCTGTCAAGATCAAATTTTAATACGTAAACTAGTTTTATCGGAAAACGTGCTATATTAAATAAAAACTGAATAGATTCTTTTCCCATTACATTACCCTGGTAATTTACGTAGGTACCTGCGACGTGGGTCAACTGAGAATAAAAGGAAGTGATAATACATGCATTTCATCAGTACATTGCATAACGTCGATTCGTATGTAACAATAGCGCGAAATTGTATAAAGCGGTTCGGTCCTTTTAAAATGTCTCATTGTAAACATTCACAGGCCATAGTAAATTATATTGCAGTAGCTGTGACAAAGCACATTCTTGGGTATGCAAGACAAAAGATATTAATAAACGCATTTCCTTAGAAAACCATACAAGGAGTGTGAGTGGCTTTACTGATAATGATAGGCTATGCAATTTTAACTTTGATTTAGTGGAAGTGATTTTTAGATGTAACATACCGTGGTCGAAACTAGATAATCTACTTTTTACACAATTTTTGCAAAGGTGTGGTAGTGTCAAATACATAAGCAATGTTCAGGTGCCATCGGAGTCAACACTATGAAAAAAATATTAGTCAGCAGAGTGTTTTAATATTAGACAGACAGAAACTTTTTTCTGAGTTGAATGGCTTAGCGTGGACTAATGCTTGTGATTGAAACGTAGTAAATGTTTTAATAGGTGCATTGGAGGAAAATTGTTCAATGCGCGAACACTTGATCGCCTCTAAAGTACTAAAATCTATAAATTTTAGCACTATGGTGTATTCATTGCACTCAAGTACAATGTATTACAACACTTACGAGGCGACAAATATGGGAAAGTTATTATTATTTGTTACCGATGAAGTTAATTATATGAAAACTGAGGGAAGAATATGGAAGGCAACATACCAGAATACACTTTATATGGAATGCTTAGCACATGGACTTCATAGATTTACTGAGACTATAAGAAAGTGTAAAGACAGTTTTTCTTAAATCATCAAATCGTGTACGGTTATTTCACGAAATTTTTCCAAATATACCATTATCTCCACAGTTACCATGAGTAACTTGGCTAGTGGCAAGCATCATACTATTACTGTAATTTTGAAAATGTGTAATACCACAACGGCAGTTAAATCCAGATGACGCAGTTGCTATTTCAAAGGCTGATCAGGCATCTATGGATCCAACTATCCAAGAAAATTCGAAGCTCATACACGAAAATTTTTCACGAATTCCTCTAACTATACGCAACCCCGAATATAGACCAAAAACATATCAATTTACTATAGTTGATGAAATGAATATTGTATTCGATCTTCGAAATTACATTTTTCTGCTGAGACAGTAATACAAAAATTCGAAATTGTTTTGAAAATGTATCTCGGATTTGTTGTGGTATAGTTAGTTTAGGTATAAATAGGATATATTATTAGCATTAGGTTAGTTTTAATCATCTACAGATGATGTCAACTTAGTTGGCGAAACGCGCGTCAGGTGCAGTATATGGTGTTTTGTGGAAAACTATGTCAGTGTTAACTTCACATCAAAGGTTCCAAACCAGTCCAAAATTACTTTAAAAATAATACACGTTTTTTATTAAAAAAACTATTATACACAGTGTGTATAATCGTTAAGAAGGCGGCTTGTTATTTGTACGATGTTGAAAATAATAATTAAATATTAGTTTCAAATATTTAAGTACATAAATATAAAATTTTTATTTATTGCAAATCCAAGTTATTTTGGTTACTTTTTAATTGGATCTAAATCCCTTTGGGAAACCGATGTATTTATACAGGGTTATTCATTATAAATTACCCACCCCCTATCATCGTTATTACTGCCTATAAAAAAAAAGTTTTAAATAAAAGTTGTGTGGTTATGACTGAGTTTTGTTAAAATGCAATCAAAAGTACAGTAGCGTGCAGATTTCAGGGGATACAAAAAAATAATATATATTTTTTTCAAATTGGATACTCTGTATATTATTAAATTTTTGAAATGATCCTTTGTTTTTGATTTCAAAAATATACCATATATTACCCCTACCATATACCGTGTTTGAGTTATTAAACGTCAAATATCTTAGTTAAACTAGTTACTGTAAATATGGAAAAGTTAACATTATTAAAGTGAGCTATGAAAATGACAACTATTATGTTTGATAAGTGACATTTCTTTAATGAAATAATCAAAATGGTTTACAGTGAGAAAGAAAAAGTCCAAATATTTACTTGTTATATATAAAATAACAAAAATAGACGTGCAGCAAAAAGAGCATATAGGGTGTTGTATCCAAATCGTCCAACACCATCAGAAAATACGTTCAAAAATATTTACCGAAAGGTGAATAATACCTCCAATTTTAGTAGAAAAAGCGTGTAGTTCAAGCAGACCAGGAAGAACAGCTAGATATAGCGCATCCATATTTATTCGCGAATAGACTTTTTTGAAACATTGTACTATTTTTTTAGAAAATTCTGAATATAGTATAAATAATGCAGTCGATCAATTAGGTAAAAGGTATTCCAAAATCCAACGTACGTTAAAAAATTACAAATACAGACCATATAAAATTTTACCCGTACAAGTTTTAGCAGAGGCTCATAAAAGGAAAAAGCTGAACTTTTGCCGCCAGATGAATCAAAAGTTGGATGAAGATCCCAATTTCTTTACTAAAATATTATGATGAATCATTCTTTTCTACGGCAGAAGTTTTTAACAATCACAACAGAAAGATATTGGTAAAACAAATAAAAAAATCAGGAAGAAAAACTGTTATCGTTTGGTGTGGAATTTTCAGGAACAAAATTATTGGGCCTATATTTTATGATCATACTTTAACTGGAGTTACTTATCTGGAAATAATTATCACAGAAGCAGAAAATATTCTTTTGCAGAATTTTCCGGAAGCCGAACTTGATGATATGACTTGGATGCAGGATGGGGAAACTCCGCATAGTGTCCTACTCGTTCGAGATCTTTTGAATAATATATTCCCAATATGGACAAGGAATAATGGACCTATTAAATGGCCACCTAACAGTCCGGATTTGACCCGTATGGATTATTTTTTTTTGGTGATTTCTAAAAGACATCGTCAATAATAATAACAATAATAGTATTCAAGTCCTTAAAGACAGGATTCGACTTGAAATAAACAATGTAAATAATGAGGCCATTTCCGGTGCAATTATAAATATGAGAGACGTTATCAATTATGCATTGGCAATAAAGGCGGACACATCGAAGATATTTTATGAGTTATTATTTATTTATACTTAAATTTCCTAAATAAATCTATGTTATGTATTTTGTATAAATATTTGATTTGGTTTCTTTCTTCCTCACTGTAAACCATTTCATTAAAGAAATGTCACTTATCAAACACAATAGTTATCATTTTCATAGCTCACTTTAATAATGTTAAATTTTTCCACATTTACAGTAACTAGTTTAACTAAGATATTCGAAGTTTAATAACTCAAAAACGGTATATGGTAGGGATAACGTATGGTATATTTTTGAAATCAGGAACGAAGGATCATTTCAAAAATTTAATAATATACAGGGTATCCCATTTAAAAATAATATATCGTTTTTTTGTATCTCCTGGAATCTGCATGCTACTGTACTACTGATAGCATTTTTACAAAATTCAGTCATAACCACACAACTTTTATTTAAAACTTTTTTTCTATAGGCAATAATAACGATGATAGATTAGATAGAATAGTGGTTTATGACACAGGGACGAAAAGCGTAGTTTTTCGTACGATTACGGAAAATTTCCAACCGTACGAGTACGAAAAACATTTTTGTCATAAACTATTTTTTACTCTATTGTAAGAAGAAAATGATAAGTTTTTATTTAATATGTTTATTTTAATTGAAAAAATCTGATCGCAATCGACTTCACGTCACTTTGACATAATCTAATAAAAATATCTTGACAGTTTGTTTCATTTGTTTAAGGTATTAATTATTTTGTTCAAAATTGTTTACGGTCCGAAAAGTACTTTTTGTCCCAGGACGATAGGTGATTTTTTTCGTCCTAATATTCGAACCAAAAAACATTACTTTTCAATGCAATAAAAAATATTTTTATTTTCCAGTCTGACTACAACAGTTTCCGGTGTTCTGGCTGCGAACTCACTGCTCTCTTGGCCTCCTTGTCGCTGCTTCTGATTTGTGGGCGTCGAATCGTGTTTGTGAAATTCACCGCCTTGGTGCAACGTTATACAGCGTTGAGTGAAATATTAACACATCCCTCGAATTCTTCAGCTCACACCTCCGATGGCGAAGAGTGATATGGTGCTGCTTGCATCTTTGTAGCAATGTTTCTCCTTCAGTGGTCAGTGGACTACTTTTTGATCTTTTTTGATCTTCTAGGCATAACAAGCCCGCTTGGCATGTTAGTATGTATTTCCTTTATCGTAAAATTAAAGAAAGTATTTTTTATATTACTTATTTAAATTTGTCTGTTTAATGTTTTGATTTTATTGCGTATTTATTTAATGAAATATCCGTACCTTAGATTAGAGCAGAAGTGTATTAAGTCCAATTTGGCGTATTTTGATGTTTTCAGTGCAGTAGTTTTCAAATTTTGTTTGTGCTCTAAAACTTCATCAATTATGATAAGTCCTAGATCGAGTAAAAACCGAAGTAGCCTTTCATAAATCGTATTAAGTTCATAGACAATATAGAGCACAAAACAATATTATCTCCAAGAGATGCTAATAATTTCCTGTACTAGTGCAATAGTCACTTTTTATACTAAAAACTGGTAAATTAGTAAATAATGGCCTACTTATTGCACCATCACAAAAAAAAATAATTTAAAACTATTATCTCTACAAATCAGTTCAAAAATCTTTAAATCCGTCTTTTGTAAAATTAGAATTTGGTGACTTAACAGTTCTGCTCTGAGGTAAGGATATTATCTTTGAATGAAAAATTAAAGTATGTTTTAAGTCCTTATTATTCTCAATGATTTTAAAAAGAAACTCATTTTTTTATATTCTGTAACATTGACTGATTTATTTATTTATTTTACAACCATTCAACAAGTATGAATGCAATTACAGAATATGAATAAAAAAGGTAGTTTTACTTGTTTTAAATATCATACAAACATATATCTTTAATAAATATAGTTTAAAAAAACTAAAAAACACGCTTTTAAAGCACATCAAACTAAAAAAGTGAAAAATAATTATTAATATAAAATGAAAACAATAATGAACGAAAAATACTAGTATTATTGTGAAAAAAGCGTGGGTTGCTCGATATACGAAAAATATGGCACAAAGCGCCCCACGCTTTTTTTCACAATAATACTAGTATTTTTTCGTTCATTAATGTTTTCAGTTTCTATTAATAATTATTTTTCACTTTTTAGTTTGATGTGCTTTAAAAGCGTGTTTTTTAGTTTTTTAAACTATATTTATTTTTCACTTTTTAGTTTGATGTGCTATGAAAGCGTATTTTTTTAGTTTTTTTTAAACTATATTTATATTGCTTATTGATGTTGATATTATAACATATTACGATCCAACAGATACTTCTGAAAAAAAAATATGTATTTTTTTTCAGCTATGGGATTTGAACTCACGCCCAAGGAGTCCGTCGTTTCGCGTCGACTAAGACTTGCGCCTTAGCCCGCTCGGCCAACGACCGAACTGAGAATCACGGAATGTACTTACAGTATTAAGCCTCTTGCTCTCACGCAGAGGATACGTGAGGAAAGGAAATTATTTAATTCTGGCGATCCTGATCAGGATAATGATATAAACTTATCAAATTATTGTATTGTTACCGGTTCTTCGTAAGTGTACAACGTTTCAATTATATCTGTCCGTTTAAAGTGGGTCAAAATCGAGTCCAAAGAGTCGGTTACAAACAAACATACAGGTGAAGCTAATAAAAGCGTGTTAAAAATATAACATTAATGACGACGAGAAGGAGATAAAAGAACAATAATAAGAAGAAATTACAGTTGTTTTGTGGAAGTTACGCCTCAGTTAAATATAGCAAGCCGATCTTGAATTGTACTTTACTTGTCATATAATTGATGCATAGGAGAAAAATTTTTTAATAATTTTTTTCGAAGTCGGTACATGAAAACTTAGAGATTGTCCAGAGGTGAGTAGGAATCGGGAAATTGAGTTTAGGTATGTAGAAACCTGGAAATTAAATACATGAAAAATATATCTTTGCAGTCTATTTTGTCTTTAATATCTTACATATTTAAAAATATTATTTGTGATTTCATATGTCTTTATTGAATATTTTCTATGGAAAATTAGCTTTCAATTATAGCATAGGAAAGCCAATAGTAGAATATGTACCGCGTTGAAAATTACAGGCGTACTTTAGAAATGATTTTGACAGAATTTTGAATTCATTTGATAATTGAGATGTCCTACTACATTGAGAGTTGCATTTCTTAAATGTATACATTTTTGCATTATATTTTATGTAATCAATATACAGAGTGTTCCACTTAGCTTACTCAACATGCATCTCGTAAACTGTAAGTGATTTAATTAGAAGAGCTTTTTTTCTCTTTAAAACGTTGTATCACTTGATTAGTTTGTTTATCAAAATATTGAGGTTATTGCGCAATATTTAGTCGTCTTTGTACGTTTTTGATTTTTGTTTACAAAATCAAATAGGAGTCACTCAAAAAAATTTTCACATTTACAAATAAAACTTTAAAAACATAATTTTTAATAAAAATGAAGCCCTAAAAACTATTTTCACACTAAATCAAAATAGTTTTTAATTGTTTTATGACTTTCATATGGCAGCTATGAAAAACAATTGATTTGAAATTAAAATATCTGTCAAAATGCACTTTAAATTACCACTATTCAGTTCCACGTAATGAATTTTTAATTACTAATATGAATAATTTTACAAATTAAAAGAGATATGACATATTTTTTTGCTATATAAGAAATTATAGAAATCGCAGAAATGCAGTAAATGAATATTTACATCGGTATCGCGAACGTAGCGTCAACTATATGAAGCAATTCTTCGCAGACTTAAGCAAAATCTGATCATATTGTTATGCCACTGGACTGTGTAGACTGGTTAGATGTTATTGGATTTGTACGACAACGGTCGGGAATGTTCTGGAATGTTCTAGATCGTGTGAATGGATGTATAAATAAGACGCACGGTGGGCCAAGACTCAGTCTTAAGTTGAAAGTGAACGAGTTAAGAAGAAATAAGTGTTTAATGGTGATTATAGTTAAGACAGTCATTAATCTATTGTTGTTAATAATTGTTAATTAATAAATAAAGTAGTGAATAAGTGTTACCTGGACTTTCAACCAACGAATCTATGAGTATAGGTGTTTGTGTGGATAGCAAACACGTAACAATTTGCTGTCGGAAGTGGATTGGAAGAGAAATTTCTGGAATATTCGAAAAGGTTCTACAGTGTTCTTCTCAGGAATTAGTGGTGACATGAAGAATTAAACTACTGGACAGTATTTGAGGAATATTTCTGTGGATGGCAGTCAAAAGGTAACAAGTCAGATGAATCATATTTTACAGGAGAATATTACATTCAAAAATTGCAGAAGTAATGAAGATGATCATTTTTGTACCACTGGGTTTTAAAAACAATGCTTAATTTACTAAAATTACAATGAAATTATTAACTTTCTGCATAAATTAATAAATTACAACTTATGCCCTTATGATTTCTCAAGTTAGAACAACTCTTGACTACCAGAATGATATAAGTGCAATTGTGTCTTTTTGTCATTCCATATTCGCTAAATTATAGAAGATATTGAATAAAAAAAAAACAAATCATATTTCAGGAAAAATAATTTAATTTCACATACAAAATTAAAGGTTAGGTTTTACTAAACAAAAATTACGAGACTAACGTATAATAAAAGAAAATATTGAGAACAACAAACTATTCAACTTTTATAACTGAAAAGTATCTATATAAATCTGGATCAGTGTCCTGCACTTGTCTGCTTTCCGCTCGATTACTATAAAATTTCCGCACCACAAGGTTACGTAATGAGATCAGTTCTAATAGGTTCTTCTTTTTATTTTCTCTTATTTCTAGTGTACCATCATATAATTTCGGTGGGTGTGCAGTTTTAGAAGTATTACTGCCTCGTCAATTGGAATTAATAGTTTTAAATTCTTCATCTTCTGAGAGAGAATTTTTATATTTTACAATGCCAAAATGTCCTTTGGTGTATTTTAGCCACTGTAAATCTCTCCAATTAACCTTGTTGTTTTCTGTATCAAGTTGCTTTGCTTGCAGGACACCCTTCATGAGGCTAGAAAAAGATAAATGACAAATCCGTAAAAATTTTTTTCCAGTACCAATTTTGCGGCAACTGGATTTTGAATGGAGCGTGTTTTTTCTTTCTTTCTACGGCTGTATGATCCACGTCACACTCCATGTGAGTGTGACCTGGAACCAAAAATTTATGTTCAATTGTCTTCAAAGACTTATGGTGTTCTAATGTATACTGAAACATCGCACAGACGAATGAATTCTTATTTTGCCCGCCACACGTGCCTGAATAATATACTGTATGAGTTATCTCTAGTGGCAAAGCAAGTAAATGATTGTAAAAGCATGTCGTTTGCGCCACGACCACCAACTGCTTCATGCCACATAAAATGGGTTGAATTGCGGCTGACACAGTTATGAACTGTCAGATTGTAGGTTAACAACTGACGCAAATAAAAAAACTTTTTTAGTTGTAATGTAAGGCGTTGGAAGGACCTACAAATAATATAATAATATAATTCATGTTACCTACATGGAAAAAGTACCGACTTACTTGTTGAAGATCAAACGTATATGTCATATAAGGTGGGTTGTTTTAGCCTAACTCTTTCTTATTTACAAAATATGCTAAATCCGCGGATTCTTGATGTGCTCTTAAATTGGTCTCTATTTTTTGCGGGAGTAATGAGACTCGTAGTGATACTATTTATATAATCCCTTACTTTCTGCAATTTATTCTGTTCAGTTTTGTGAGGTGGTTCACGCTTTCCTCTTCTATCTGAGTACGTAATGATTCCTGTTGTTTTCTGCCTTTTTTTCAATAACACAAGTTATGAATTTCTCAGATTCACCAAGTGTGTTAAGAAAACAAGATTTACAGACAGTAGCCCTTGTACCATTTAATTCTAAATTATATTTGTATGTCAATGTTTCTTTTTTTTTGTTTTTCATCTTGCCTTCGACGGTTGTTTTCTTTCCATTGCTTTTGGTTCAAAATTTATAAGTGATGCACAGTATGCAACTCTTTTATCATATTCGACTAATTCCCAATACTCATTAAAAATTGTTTTCCGATTCTCTTCGTAAATTTTTTCTGCACATTTCAGTCGACAGTTTTTGAGAAGTTTTATTTCTCTTGCTTTTATTATTTTCGTGATGCTGTAGTGTACATTTTTCCTGTATTTCTACATATTTTTCTTCCTCTCCGTATCTTCTGAGACCACCGTTTGAAAACAACATTACTTTCTGGTATCACCTTATTCTCATCATTATCTGAGGTACATATTTCAGAATTATTTTCCGTAGCACTGGGTACAAAACTGTTATCATTTTTATTTCCATCAGATGTTACGATATCGTTTGTACCAGATGTCTCAAGTTCTAAAATTGGCACAAAATTTGCTTTTTGAATATTGGAGTTAGATAATATGTTATTTCCAACATCATTTCCATCAAATGTTATAATATTGCCTGTACCAGATGCTTCAAGCTCTACCGTTAACACAATATTTGCATTCTGCATATTGGAGTTAGATAATATGTTGTTTTCAACATCATTTACAATGTAGTATTCTCCACTAACTATATCTTCCGAATGACCAGCAGTAGTAGTTCTCTTAGAAACATACACGGATGCCTCACATTCACTATTAATCATTATAGAATTCTTATTATTATTATTATTATAGCTAGCAGTCCCTGTAACTGACTTTCAGTGTTATTTACAGTATACGCTTCAGGTTCTAAATTTGACACAGGACTTGACGAAATTATTTGCATTTGACTAGCAGTTCCAAGATCTAAGATATTGTTGGTTTCAGTATTACTAACCGTACCTTTTGAATCATTACCATTATTTACAATATCTAAAAAATAAATCAGTAATTTTTTATTCTTAATTAGTCAGATTCGTATAGCATTTTAGTTAAATAATGAAAAATACAGTAAAAAAAATACAACAAAAGTGAGGTTAGAGAAAACTATAATAATATTTACCTGCTCTTGCACTACTCTCTCCACATAGCTGCAGCATTCTCAAAGTTCTATTACTGTAATTTATGTTTCTAACACAGCAAATCACTGCTAACTAAACTAAATTAAACAATATTACACACAGAAGTCGGTATCAACTTATTTCTATATCACTGACATATGAGATATTGTTCGAAAACAATGCACACAAAAGGTATCAAGTCGACTTATAACCTATTGACAGCATAACAAAATATATTCTTTAATTATGAAGAATTAACAGCATTGGTGTTAGCACTAAGGGGCCAAGCATTAGACCTGCTCCAAACAATTTCTGCCGCACCCCGTTGCCTGCTCAAATCACGCAGGCAATGAGGTGGAGAAAGCCTCCAGGAATTCGAGGCTGCTGTAGAAAGATTAGCCCATCTAGTCTACCCTGACGCACCAATGAAGTTTCAACAACAGTTAGCAGTTGGAACATTTATTGATGGAGTAAGGGATCAGGAGGTTAGGCGAAGCTAGGTTACCCAGGCACAAGAGAAGTGTAGTACATTCAATTGAGATTGAAGCTGCCTATAAGGATACCACACTAACAAACCAGAGAGTACGAGCCGTGGTTGTGGAAGATAAAACCATGCAAGTCGAGATACAAAAGTTGATCGCACAACTATGAACAAAGATGAATTCCCAGACGACACAAAAACAAAATAGCGGTGAACCGAATGGAGGTATCCGCTGTTATAAGTGTGGCAAATTGGGCCATAATAAGAGGAACTGCCGTGAGCTTAACATTCAAGATTCGAAACAAGACCAACAGCCAGGTAGTGGTAGACAGAATGGAGGAGGCATGCGATGTTACAGTGTGACAGAGTGGACCATATTCAGAGTAACTGTCGTCAGCACAGTCCTGAAATGGTAAATGTGGCAGTAACGTAGGACCTGCAGGAAAACTGGTGGGCTGATACCTCGGGAACTGTGCTGTTTAATAAAAGGCAGATGGCCTTTCCAAAAGATCATGCCAGAAAGACTGCAAACCTTGTCACTGTGAGGAAAGACAGCAAGATGTACAAATAGTGATTACCATTAAGATTGACGTTCCGGAAGATTGGACAAAAGAGTTGTTAAGGGAATCGCAGTTAAACGATAAGGAAACGGTACTGTTCTGAAATAGAGGAAATAGGAACACGACCCGATGGGAAGGATATTTCAAATAAATCAGTGGAGCTGAAGGCTTTATGGGCACAATGGGACTCCCTTAGAGTAGAGGATGGACGGCTAAAGAGAGCGTAGGAAAGTCCAGATGGGAAGAAAATTACTTTGAAATTGGTAATTCCCAGGTGTTACGTACCAAAATTACTTCAGCAAGTGCATAGTGGAACGTCTGGCGAACATTTTGACATAAAAAAAATCCTGACAAAAATAAGAGAACGATTCTATTGGGTAAACAGTCATCAAGATGAGGAGGCTTGTTGCTGTCAATGTGAAGTTTGCGTGGCAAGAATGAGGCCACAGACAAGAAGTAAGGGCCAAGTGCAGCACTATAACGTCGGGGTTCCTTTTGAAAGAATTGCAACAGCAAGTGATTGCATGAAGGCTGGTTATGATCTTAAGCGAATTCAGGAGGATTCTAGGCCGGAGATCTGGTTTGGTTATATAACTCACAACGAAATAATGGCAGGTCCCTGAAGCTTCACCCCCCTTGGGAAGGACTATACACTGTCGTCACCCTAATAAATGACGTCGTATATCGAATTCAGCAAAGTCCAAAGTCTCCGAAGGTGGTGCATATAGAGAGACTAGCCAAGTATGCAGGGAACAATGAATTGCATGATCGGGACGTTCAGGCTTAAGGAGGGAGCAGTGTTACCCCACTGGACTGTGTGTACTGGTTAGATGTGACTGGAATTTTACGAGAACGGCCGGGAATGTTCTGGAATGTTCTAGATGATGTGAATGGATATATAAATAAGACGCATGGTGGGCCGAGACTCAGTCTTAAGTTGAAAGTGAACGAGTAAAGAAGGAATAAGAGAAACTTAAAAGTGATTATAATTAAGACAGTCATTAATTTATTGTTGATAATTGTTAATTAGTAAATAAATTAGTGAATATTGTTACTTGGACTTTCAATCAACGAATCTACGAGAATAGATGTTTGTGTGGATAGCAAACATGTAACAATATGAATCCTTTGTTATCAACGAATGCAATGATAAGAGATTCTGCGAGGAATTTCCATTTAGAGTATTGTCAAAATAATTACCATTTTGCTCATATAAAAGCCACCTTCCACAGTTTGCAAATATTGTAATTGAAGATATCGACCAAGCAATTCAAAAAGTAACGTTCATTAAATATCTTGAGGAGATTCTTGACAGCCATCTGAAATGGAATTTTCATATAGAAAATCTATGTAAAAAAATAAGGTGTCTTATTTATACGTTTAAGCAATTAAAAAATATATTAACTGTAAAACAACCAAAAACTGTTTATTATGAACTTATTTAATCACAGTTGTCACGAAATTCTAGCGCGGAGAGAGGTAAATAAAACAAATCTATATCCTCTTGGAGAAATTACAAAACAGATTTCTAAAAACTATTTTTAAAAGAGATTACTATTATTCAACCAACTTATTATATAATGAATCAGATTTACTAATCATAAGTCAATCAAGCTTTAATGATACAACTCATGTAAATAGAACATCTAGACAGAATGATTTATCCCTTCCTTATAACTAATACCAGGTGTCCCATTATATTTTGACACTTTTTAAACCATATGACTTTTGAACTAGTTGAGATAATGAAATGCGGTTTTCGCCGATCTTCTTCTAATTTTGCTCACTTCCGATTTGACAGGAAATAACAGCGTATTTTGGGGATAAGGCAACTTTGTTATTTCAAGTGGAACACCCTGTATATTTTTTCACAGTTGGAAAGCCCATTGTTTCCCCTTTCCAAAAATTCCATATTTGTCATGGAAATTATACATAAGCTTATAAAATGAATACTATGTTTTATCGAAATGCTGCGAAAAAAATAATGAATCACAAAGCAGACTATGGGAAAAAAGACATCACTTGTAAACGTCAAATTAGTTTATTAACAACTCTGGTGTGTAATCCTTTTTGCTGACACTAAGTCTTACAAAACAACACAAAAAATATTTAAAACTATGTTTAACAAGGAACCTCCAACAAAAAATTCAATTAGAAAATGATATAGAAACTTTTGGAATTCCGGTTGCATTGATCGAAAAAAAAGAACTCCAAATAATGAAAATAGGCTTAATAATGCAATAGAAATTTTGGAAATGACACAAAATGATCCTTCCTCTTCTACAAGAAAAAATGTCTTCCACAACATGTATTCCGAAAACTAATGTTCATACTGTTATGAAAAATGTTCTAAAATTGATTGCTTATAAAATTCAGATTCATCAAGAATTAAGGGAAACTGATTTTCCAAAATAAGTAAAATTTTGTATAAAAATTCTTAATTTACGTAGAAGAGATAGGCATTTTCTTAATAAGTTAATCATGTCGGACGAAGCATCATTTCACTTAAGTGGCAAGGTGAATAAGCATAATTGTAGAGTTTGGGCATCAGCAAATCCCAGAAATTTCCATCAGTATGGCATATCGTCTCCAAAAGTTACAGTTTGGTGTGCGGTATCAAAAAAAATTTACGGTCCCTTTTTTTAACAGTCTAATTGTCAATATCCCATCATATTTGGATATGTTAGAAAATTTCTTTTATCTGCAACTTGAACAGGATAATTTGTTGAGGATAGTCTATTTCCAACAAGACGGTCTTATTATGCTATGATAACTAGAGATTCCCTGAAAGCCACCTTTGGAAATTGTTGGATAGGGAGGGGAGGTCCTACAGCATGGCCCCCCTCAATCCCCAGAACTCACAGTTCCAGATTTTTTCATATGGGGGTATGTGAAAGACAGGTGTTATAGCCCTATGCCACAAAATTTAAAACAACTTGAAGAAAACATTCGAAATGTTTTTAACATCATTACCCCCGAACAGTTAAGTAGAAAATATGACAACTTTGTAGAGCGAATAAATAAATGTATCCCAGTTGATGGGCAGCATTTTGAACATCTTTTATAACTAATGTTGTTTATTTCTTCTTTTTGTTTAGTAAATACCCTGTTATACTTTGTTATATCAAGTTTCATATGTACATTTTCAATATTAGCAACTGAAGTAACATTCAATTGTTAATAAACTAATTTGATGTTTACTACAAGTGATGTATTTTATTTCCATAGTCTACTTTGTTAATCATTATTTTTTTTCGTAGCATTTCGATAAAACGCAGTATTCATTTTAAACGCTTATAAAACCATCACTCTGTATAATATCTATTACAAATATGGAATTTTTGGAAAGGGGAACAATGGGTTATCCAATTATTTAAAAATATACAGGGTGTTCCATTTGAAATAACAAAGTTGCCCTATTCCCTAAATACGCTATGTCATTTCCAGTTAACCTGAAGTGAACAAAACATGACAGATACTCAGGAAAAACTTAGAAGGAGACTGGCGAAAAAATTAGAAGGAGACTGGCGAAAACCACATTTCACTATCTCAACTAATTCAAAAGTTATATAGGTTTAAAAAGGATCAAATACAATGGGGCACCAGGTATATCGGAAATAAAGAAAGAGGGAAAAACAACAGTACTTCGGGTCCTAAAAATGATAGGACAGAAAAGTCTCTACGAATATATGATAATATACCAGCATTTTGCAAAAAATTTAACTCTAGAAAATTTAAATATGAAATTAATAAATGGCTTAAGACTTACCCATTTCAACTACTGCACTGTTTTATTGATATTGGTGCGTTTTCTATTGTTTAAAAATTGCAGTATCTATCCTAAAAAAAAAAAAAGAAAAAGTTGAGTATATTTATACAAATTTGATACTTCACTGATTACTCCAGATAGTAATTAATGCTATAAATTACTACCATATTTTTTCAATAACTGTAAATAAAAAATATAATTTTCATGAACACTCACTTGATAAATTGAAACTATTATATTTTCACTTCTACTTCCAATTTAGTTTAATTTAATTCAGTTTAATAGGATATAAATAATAGTTCATTTATGTATGTAATAGAAGCAACACTCAGATATATGTGTATTTATAATTATGTATATAAAGGCGATATTGGACTCACGTTCAGTTCCTACAACTATATGAGGTATATTATAGGTTTATTATTTTTTTGTTATCATATGTTAACAATGCATAATCCTTCATGATAGAACTAAAATAATTTATGATGTATCTTTGTAAATTAACTTACGATGTATGTTTTAGAAAATAAGCCATTATTATTATTATTATTATTATCCTACTAGCCTAAAAAAGAGCAATTATCATTCCACTTTACAAAGGTGAAGATTTAGATGATCCATCAAATTTTAGACCTATTTCGTTGCTCTCAACTAATTGAAAGGTTAGTAAAAAAGAGAATGCTAGATTTCTTGGATAAACATAATATTTTAAATAAGAATCAGTTCGGATTTCAAAAGTCAAGAAACACTACTGATGCCATTTTTGCTTTCTTAGAAAAAAACGTATCTGAAGTTAAATGAGGGCGAAGCTGTTAGTGCAGTGTTTTGTGATTTTTCAAAAGCCTTTGATTGCGTTAATCATGAAATACTGCTCCAGAAACTTAGGTGTTACGGTTTTAAAGGTATGACACTTAGTTGGCTTAAATCTTACCTTTCCCAGTGTGATCAGGTAGTAAAAATTGGAGACGAGATATCAGATGTATCAGGTATTGACTGTGGTGTGCCTCAAGGATCTGTGCTAGGTCCGATTTTGTTTCTGTTATATATTAACGATTTAGCGACTATAAACATTCTTGGTAATTTTACTCTTTTTGCTGACGATACTACGATTCTCTGGCATAGAAAAAAATGTTAATAGTCTGAAGGAGACAATGAAGTCTGACCTATATAAGGTCAAAGAATAGTGTGATTCTAACCTACTTACATTTAATATAAGTAAAACTAATATAGTCACTTTTAAGTTTAGTTATGATGATCTTATAGTAGATAATCATTTTATTGATAATAAATCACACACAAAATTCCTTGGGCTATATATTGATGATAAATGAAAATTTGATCAGCATGTAACTAATCTAGGAAAAAAGTTAGCTTCTGGTTGTTATCCAATGAGAATTGTTTCAAACGAATTGGGTCATAATATAGCAAAAACAGTATACTATTCTTTAATTGAATCACAAATAAGATATGGAATACCTGTCTGGGGATTGTGTAGTCAAAAATTGCTAAGCAGTATATTTGTGTTACAAAAAAAGGGCTCTAAGATATGTATGCAAAGTGAATTCAAGTGATTCCTGTAAACCTCTTTTTATCAGTAATAAAATACTAACCGTAATATGTATCTTTATTCTACAGACAGTATGTCTAATACATAACAAAATATTGAATGGGGTAAACTCGGATTCTCAGCCTCAATATAATACGAGGCAGACATTGAATTTACTTCTTCCCTTACCCATCCCCAGAACAACTGCAACGAAGCACTCATTAATCTATGAAAGTAAACAAATATACAATCACATACCACTATTTCTTAGAAATATGACTCAATTAAAGAAATTTAGAGAGGCAGTTAAGGTGAAATTGATTGAGAAGGCTTATTATAGTTTATTTGAATATTATAATGACTCTCTATAAACTGTTCTAGTATGTTTTTTTTCATTGTTATTTTCTCTATCTTTCACTGTTATATTTACTAATTTAAGACTATGTACCTGATATATATTAAATTTTCGTTGTTTGTCAACTGTATTAGTACATGCTTGTATATTTAGGTCCATAAATATGTATATATTATTGCATGTCGTTATATTTTATTTGTTGTTTGTTTTATATTTGTATTTTATTATTTGATCTATATTTTATACCTTATTTTGACCATATATTGTATCAATATACACTAGTAGCTTTGTCAATAAGAATGTATTTCTTAGACAATAAAGCATATTCATTCATTCATTTATTCTTATTATTATATGCAGAAAGAAATTTGGAAAATACTTCCATTAATTTAAACCAATGAATGTGGTTCCAGCAGGATAGCTTCCCAACCTACAATGCTTTAATTATTTCAAATTTGTTCATATACATAAAAATTTACAAATGTCTTATCGAGCTAAGTCTTATCGGGTAAGAAGATTGTTACCTAGGTAGTCCCTATGAAACCGAGCCAATTAATTGGTACTTAATTTATGAAGTAAATTATGTCTTGTTAATAATAACTAATCCATAAGCAAACATCACTAATTTGCAACAGGTCTTTCAATTATAATAAAATATTACATGATATCTAGCTATTACAACTTTTTATAAATTTACATTTTAAGGTTCCCCTTAAAATATACGCCACTGTTTCGAATTAAAAGGTCACTATAAACATATAAACATGGAAGTTAATGCAATGGGGATTTATTAGTTTTGTGACCGCACCTTGTTACCGTCTACAACATGAAAGTTTGTGAATGAACAAAAAAAGTTTTTAATCCCTGTCTTTGCTTAGTAAATAAAATTGTCCATAATTTGTTGTCTTGTGTTGTCTAGATGTAATTTTGTAAGTTATTATTTGTTATTTTTCATATCCTCCCCGAATATAATCCCTTCCAAACAAAGTAAACCGAACTGAAGCTGTGAGTTTATGTAGAAGGCTTTGACTACCTGCACCGGAAATTTGAGCCTTGATGGGACCCGCGACGGGAACCACTTCATTATCCAGAATCCCATGTCAACCTTCCGTCGGGTGGTCCAGTGGCTTTGATTCTAGTTGGCTTTGGCTTTGAACCGGCCGCCAGTGACTCCTCACCTCGTTATCGACTTGACCCCTGCCGGTCTACGTTGATGGCTCAATTGCCCGAAGCACCGTTCGCACATTCCCGACTACTGACAATACCAATAAACTGTGAAATATGGTCCTTTTGTAATGGAAGGTGTTGGATAAATGCAACGGACAGCACCAAGGTCTCTCTTACTTCTTGGGCGGTTGCTGTTCTTTGCATGGATGGGGAAAACGAAAGTAGTACGGGTGGTTTATATCCGGAGGTATATAAAACAGTGTATATTTATATGACTCAATGTAAAGCATAAAGTTGTAAAAATATTGTAATAATAATAATGCAACAATAGCATTCAACTGTACGGACGTGTATGCTTTGTACTGAGGTAAGTAATTTATATTATTTGCTGAAAAACGAAGAATTTCTAAAATATCGGCTTTATATTCTTTTGTTAACAGAACATCTTGAATTACCTCAATTACTTATTGTAGAGGTATCATATGTTTTCCGCTATATACAGCGCCATTGAAAAAGTACGCACCACATGAAACAATTTTTTATTATATAATTCAGAAAAAAATCAACAGGGGCTGATCATTTCTATTTGTACAAGAACGTTAAACAGAAGTTGGCACGTTACATCCGATATACTTGAAATATCGCGTTATTTTCCAAAATACGCCGAAAATAGGCTTATTTTCTTGAAACTGGTAGAACAAAGAATGCGTTTTTTTTAATATTAAGAATAAAAAAACCCAACACAACAAGCATTATTTAAGTATTTTATTTGAAATTTTTACAGAGAGATACTTCAATAATAAAGAATTGATTCAGTTTTCAATAAGAGACAATAACAAACAAAAATATATTCAATAATGAGTGATTGTTTATGCACTCATTTACTCAGTGAAGTGTACTTTGTATCAGATGATCAATGTCGCGTTGGTGAATCTGATTTCAAGCTTCTTGTATACGAAACCGAGGATCATTGCATTGTCTGGGGGTGGGGTAAATTACCCAGTCTTGTACCGATCATATCCCAGATATGTTCAATCGGTGAGAGATCAGGTGAACTTGCAGGCCATAGATACACATACACATTAGTTTTTTCAAAAAATGTGTAGTAAAACTTGTTGTGTGGGGGCGCATTATATTGTCGAAGAGTTAGATTAATCAACCCCCGAAGATAGAGCATTGCAACAGGTTCTAACACGTTGATTATGTAACTGGCTGAGTTCAAATTGCTTCGAGGGAACTAAAGGTGACCTTTTGTCAAAACAAATTACACTACAAGCCACCACTCAGCGTAAGAGCAGTATGATGTAAATTCCTTCGTTCTCCACAGAAATGTCTCTCCTTCTTTTATCACAAACAAAATCGAGACTCGTCGTTAAAGTCTACATGATGCAATTCATGCAAAAAAAAAATTTGCTGTAATTTTCGACTTTAATCTTAGAATTTTACTAGTTTCCGACTTTAAAGTTGGAATTCTTCTAATTTTCGACTTTGACCTCTGAATTTTATTATTTTCCGACTTTCTACTCGGAATTTTATTATTTTCCGACTTTTAACTCGGAATTTTACTAATTTCCTACTTTAAACTCGGCTTTAACTAATTTCCGACTTTAAAGTCGGAATTTTATTAATTTACTAGTTATATATTGGATAGGAGATTTTATAATATATATACAGAGCACTAATAAATTAAGGTATTAAATTTGACAAGTTGCTTAAGTAAAATTTTAGAAAAAATGGTAAACACCCGATTAGTCTGGATACTAGAAACTGAAAACCTAATTAATAAACATCAATGTGGATTTAGGAAATAGCATTCCACCACAGATCAACTTGTTAACTTGGAAAACGCAATTCAAAACGCTTTTATCGAGAAAAAAAACCTCGTAGCTGTATTCGTTGACTTAGAGAAAGCATACGATACTACATGGAGATATGGTGTCCTCGAAAAATTACATAAATGGGGCCTAAACGGTAACTTACCAAAATTCATACAAAGCTTTCTACTAGAACGCCGCTTTAAAGTCAGAATAGACAACATTGAATCAGCACCTCATGATCTTCAGAACGGGATTCCACAAGGATCAACTATTAGTGGAACTCTGTTTTTAATCGCAATAAACGACCTCGATAACAACATAGATGTTAGAATTAATAGGTGCATGTATGTCGACGACCTGGTTATATTCTCTTCCACCCAATTAATTAACCACCTGAACAGAACACTACAAGAATCCATTAACAACATTACGAAAACAGCACAGTACTCCGGCTTTAAATTCTCTACCTCTAAAACACAATGTGTACATTTCTGTCGCCTGAGAAAACCTCATCAGCACCCACGATTATACCTTGAAGGATCTGAGATAGAGGTAAAAGAATCCTATCGGTTTTTAGGGCTACATTTTGATCAGAAACGCACATGGCAAAAACACATCTCTCACCTAAAGACGAGGTATACACCTCATTAAATATTATTAAGAGCATAGCAAAAATATCAACTGGGAGCGGACAGAGAAATCCTGCTGCGACTATACAAATCCTTAAGTCCAGTCCAAACTGGACTATGGAAGCGTAATATACTCATCCGCTCGAGAGTCAGTATTGAGAACGATAGCCTACAGTGCGATTCAAACATACCACCATTAAAATTAAGACGAAGACGGATGCTCTTAAATTACGCTATAACAATATGGGCTAAGCCCACACATATAAACTATAACATCATTTTCAATAACAACTTCCATGACAAGTACTCAAGAAGACCTTCGGCAACACGACCAGCTACTATAAGAATCCAAGAACAATTAAAAGAAGAAAATATATTAACATCCGTAGTTTATCCAACAGGCTTTGCTGAGACTCTCCCATGGCTCATCCAGAAAGCAATATTTAGGCAAGAACTAACTAATTTCAAGAAAAACGAAACATGTAGACAAACTTATATAAACAGCTTACACAACATCTATGCAGAATATAATTATCCACCATGTATTTATACCGACGGATTAAAAACTACGAATGGGGTGGGAGCTATTTTCTCAGCAGCAGAAACAACCTGTTCATGGACACTACCATCGTCAGCTTCCATATATACAGCCAAACTATACGCAGTTTGGCAAGCGTTACGATACTTCGAACAATCACAAGGGGAACAATTTATTATCTGTTCAGATTCATTAAGCTCAATTCAGAGCCTCACAGACTTATTTACTAATGACCCATTAAGCCAAAGGATAACTGATTTAATCCAATGGCTTAATTCGATTAAAAAACGGGTAATATTTATATGGTGTCCAAGTCACATTGGAATAAACGAAAATGAAGGTCAAAAGTCAAATGATGGTGTTTTTCGCAATTAGCACCGATGGTTGTAGGACTGGTGTGAAATTAGCACTAAAATTTAAAATAATGTTAAAAAATCTGGTAAATTTTATTTAGCACCTCTGTTTTTTCTTTCTTCATATTTAGACGGTGCTAAGCGGGTGCTAAATGATGGTATAAATTTCGCAATTATCACCGATGGTTGTAGTGCTAGTGTGAAGTTGGCACCAAAGTTATAAAATAGTTAAATAACGTTGTTAAAAAATTAGCATATCTTTTTTCTTTGCATGTTTAGGGGTTGCTAAATGGGTGCTAAATGATAGCATACGTTTCGCAATTAGCATCAATAGTTGTAGTGCAAATTAGCACTAAAATTAAAAGTTATTAATAACTGTGTTAAAGCAATTAGTACCTCTGTTTTTTTTGCATGTTCAGAAGGTGTCAAATGGGTGCTAAATAATGGTACAAATTTCGCAATTAACATCGATGGTTGTAGTTCTGGTTCGAAGTTGGCACCAAAAATATAAAATTATTAATAACTTAGTTAAAACAATTAGCACCTCTGTTTTTATATATTCAGAGGATGCTAAATAGGTGCTAAATGATGGTACAGGTTTTGCAGTTGGCACCGATAGTTGTGGTGTCAAGTTCATAGGCCTCAAAAACTAGAAAAATCCATGATCTAACTAGAAAATTAATAAAATTTCGTCTTTAACGTAATAATTTAGTTAAATTCCATGTTTAAAGTCGGAAATTAGTTAAATTCCGAGTTTAAAGTCGAGAATTAATAAAATTTCGAGTTTACAGTTGTAAATTAATAAAATTCTGAGTGTAAAGTGGGAAATTAATAAAATTCCAAGTCCAAAGTCGGAAATTAGTAAAATCCCGAGTTTAAAGTTGGAAATTAATAAAATTCCGAGGTTAAAGTCGGAAATTAATAAAGTTCCGAATTTAAAGTCGGAAATTAATAAAATTCTAAGTTCAAAGTAGAAAATTAATAAAATTCCGAGTTTAAAGTAGGAAATTAGTAAAATTCTAAGGCTAAAGTCGGAAATTACAGCAAAAAAAATGTTTTCATTCCCTTCTACACCTTCGTACATTGCGGGTAATTGGAAAAAGTTTTGTTGGGTAAGTGTCCTTATTTTGGTAAAAACTACTTCATAAACTTGCCGACGTTTCGGTAAATTTTGTTACCATCCTCAGGACAATTAATGATTAGTTTTTCTAGGTCACCATAAAAATTGTATAGAGCAGGAAACGAACAGATGAAATTACACTAGGTGTTAAGAAATATTATATTACAAATTTATATACACATATTATTATATAGGTATAAACACACGAAATTTTAAAATAAGGACCCTTGTCCAACAAATCTTTTTCCAACTATAAAGCCTGATTGATATTATCCAAGTTTCTATGCAAGTTTTCGTTCAAGTCTCTGTTTTAGTTTTCAATAAAGTTTTAATTAAAGATTACATGTTTTTGATGAAGTTAGTTACTTATTTGTCTGCTATCTTCACATTAATAAATTGGAGATTAGGGAGATAGATGCATCAAGTATTCGATCATAAACAACAAAGATAGTGAGGTTATAAATGAATAAATCAAAATAAGACAATTACCATTAAAGTGGTACATCTGAAATTCGTTGCAAGTCTAGACGAAAACTTGAATGCAAACTTGGACCAGACCTAGTTTACTGTTTTTTCCTAGTGAAAATTGAATCAAATTTTGTTGATTCACATGGCATTTACCTTGAAACTAGTTTCTCAATTTAAAGTTGAAAAAGCATTTATCGCGTCAACTAAACAATATTTCGATGTTGGTTGGTGTTCAAAACTGTGTATGGCTGAGGAAATTCGTGATAAATATTCAAGTATGTAGGCCAAATATTGATGAATAGTTTGATCCATAATGCTCAATTGTGATGTATGTAGGTGATGGGAGTTCTGTCTTATACGTATGTCTGCTTGTTTATTTATTTGAACTGCGACATATTATAGGCGTTTTCAATTCATTACAAACTTTTTGCGATCGTAAAAACCTACATTTAATTTAGTGCTTTGTTATTTAGTTTTTGATAATTCGTATGGGTTTAGTTAAAGAAAATTTATTACAACATTTTTCAGTAACCAAGTACTAGTCATCATTTAAACGATTACGATACGAGAGTTTATATATAATATGACTGCACCTACGTTTAAAATACAGTTTTTTGGTTCTCCACTCTTTCAATTAATTATGTGAGTACATACATTTGTTGTATTTTGCAAGGAATTAGCAAAATACAATAAAATAACATGACAGAAAGTTATTAATTAATTACTAAGAAAAATCGTATACATTTCATAATATTTATTTTAATTTTATTAGTTAGTTGTATGTATAGTAGGAGAAATCGCTTTAGTGACGGAGCGTGTGGGGTAAGACGCTACAGAATGCACTCAAATTTATCTGTATTGCTCGCTCGTTTACTTTTTCAATGTAGGTTTTCGTGCTCAGTTTAGCTAGCAACAATTTAACAATTGTAGAAAAAAGTATTAACTTGGAAAAGACGTACTGAATTTAAAGTATTGACTACACAGAAAGTAGTTGCAGTATTCAAGTTCGCTTAATATAAATTGTTACTAACCAGCAAAAACCGCGAGGGGATAGAAGCATTTCTTGCCAGGAAAGTATGGGTATAGGATATTAGTATATAATAAAGAAATTGTTTAAAAAGTAAAAAGAAACCTTTAAAAAACAAAATAAAAACAAAAATATACTCTCAAAATAGTAACAGATACAAATATTTTTCACAATAAATAAACTAAAAATAAATTCTAATAGTAAAATTATTACTATAATAAAAACAGAAAGACGTATTTCTATCAAACGAAAAAAAAAATAATATTAATAAATAAAAACATCCTGAAAAATAATATTTCTCAAACACTGAACAGCACAAAAACGGAAAACACAAAAACGGAAAACACAAAAACGGAAATAAATAATACAATTGGTATTACAAAATTCACTTCTTCACTTCACTTTACCTCACCTCACATCGCTTCTTTCTTTGAGTCCTCGCCCTTCTCACCCTTTTCTTTATTTTCAGATGAACTACTATCCTCGTTCAAATTTATAATACATTTATTTCTACCATTTGTATGACATTCAGCAATTTTTAAATAATCATCCTTAATTGTAATTACTTTTCTAATCCTTTTCCCAATCTTCCTTGTAAATTTTCGACACTTGATTTTGAATTAAATCTACGACTTTTTTTTCGAATTTCGGAATTTCCTCAATTCACACCAAATTAATTCAATCGCGTTGAAAATACAGAAATATGGCGGTATTCTCAACACTTTGTGGCCATATCTCTACGCTACAGTGTTTATAATATACTTTTTCTCATAATTTTTCATTTGCAGGACTTCCAAGCGTTATGCTTTATTAAAATTTTCCTCATAATAGAGATCATATTCCATTAAAAAAATTTGTAACTCCAGGTTAGTAGAACTCTTGTTAGGAATTTTATACAGTAGTCTCGAATGATACTTCAGATTGTGGTATTTTCAAACCATTTCTCAAATACTTCTCCCTCCATGTTACAGCCTTCCATGTTTTTTCTGCACAGTTTCAATGCATTATCAACTCATCCATTAACTGATCCACAGTGTAATATAATCAACCGAGACTCCTTATTAGGGGGCAATGAGATTTCCTAGATCCATCAGTCCATCCTTTTTCACGGTATCATGAGTATCACACCAAGTTTCATCTAGATAATAAATTTGTCTATTTTCCCTTCTGAGTTCTTTTATCTCATCTAGATATGAATCTCCCCAATCCACTATTCGTCTGCTTTCCATAATCGCCATGCGTTTATTAGTAGATTGATATTTAAATTAAATTTTTTCTTAGCCAAGTTCCTAAAGTTCTTTTGACATATTTTAGATGATAATCCATTTTTTTCGGTTTTCTGTCTACCACGTCAATAGTTGGGATTTCATTTTTCTTATATGCGTCATAAACTAAAGTTCTTAAAAATTTTGCTAACAATGGGTCCAGAGTTTTCGATTGACCGGCGTCGGATCGTTGTTTTCTTGGGAGGTTAGTCTCTTTCACCAGTTTGTGTATTGTGGGACGGGAAAAGTTAGTCAGAGATGCTGTTTCACCTAGTACATCTAAATTATACAAATTGGGGTCATCAGCTCATCGCTTTAAAAGATTATTGTAAATATTAAAGCAAATTTGTTTCCGCTGCCTCGTTCAAATACAACCGATTTCTTCTTACTGAAAACGCCGATGAACTTTGATATTTTTATCACTGTATTCACTGTCACTTTCAGTTTCACAGACATAATAAGATGTAGACGTAGAGGCCTCCCACGGTCGTAACATTTAACATTAATAGGATAACCTTCTTAAATTGTTTTCAAAAACACGTCAACAAAAAAACAGATATAAAATAATTATTACATAACTCACTGCAACACGATAACCTTAAATTGTTTTCACAACACACCAACAAATAAACCTAAAATAATTATTATAATATTACACTTTCTTCTAAAACGCACTGCTAAACACATTGGTAACAAAACTAAGTGCGGACCTGAAGTATCACAGATTGTAAGTGAATCTTTGCCTCGGTCGCGTGCCAACAAAAAACAACAATCCTCTTTCTCGCTTTAATGTAAGCGGTGTAAAAGACGGAAGATGTCATGTGTTATGCATTTCCCGTCCTCACGTCGCGTCTTAACCTGCACGTCACATGTCCCATCATTAAAGCGATTACTCCTACTATAATTCCGTAACTGGATTGATTACATATAATCGAGTAAAATTAAGTTTTATATCCGACAAAATTCATAAAGTTTTGAAACTTGGCAGAAATATTAGGAAATACAAGATTTAAAATAAAGAAAAGTACCGTTGTTGCATCATCTCTTAAAATTGCGAAAACCACCCCCATATTCGATTTAGTTCGTTTATCTGCTAAACATTTCACTTTTTGGCAAAAATAGTTCTGTGCAAAAATGTTCTTTCTGGAATTCTCCATTCATTTTTTTCGAGGAAGAAATAGTACCCTTGCAAATGCGGCGCGAAGATAGGATAAATCGGAGCGCTCCGCTTAATACATACCTATCGGATTTTGACTGAAAATTACTCGAAAACTACTAATTTTAAATAAAAAATCCCGAAAACTCAATCTTTAGAACGGAAAATGGGGTATAAAACACGCCTATTACGATAATTTCTGTCTTGCCAAAAGGGTTTCCCATGATGTTTGGAAAGTGGCTAAAACATTATCTCTGCCAAAATGTAACAATCCTAATAGCGTTATTGACCTCCATCTTATAAGTTTACTTTCAGCTTTTTCCAAAGTAATATATATATATATATATATATATATATATATATATATATATATCGACGCTTAAGAAACAATACCTCTTATCTCCAAATTAGCAGTTTTACAGGAGACGAAAAAAACTAAGTTTCCTTATTAATAGATATGTTATTTTTAACATGGAGATCATGGAGATACGAGTTATTTTATTGTTATACGAGGTATTTTTTAAGTTTTTAAGTAGAGTTTTTGGTATCAATATTAATCTTGGAGCTACAAGATATTGGGAACTGTTGGACATAGGAGTGGACATTAATTTAAAATTCTAAACCGAGTTTTGACAAAAATGGAGATACGAGGTATTGTTTCTTAAGCGTCGATATATATATATATATATATATATATATATATATATATATATATATATATATATATATATATATATATATATATATATATATATATATATATATATATATATATATATATATACATATATATATATATATATATATATATATATATATATATATATATATATATATATATATATATATATATATATATATATATATATATATATATATATATATATATATATATATATATATATATATATATATATATATATATATATATATATATATATATATATATATATAATAATAATAATAATAAATAATAATAATAACGTTTATTCATATAGACCATAATAGCAGTTACATATTATACGGTATTAGTACACAAAATAAACGTAAAGGAACTCACGAAGTACTCACCAGTCAGAGACTGTGAGTGCTAGTTTGTGAGTTACAACGGATATGTTAATAAACTACAACTGAACAATACATAACATGCTCATAATGTGTATATACATGTATACACACACTTACACATAAAGACTTTAAACAAAATAAATTTGGATGCAATTATCTGTAGTAAGTATATATACATACACACACATATATATACATATATATAGATTTTTTTTTTTTAAGGTTTTCAACAGGACAAGCAGGAATATAGAAGAATATATTAGGATATATTGGTAAGATGACTATGTATAATAATATGTTTTGTCTATAATAGCATGAATTTTATTTCTAGGTGTTTCAAACATCCACCTTTTAATACTTTTTTTAAAGGAGTATAAATTTCTTATATTTCTAATATTATGAGGTAATGCTGTATAAATTTTGGAGCAAAGATAGGTGAAGCATCTCTGACCAACTGTTTTAGTACATTTTATATTTTTAGGGATTTCTGATATTTTTGACCGAGTAGTATACTGATAATCAGAGAAGTTAAAGATTTTTTTTATTTTTAAATACTTCAGTGCACATGGTGAGCCCAAACAACTGACGTACATCTAACACCCCAGCTTCTTTAAACAATAAATCAGATGGGTACGTATATTTTCTTTTCAAGATTATTTTTTAAACACCATTTTTGTATTATATTTAGGGAGTGTAAATGGTTGTTGTTAACTCCACCCCACGCTAAAATTGCATAGTTTATCTGACTTTGAATTAGAGAGAAATATATTGTTCTAAGGTCTCGAAGATCTAAAAAGTCAGTTAGATATTTTAATTTTGATATAATTCCCCTGATTTTTTTCACAATTAAATTTATTTGTTTGTCCCATTTTAAATGAGAATCTATAATGACTCCTAAGTATTTCACATTTTCACTTTCATTCAGAGCTATAGAATTATTCTCTATTCGCACTGATATGGATTTATATCGAGGTAAACCCACTTTATATGAACTGACTGCCACATACTTCGTTTTATCAGAGTTTAACGTTAAAATGTTATTATTAAACCATGCCATAATTTTTGGAAAGTCATTTTGTATATCAGCCCGTAAAGAATCCCAAGATTTACCTTTGTATAAAATAACCGTATCGTCAGCAAAACTTGTTATTTTCCCTAGACTGTTCAAGCTTAGTAGGTCATTAATATACAAAGAAAATAATAAAGGGCCAAGTACAGTTCCCTGTGGGACACCATACGTGGCTGTTTTGGGATTACTATATATATTATGTATTGAGACGTAATTTGTTCTGTTCTCTAAATAACTCTTCAGAAGTTTAAGAGTTTTCCCCCTGATACCAACAGCATAAAGTTTTTGTAGCAGTTTAGAGTGACACACAGTATCAAATGCCTTAGCAAGATCTATGAAGATTGCTAAGGCAGGTTCGCTGTTATCTAGCGATTCATATATTTTAGAGGTTAAGTCACAAATTGCATCCTGAGTAGACCTATTTTCCCTAAATCCATACTGTTTATCTGATATTATGATATACCTGTTTATAAAGCTCATTAGTCTCTTTTTTATTATTTTTTCGAAAATTTTTGCAAAGTTGGATATGAGGGTAATAGGTCTATAGTTACTTACAACATCCTTTGCTCCATTTTTATAAAGTGGTTTAATAATTCCTGCTTTAAATACCGATGGTACTGTTCCTTGATCAATTATCATATTAATTAGATAAGTGAATGGTTTTACTATAAATGAACTAATTTTTTTTATTGTTTCAGATTTTATACCGTCTATTCCAGGGAGTTTGTTATTCTTCAGTTCCTTAATAGCCTGATTAACTTCTAGAGCCGTTATATCACTAAGATATATGGAATTTACATTACATGGTAATTGTAGGGGTGTAGCTTCATATATCTGTTCAATTTTTTCTGCAAGATTTTTTCCTACATTTGAGTAATGTTCACTAAACTCATTTGCAATGTGGAAGGGATCATTTATTATAATATCGTCTTTTTTGATGGACGTAATAATTTCATAGTTTTTATTTTCATTGCAGATATCTTTGACAGTTTTCCACATTTGACTAGAACTTGCTTGACTTTCATAGATTCTTTTTTTTAAAGTACATTATTTTAGATTTTTTTTAATAATTGTTGTAGTTTATTCTTGTAGTTCTTATAGTTTTGAGATATTTGAGCATTATTTTGATTTTTTTTTAAGATTTTTATACATATCATTTTTTTTGTTTACCGAAATTAAAATAGCTTTTGTGATCCAAGGTTTTTTTATTTTATTTTTATTGTTTTTTAGCTTAATAGTACTTGTGTTCTTTTTTTATATAGAAATTTATTTTATCAATAAAACATGTAGCAATATTATCTAGCGTTTCTCTAGAGTTGTACACAAAATCCCACTTTTCATTTTCTAGGTCACATTCTAAGTTTTTATATTTAATATACGATTTACAATAATTTTGTAGATTGCTTTTTTTTTCCACTTCTCCATTTATACAGATCGCAATGGGAAAATGATCCGTTATTTGGTATTCATATATTATCGCTTTATTTTTTTTATGTAATTCATATTCAGTTTTTAAAAAGATATGATCTATACAACTGCTGATTGCACCGTCTATACGAGTAGGTTTATTTATATAAGACAAATATCCATACTCATGTAGAATATTTAAGTAATCTGTTGAATATTTATCTTCATTAAGGATATTTATGTTAACATCACCTACAAACAAATAATAATCAAAATGGTTTTTATGAATGATGTTAAAGTATTCTTTAAGACCATAGTTAAATTCCTGTATGTCTATTGATGGTGATTTGTATATCGCGGTAATTAAATATTTTTTTTCTATTTAGAGTAAAATCAATTTTCAAAATTTTATTATTTATTTCCGTTAAAGTATATGATTCATAATTAATATTTATATCTTTTCTAATATAAGCTATAACGCCGTCGTTTTTATTGACTGAGCCTTCATTGTAACATATTGTATATCCCTCCAAATTAAATAAAGTAATATTATCAACCTTCCATGTTTCCGATAGTATTATGATATCATATCTTATATGTATACTATTCAAGAATCCTAATAGTTCGTCATGATTTTTTGCAATGCTGCGAATGTTGCTATGAAATATATTAAAATATTCATGCTCGCCTGCCAAAACCTTATCATCAAAATTTTTTACCACAGTTGTTTCAATTTCTTGGTATGTATAGTCTCGGATAAATGCATCCATAACTATTTTTACAGTGAAGAATTGTAATGATGTTACAAAAATGAGCAGTAAAAGTACATAATGATGTGTGCCCTACCCCTATTAAACAAATTACATAAACATAAAACTTATTTCCATATGAAAAGTAAAATCTAAATTAAAACTGAGTGTTCTTTTTAATTTATATATCTTTTTTTTTTTTTTTTTGAAAGAGTACGTAAATTAACCTATTCTCTAATCTAAATTAATATTCGGATTACAAATAAAATATAATAATACAATTCCTTCATTTTCATATATTTAGCATATCTTAGCATAAAAAGTAAATTCCTAATAATCATTCATTAATATACCTGAAAAAAAAATTGTAAAAAGAATAAAACACAAAAACATAAAAGTATGACAAAGAAATGTAAGTTTTGTGAGAGAATAATGATATAGTCCTACCGCGACGATAAATAGATGAGCGATTTGTTTGTTTTATATATCATCCAGGCTTTGAATAAGTTTCTTCTTATCTGATATAAATGTGTATATTTTTCCATTCTGAGTCCACACCTTTTTGACACCATATTTAGCTGTTGCCTTTTTAAAAAGATCCAATCTAATCTGAGTTAAGTCCTCTTTAATTACCAGTCCTGATTGTTTTAGAAGCTTCTTATTGTTGAAAATTTTGGACCTAGTATTAAATGAAATAAAGCGTACCAAAACGGGACGCACATTACCTGTTTTGTACATTCCCACTCTATAGCAACTGTCTATTTCACCTGAATTGACATCAATTTTGAGATTATTTTTAAAAAGGTTCAACAAAGCTTTTTCGATCATTTCAGGTGTTTCTCTTTCATTTTCCTGAAGACCATATACTCTTAAATTCTTGAGTCGAGCATGTTGTTCGTTAGAATCCACTATATCTTCCAAATCATCAATTTTTTTTGTATTACTTTTCACTTGATTTACAAGAGAACTTATAGATTGCTCCATTTTATTAAACTTTTCATCAAGCGTTTTACTGACTCTGTCTGACTGTTGTTTACATATCTTTGTAATAAGATCCTCACTTACCACATCATCTGTCTGATTTCGCGTTCTCGTCATTTTATCGATGAGGAAGAACTATATTTCAGTAAACAAACGGTTAATTGCAATTAATTAACCAAGTGCACAATGTGTAATTAAAACAACTATAATGCACTACCGTGTCATAGGGCGCACTGACAAGAATATTCTGTTCAATTTATACGTTTTATATTTTGGATATAACTACGAAAATAATAGATTACTTCAGGACCGAGACACAATTCACCTACTCAGAAACCATCACAATTCGTTATATATATATATATATATATATATATATATATATATATATATATATATATATATATATATATATATATATATATATATATATATATATATTGTAATGTTGTAAAATGAAGGACAAAATTGAGATGTTATAGATGTCGGAAATTTATTAACTGAATAGAATATATTTATTATTAGTCAATTAATAAATAATACAGAATTAGTTATTACGAATGATATGTTAAACTAGTTTAGTAAAAGTTATAATGTTAAAGAATTATGTTGATATCCACTTGGATAAATGTAAGTAGAATAAGAATTTGAATAAGTTGTATTAAATTTGACCACGTGAAAAAAGACAGATATATGACAGAAGAAAAGTTTATAACCTGGAAATAGAAGTGTTGAAGGGTATGACAGAAGAAAAGTTTATAACCTAAAATTTGAAATGTGAAGTTTAATTTTTTTTAAACTTCATGTCATGTCATGATTTAACGGGTACGTCCGCATAAAGACTGCATTGCAGTCTTGCATTCTTCATGAGGGCGTACCCGTTAAATCAAGTTATTTTGTACTGTAATGTATATAATCCCGCGATACAGCTTCTTTCTCTGCACGTTTATATTCTCTTGGGTCGGAAAAACCATGCAAGTTACTATATTTGCCCGCGTGTGCGTTGCTTGGTTGCCAAGTGGAAGCCACAAAGGTGCGACTGCCTTCCTGTCAGTGGATTTCCTATTATGTCTTCTTCTTTAAGTTATGTCCATCATTTAACTTAGCTACACCGTACTAAGGATGACCAGTTAGTCAGAAACACGTGTCCACGGTTTGCATTCTTCTGCCATTTGCGATTTTTTGCATTCTTCCTTTCCTTGTAATGTAATATATATATATATATATATATATATATATATATATATATATATATATATATATATATATATATATATATATATATATATATATAATTATCTCTTGCATATAAGAAATTATCAACGGTATATTTTAAAAACCATGTAAAAAAAGCATCTTTTACATAAACTCTATTAACTGCCCTAAATCATAATAACTAATGGCTACCCCTAACCTGCAAATCTGTCTAACAATTTGAAAACTTACATAATGTGTACAAAAGAAAGAAAAAAATCGATTTTTTTTTTATTGCTTAGGCAGGAAACTAAGTTGAGCAGTCTTTCTCAAAGATATGTTGTTTCTAGTCTATTTTGTAGATAATGTATTACTTTTTCTTTTCAGTTTTGGCCGATTTATAATATTTTTAAGAAAACTGTTCTCTGTATTTTTGAAAACCCTTGAGGAACAAGAAGACTTTTATAGCGAATTCTCTCTAATATAGTACAAAAGAAAAACCAGCATCATTAAAAAGTAATAACAAAATATATTATGCGTATATATTTAAATAAATGGAATGCAGTATGAGAAGCACTGCAAAGGAAAACACCAGTAATAAAAACAGCAAATATAAAGAAGTAAGCAGGTGAAAATAGAAGCGAACTTGTTGATAATTGTTAATTAGGATATTAAAAAAATTTAGTAAGAATATTTAGATTATGCTTAATAACATGTTTTATACTAAATTTATATTTACATGTATTTTTTGTTATTTTTTTTTAAATCAGTAGGTAACTGATTATATAGTTTATGACAAAAGAGAAAAATTAATTTAGGAGTGGCTTATATTCGTTTTCATTATTTTGGTTTTTAATTTATAGAAAGTAAGTATTTTCAAAGTTAAGTATTTTATTTTTTGTAAGTATTAAACTTATTATTTTTAAACAGAATAAATATAAACTTCTATATTGAAGATTTTAGCTTCCAGTGTTGGGTTATTTTTTCATTTACAACAACTTATAACGCTGAAAACTTCTATCATTAAAGTTACCTGAAAATGCATACAGTTTCACATAGCTATACCTTAATGGAAATTTCAGTTAAGTTACTGTTTTGATGAAAATGTTTGGTATTTACATCAATCATAGAATTAACGGCAATAAACGATCCTTTCTCTAGATTAGTCAAGGCAATATGCGATCCTTTATTGATACTAATTCTATATATAATAAATAATCTTCATATTTATAATGTAATATTATTAACGTGGATAATTGTTGGTTAAACATTTTATCACGAATTATGAACTTGTTTTTGCAGTAATATGAAAAATGCGTTAAATAGTTACAATGATTTGTGTATAAACCATCAGTGGCTATACTGACATCATAAGCAAATCACATTAACTTTCGATAGATTGAGGCTGTGAAAAAACAGCAGAACTTATAAAATTTAGTGGTGACAACGAATTTTTAGTTGATGTGTACAATAAGGTATCATGAACATTTAGTTGATACTAACTCAGCATTTTTAAATTTTTTGAATTAATGTGTTTTTGTTTATGATGGCAGTATAGTCTTGAACCATGTTTTAGAGAATAACGATATTACAAAACATTATCAAAGGAAATTTAAAAGCAATAAGAATTTACCTAAGTACATAGCTATATTTCAGTAACCTTTTAGACCTCTGATATTTTGGATTTAAGAAATACGCCAGGTTTATGCCAAAGAGCCTACAGGTCTATCTCTACCCAGCAAATCATAGTAGGTTGTTCAATACAAGAAATGGATAATTCGCAAACATTTTTATTTTCTGGGCTAACATCTGAAAACATCTACAGTGTTGCGCGGCTACTGCTACACTATCATATACATCTTAAGTTTGCAATTTTGTAATTCATTGCATTCTTCTGGTTATATTAATTACATCAATTTCTTTTATCACAGAGAGGCTTTTATCCTGAAAGGCTGTTATCCTTCTATTTTTTACTCACTTATTTAAAGTGGGCCTATTTCCTCTACCAAGTGCAATTACCGACGTCTGGAGAATAATTCATCAGTGCTCCTGTAAACTGGAACACTAGAACTCCTAACTTCTAAATTATCTTCTAATTTGTAAATAAAACAATTAATGCCATTTTCGTTCCCCATTCAGATATATGTAGTTTAGTGTCATTTTCAAACCGCGGTTTATAAAACATGACGAAACTGTAGGAGTGGGAGCAGGATTACTCAAGGTAGCAAACATAGCAGCAGATGAACTCGATCTCGTATACGACAATAGACGAGGTGGCCGGCGAGATGCTGATATAGAGTCAGTCACTGAACTTCAACTAAATCGCCTGAAAGCCCGTCAGTACGTCGTGTCTTCTATAAGAACATAGAAACACTGGGTTTATCGACCAGACTGACATTCGCGTTTCTAAGGTCAGCCCGGCTTAAGTCAGAGAGCGAGGTATTCATTATGACCTGCCAAGAAGGTGCTATCAACACCTTGGTCTACCTCAGCCGCGTGTGGCGTGTAGAGGTTCCTGACATCAACTGCAGGGCCTGCCGTCAGACGTCAGAATTACTCATGCACATATTATCTGCATATCCCATATACGCGATTTCGGCCTATTGTTACGTGTCACTTTTTGCTCCACGTAACTGGTTTTAAATTTGAATAAAATGTTTAGAATTACTATAACTAAATCATACACTTTATAAATTTTTCTGGTGAATTTCATTTATTTTATTAAAGTAAATGGGTTATTGAATATAGCCTAGTAAATTCATGATAGTCAGTTGTAAATCTTGTTCTTGTGCTGGTAGATAAACCGCTACCTCTGCTGCGAGAAATCGTACACTCCTTGTAGGCTCGAACACTTGGGGAGCTCTGGAAAACAATATTCGTAGGTTAGATTCGTTTGACCACCTTATGTATATTTTAATATGTCCAATTAAATGGTGAGGCCTGGTTGAGGCAATTTTATTAGTGACTATTTTTGGGAACGGTTATGAATAGTTGTAACTAACCTTATTAGGAGTCCTGCATGGTCTGTGAGGATGATCTTCTACTGGGTAGTGGTCTCGGGGTACGTCCAAGTATGTAGGTTCGCGGGGTATCGTGGGAGCACTCACAGTGGTATATTTCACTCTGCAATGGAATCTGTGTTGGGGTCATTCGGGTTTAAAAACCTATGCCTAGTGAAAATCAACAGATAAGGTATAAATTAGTCGCTAATAAAGGTGGTACTCACTTTATTGAACTATTTTCCAGTAGTTTTCCAATCACAACACTGGTAAGACTATTCATCTGTCGATTATTTTGGGTTAGGTTCGAGTTGACAGCTGATTACATTTGACGTAGTCTGCCTGTGGTATGAGCAGTGGCGCCGCCGAAGTGGGTTTATATTTTCCGTTAGGAGAACAATGGTTTTGGGATTTTGCTTGTTGTTGCCGATTAGTTCTGGGGTCACCTGCATAACGCGATGGTTATAATTAGTGTAGGTTGTTAACATCACAGTTAGTAGCAGTTTCGAATTAAGCACAACGTTGAGAAATCGTGAGGGTGCCGCTACTGATTCTATGTCGTGAGAGCAGGGTTTGTCGGAGTTTCGGGAAAATGGGAACGTGAACCGAAATTCTGTCAGTTTGGGATTGGTCACGTGGGTTTTTGGTGTCGAAAGGGGGAGAGAAGATGGTTGGATGTTGGTAGCCGGTCGTAAAACACATTTATATTTTTGGTAATCATCTTGATGGATTTTTGTGTTTTCGACTTTTGCAACGGATTTCCTATTTGGATGGACTCTGGTTCCAAGTTGTTAGTTGGTATTTTTCTGGAAACCTGTACCGAAAGGGAGTTAGTGGCTACAGCTTTCTTCATTTTTTTTCTGTGAGTAGCACGTTTTCTTTACAACAATCCTGCTGTGATGACATCGTTTTCTCTGTTATATAGACATAGCACGATGGAAAAGTAGATGTTCAACCACTGATTGCGGCCCAAATCTCTACTTCATAAGGGAAAACCCTCTGACGAGAGGTGAGGTTACGTTTTCTATTTTTTTTGCAAGATCTTGCCATGAATTAGGGGTGAGTATTTGGTACTAATGTGAGTATTATTGTTTTAGGGTTTTTTTTTTTGGGTAAGACCTTTTACGACACGATTCCATTTTGTTTTCCACGCACATCTGACTGATAGACAGATTCCATCACTTCTCACTACGTATTCTGGATATAGGTCCAGCTCGCCTAGGAGTAAGGGGACTTCCACGGAACATCCTGTTGCAAGGAATTTGTGTCTTGGTGCCCTCGTTGTCAGATCTCGTGAAAGAACACGCTGGAGTTGGTGGCCAGAAGGTGGGACACGATCTTTTCCTTTTTTTTTTTGACACCTACAGAGAGATATTTTAGGGTAGGTAACATTCGCCCGACAAGGTAGGACAGTCTCGATACCTACACCTACGCTAAGGTTTACATGCGTGAGTTTTAGGCTATACACACGTGTATGCAATTAATTGGTAAACGTTTGTATACACTGTTATGTTATAATTTACTTAAGTATGAGGTTCACATATCCCTCCCAGTATAATTCTAGTTAGTATCGTCGTTCATACACCCATTTTATATTTTTGTAGTTTAATGTCATAATTTACATGGTACTTTTACATATACGTATTGTTGTTATACAAGTTCACCCCCAAGGTACACTGTCACAATTTAACATATTACAACCTCGTAATTTGCTGTAACCTCACAAACCTAACAGGTGCACCTACTGGGTCATTTTGTAAAAAGAGGGGGGAAACCTTGTATATCAGAGTTTACGTTTTTATCTTGTATACTTTGAATTTACATTTGTACTTTACATTTAATTCTTGTACTATTAAAATTTGTACCGATTTACTGATTTAATTGTTTGTAGTTATTCTTAAGTAACCCACACCTACCCACTAGCTAGCCGAGTGTAATCTCCCACGCATCGTCCGGAGTGCAGTATAAAGATAATTTTTCTGTAACGTAGAAGGAGTGTGAACACCCAATACTCTTCTTCGCTGGGGGCTCTTTGCATCAGCACCAAATTTTATCCGTTTTCCTCTGTCATAAACCCCAGCGTTACACTATATCCACCGAAATACCGCGGCGTTATGAGTGCTATACTCCATCTAAGGCACTCGTATGAGATAGACCAGACACCCGTGAGCCTTACGTCCCCTGAGATATTGAGTTTGTTGCCGAGAACGAGAAATGCCGTATTTACTGGAACTACTCGTTCCGGACTGTCAGGCTAATCCAAGCCAACAAGCCTGAAATAGTCCTTAACTCAAGGTGATGTATGTCATCGAGTTCTCGACACCTGCGGAGAAAAACATCAGCATGAGGGAGGAGGAGAAACGGACCAAATACCGCGATCTCTGGTACGAGCTCCAAGTGCTGTAACCAGGCTACTCAGTTAAAATGGTCGTCCTAATAATCGGTGTACTCGGAGGGATAAAGCCTACGCTGTTCTCGGAATTAAAGACCATACCGGCCTGCCAAGAATCAGCTGGGTGGTTGGCAGCCAAATGCAGAATGCGGTCATTCTGGGCTCTCTCCGTCTGATTAGGGCACATGATTCTGGTAGTCACTAACCGTCCGGGATATGGGGAGTGGTTGTAGTTAATGCGCCGGTGCGACTCCCGTGAGGCGTCGTAGGCCACGGGAGGGCTGTCCGGCATCGGATATTGCGAAAAAAAATGTCTTTATTGCAAACAAGTTTACAAACGGCGAAGTTTAAAATAGTTACAAAGTAACCCTGTGCTCTTCCACTTAACCATATCTAGCCTAAGTATACAGAGAAAAGAAAAAAATTCTTGACCACAAAGAAAATAAAAAAAAATGCATCACTTGAATCCTTAAATAAGAAGAAATTTATTAAATTTAACTCTCCACAAATTTAGTGTAGTAATAATTATACAAACATAATTAATAAATGAGAAAATATAATTGCAAATAATTAGGTGGGAAAACCCAATTACGAGAAGAAAAGAAAAGTAATTAAATGCAAACAAACAGTTGAATAAAATGGAAGAAAGAAAAGTATATACAGGGTGGGGCAATAGTGCGTCCGACTTCGATATCTCGAGTTCTATTATAGGTAGAAACTTGACTTAAAAACATAAATAAACTAGACGAAATAGTCTTTAACCGGAAATTGCTTTCGAATATACAGGATGAGCCTAGACGATTCTACAGGGTCAACTAATATTTTTTTTTAACGAAATGTCATACATATCAGAAAATTTTTTGAAACCTCTTTGTGGCCTCCTTTCACTCCTGTATTATTATTGTCTTTCTCCCAACTACTTGGATGTAATGATTTTTTTTTTTGTTGAAATTATAGCATCTACACGTGTATATTAAAAATATCACTATAATCACAACTATCGATTTTAAGAAAAAATATGTTAGAACCCGTTATCAGACATCTGTGTGATGACACTCAGCCTTTTTTACTTCCTAAAAGTATACATGGTGTCCAAAAGGGATTTTTAAATTTATGACTTTTTGTATTAAATTTTCTCAATTTTTTCAAATAGAACACTCTGTATATTTTTGGACGATGTGATGTAGAACTGAAAAAGGAACATTTTTGTACATACATTCCTATGGCTATTTGTGACCATTTTCAACTTATTGAACAATAACTGCAACGTTCAGCAATACAAATTAAAAATGAGGGTTTTTTTTCAAATAATTCAAGAGAAGGTGTTACATAATGCCCATAAAAACATCATACCAACAACAATCCAAAATTTGAACGAAAGGATAATAAATGCTTTTAGAAGTATCACTCCGGCTGGCTAAAACACTTTGTATGTAAAGCCAAAATGCTAAAAAAAAAAAAAAAAGTATCACTCCGGCAATTTTATGAACAGTAGAAACCTCATTCCAAAGACACATAGAAATGTTTCGGCAACATGTGGAGCACTTTTTACATCTTCTCTTGAATTACAAAAAAAAAAATATTTTTAATTCTTATTGATAAGTTTTGTAATTATTGTTCAAAAAATCGAAAATGGTTACAAATAGCCATAAGGATGTAACGTACAAAAAATTTTCGTTTTTCAATTCTATATCACATCGTGCAAAAGTATATAGGGTGTTCCATTTAAAAAAAATTGAGAAAATTCAGTTCAAAGAGTTGAAAATTTAAAAAATCCTTTTTTGGCCGCACTTTATACCTTTAGGGAGTGAAAATGGCCAAGTGCCATCACACAGATGTCTCATAATTGGTACTAACATAGTTTTTCTTAAAATTGATAATTGTGACTGTAGTAATTTTTTTTTAATATACCCTTGTAAATGGCATAATTTTAACAAAAAAAAATCATTACATCCAAGTGATTGCGAAAGAGTTAATAATAATACAGGAGTGAAAGAAGGCTACAAAGAGTTTTCAAAACATGTTTTGATATACATGACATTCCATTAAAAAAATTTTTAGTTCACCCTGTAGAATCGTCTTGGCTCACCCTGTACATTCGAAAATAATTTTCGGTTATAGACTGTTTTGTCTAGTTTATTTGTATTTTTAAATCAAGTCTCTATCATAGTACTCGACATATCGAAGTTAGACGCATTATTGCCCCATCCTGTATAATGAACAGAAATAACATTAATAATAATATATAATAATGTGGTGAGAGTTGAATGTCACTTGTGGTGTTAATTTTGACGGTATCGTCTACACCATTTCGAGTTACACTTTATATACTTCGAGTTACACTGCGTGCCACCCCTGTTTGTATTCAGTGCGTTGGTTTTACTAATGATATTTTAAAATACTATATTATCGATACTAATAAAGTGGCTGTGTGGTCCATAGTAGCTCGTATTATACAAAGGTATTGAATATTATCTGACAATTCATCTTAATATTAATGTTTAAAAGAATATCATACAAGAAATTTAAAAAAAATTCCGACATCCTTAAAAGAGCTTTCCAAAATGCCCCAAGTAACTTATTTTACCCTTCTTATTACACATTTTTAAATACGTATAATAAAATTTTTCACATTTTTAATCTGGTACTTGGAAAAAGAATTTTCGGTTGAATAAATGTGTTCAGCGTTGTTAACCATAGCGAACCGTTTATCGATAGATAGTAGACGAACTTTTCGGTAGATGGTGTACAAAGTTAGTAGATTTATCTAGATTTCAATTTTTGGATAAATTACTGTAAGAAGCTGTGAATGATGGTTTGAAGTTGTTCCTCTATTACGATATACTAATTTAGTAGTGACATTTTCCAGTAGATGGCGCACAAAATCAGTAGAATTAAAATTTTAATGCTGCAAAAAGCCAGAAATATGGATATACCTCGGGATATACCAACTTCGTTTAATCATGAATTCACAAAACACCGTTTAACTCAATGCACTAACAAATTTTGATCAGCAATCGATCAATTATCCGTGTTTAAACAAGAAGTACCAAGGAAATACTGTAACCTGTAACCCATGCACTATATGTAGGTGAAGGCCGTAAGTATTAAATGGTTTTCTTTTTCTCCAATCTCTATTAAGTATGCCAACCTGACAGGGGGCGACTCAGATACAATCATGTATGCATAGTTGCGGATACAAGATCGCTGTACATAATAAAGCAAGTTAAAATTTATGTGCTGTATTTCTCAAATAGACCTTTCATCAAATCAGTCGTAGATTTCTAGTTTCTGTCTGCTTTTCGGTAGGATTTGTGCATGGATCGGTAGATCGGTAGTTTTCATTGAAAATCGGTAAATCTACCGAAAAATCGGTAGGGTTAACAACTCTGAATGTGTTCAAAATATTCACGTCGGTAAATTTACCTGGGTAGACCCTTCCACATTCATTTATTAATAGGATAGGAGGGCGTCCTTGTACATAGTCAAGGCGACGGAGGCGACATTGGCTACAGTCATTACCAGAGTTGCCAGATCTACTGTTTTAGCAGTAGATCTACTACTTTGCAACTTGCTCCACTGGTATATTATTCTTGGGTGGATATCTACTTCATTTTTAAAATAATGGGAAAACTAAAAACATTTGAAATGTGCTAATATAAAATTGCGATAGTCGACAATCTACCATTGTAAGTTGTTATTCTGTAACAAACCAGTGGGCGATTAGTGTCGCTCCGGTGCTTCCTCTCCCTCGTTCTTGCATACTTGCGTTTAGAGTCAGTAGCTGATTTCGTTAGTGCCAATGATTCGTGAACAAAGTGATCACTATTTGTTCTAGTAGCCCTGATAGTTCCCTAATTACCTTGCATATAGAACTCGTATTCTCTTGACAGAAAGTACGAAAGGGAATCAAGAGTGCTTTGTTCACTACGATGAAAGCAGCAAATGAATCCAATTCAATGTTCAGTGAATCTTACATTCTTACATCGCATGCGCTAATCAGATTATTTATTCCCTATTTTCACTACTGTTAATGTGCTTTGAAATAGGGTGAGTTTTTTAATTATTTTATTTATTTAATTTATTTTCCGTTAAAAAAATTATTTGTTTTTGAAACATAGGTATATTTTCTGTTGTATTGTTTTTAAAAATATTTATAAAAAAAGTCTACTGTTTTTATATAGCAATCTGTTGCTTTCCTGTCAGACTTTCTACTGTTGAACTGAAAAATGATCTGGCAACACTGATCAGTACGGTTTCGTTACATCAAATGCATAGTTTGATGAGAAATTAAAAAGGTTGAGGCCTCCTGGGGAAACCACATAAATAAAGCACGCCAGAGACTCTACCTCAAGGGTGGTGTGCAAATGAGCTCCAACTTCAAAAGGCATCATAGTGCAAAAAAGGTTAAAACAATGCAAAAAAGTATCAGAAGCATAGGTTTTATCAAATACTTCGCATTATTATTTATGTCGTGTTTATTACGATCGTAAATTCATGCTTCACCAAGATAATACAAAACGCGCGTCGAATTTCTTCTAACCCTCTTCTTCAATCGTACATTGCTCGAAATCCATTGCATTTATTGGCTCTAGAATAGCAAATTTTATAAGGAATAGTTTCTGTAGATATAAAATTTTTTTTGAGGCCAACGGTTTTTGAGAAAAACGCCGAAAACTACGACAGGGTAGTTTTTGGGGTGAGGTTTCTACTTTCTACTTTGTAAATTTTTTGATTTTGAAAACTATTTACTTGACGCGTATATGTGCTGATAAAACCTATATAAAACTAAAAAGGTATTTAAACTGTCAATGAGATCTACTTGTTTCATCCTGTATTTATGATATGAAGAGATCTCACTCCGTTCTGGAGATATTAAGGGGGTGGTGACTTTATGGACGTAGTGTGTATGCTATTTCGTAAACTTAACAAGAGACGCAACATATCGGAAGATGTGTGTAAGTTGGCTGCGTAGCACTAAAGCTCGATGACAATTCGCATTACAGACAAAAATCTCGACACACTAAACTGTAAGAAATACTTGGATGCTTTTAAATACAACAAACTTATTTACCCAAATTATCTCACTTCCATTATTTTTCGAAACTTTGCATGTTGCCCACTTTGAAGTTAAATTTTTTCGATCCAATAAAAAAAATCGTGTGAAAATATCTACTACAATGGATGAGAAACTTCGCAATACTCATAAGATCCATCTGCAGAACATGCTGTTAAATCCTATATTTGTCCAAGATTAATGATAATAGGGTAACTTGTGCGAAAGGGGGCTATACATTTGAGACAACGAACACACATCCAATATACAGGTGTGCTTGGATTAACTTTTGCTTTAGAAAAGTCCCAGCTCCTCCATCGAGAATCGATCCTGTGTCTCCGGGTTGAGAAGAAAGTGTCATTACTGCGCAAACAGGAACGAAAGAATAAAAAGAAAGCAACTGTATCAAATCTTTTTTTATTGCCTGCCTCATCCTCAATAATGATATCTACCAATATGTAACTGAAACTCCCGTACTGTAAAATTTCAAAGATCAAGTGCGCATAGAACACAAGAGAAGCGCGTATAATTGTTTGCTGCGTGTATGATTCGTTTCCGTCATTTTCTCGATATTCACAACGCATTGATCTCTTCAGTTTAGACAGTCGGTACGTGACCGCGAATGCAAACACTTTATAATAATAAATCGCTAACCATTTCATGCATGCATAAGAACGCGACAACTCTCTTAGTCACAGCCGGCTATGTATCACTTAAGTTATTGCTCCACCAGCAGGGATAAGGAGATGGCCATCTTTGATGGCGAAGGGGTCAAATGGTGTGCTTGAGAATGAGGTGTGAAGTAGACTAGAATACGCATGTGAACATACCTACACAAAATTCTTTTCAGAGTACCTCAGCATGTATTTATAATTTTTCACATTTAATTTTATACACATAAGGTTTCACGCGACAATTATTATACTTTATTTATAGAAAATTAATTCAGTCGAAAAAAAATACAAATATCTATAAATATCTATTTGATTGGCCAGTTATTCAATATCTTAAATAGGAGAGAATAATACCATTTCTCTAACATACTTTTCGTATGTATAAATGTTTACATAACAACAACGATTATAGGATATCTCATTGTAGCTGGGCATGTTGCATAGTTATGATTACTTTTAATATTAATTTTTGTAGCATGTGATACAGCAAAAAGGGTTTTGGAAGATTATTGGAAGATTCCTTTAATTCTTGTAGTCTGAATGCATCTGTAGTTGTTTATTTCAAGCGATCGGTTTTTTTTTTTTTTTGGTACTAAGACAGAGTCCAATCAGCCACAGCCTAATCATTGACTATAAGGTCGCAACTGCATTATTATTAGGATCTTATGATAGATAGATAGATAGATTATAAGGGAGGAGCTGGCTGGTTGGCCTTGACCACCGCGACCCCCTGTGGGTCTATTGTGGAGCTCCTATTCATTTCCTTAGAGCTCCTCATCCAGCTTTGTCCTTTGTATCAGACTCCACAGCCTTGATAAGGGGCTCTTAGTGTAGCTGTCAGCTCTTGGTTTTTGTTCCCCAAGTAGTTGGAACCTAAGTCTAGCGAGGCCTTCACAGTGGCACAGCACATGGACTGAGGATTCCTCTTCCTCTTGGCAGAATCTGCATGTTGCATCCTGTACCAGACCCATCAAACTCATATGTCTATTGAGTCGACAGTGTCCTGTTAAAAGACCTACTATTATCCTAATGGCCTTTCTATTTTGGCATAGTAGATCTTTCGTAAATTTAGCCGATCTTTCTTTAATGAACTCTTGGGCCTGTCTCTGTTGCGGGAAGCCTCTCCACCATTCCAGAGATTTATGTTGCATCCATTCCTCAATGGATGTTCTTATGCTTGGCTTGGCCATGCCACAGAAGGGTTCAGGTCCTACTAAGGCTGTGGATGAGCCTTCTCTGGCCAGTTCATCCGCCTTTTCGTTACCTTTATGTCCCTCGTGTCCTGGCACCCACACCATGGTCAGTTTATTTTGACTTCCTAGGTCTTTTAGGGCATTCACACAGTCCCACACAAGCTTTGAGTCAACCTGCATGGAACCGATTGCTTTTAGTGCCGCTTGGCTGTCGGAGAAAATGGCTATCGACTGATTGACAGTCCCTTGCCTTATTATTTCCTTTGCACACCACTGTATCTTATGATACACTGTTCGTTATTCCATTTATCCCTCATTTTTTTTTTTTTTTTTTCGGTTGCCCGACGCTGGATAGTCCTCCCGTGGCCTCCGACGCCTTATGGGAGTCGCGCCAGCACATTAACCTCAGCCACTCCCCACATCCCGCAGGGTTAGTGACTGTAGGCTCCGGAATCGTGTGCCCTAAGCAGACGGAGAGAACCAAGAATGACCGCCTTCTGCATTTGGCCTGCCAGCCACTCAGCTGATTTGTGGCAGGCCGGTATGATCTTCAGGTCCGAGAACAGCGTAGGCTTTATCCCTCCGAGTACACCGATAATAAGGACGACCATTTTGACCGAGTAGCCTGGGTACAGCACTTGGAGCTCGTACCGGAGATCGCGATATTTGGTCCGTTTCTCCTCCTCCTTCAAGGCGATGTTTTTCTCCGCAGGTGCCGAGAACTCGATGACATACATCACCTTGAGTTGATGGTCGAGGAGGACTATGTCAGGCTTGTTGGCTTGGATTAGCCTGACAGTCGGGAACGAGTAGTTCCAGTAAATCCGGCATTTCTCGTTCTCGACAACGGACTCAATATCTCCGGGGACGTAAGGCAGCACTGCTGTCTGGTCTACCCCGTACGAGTGCCTTAGATGGTAGTATAGCACTCGTAACGCCGCGTTATGCCGGTGGATGTAGGCCGAAATCGCATATATGGGGCATGCAGATAGTAAATGCATGAGCGATTCCGGCGCCTGATGGCAGGTCCTGCAGTTGATATCAGGAACCTCTACACGCCACACGCGGCTACGGTAGACCAAGGTGTTGATAACACCATCTTGGCAAGCCATAATGAATCCCTCGGTCTCAGACTTAAGCCCTGCTGACCTTAAAAAGGCGAAGGTCAGCCTGGTCGATAAACCCAGTATTTCTATGTTCTTATAGAAGACACCATGCTGGGGTTTATCGACGTGCTGCCGAAACAGATTTTCCTGTTCGGCAGCTCTAATTCGGGCTTTCAGACGATTTGGCTGAAGTTCAGTGACTGACTCAACATCAGCACCTCGCCGGCCTCCTCGCCTGATGTCAAATGCGAGACCGAGTTCATCTGCGGCTCTTTTTGCTGCCTTAAACAATCCTGCTCCCACTCCTACAGTTTCGTGATGTTTTACGAACCGCAAGAGGGGATCTGAGCTCCTGAGTATGTTACATGCCATACTCAGTACTACTCTGCCATGCGTACACTCCAGGCTCAAGAGTCCTTGGCCTCCCCGTTGACGTGGGAGGTACACACGAGGAACGGACGATCTAGGATGAATACTTCTGTGAATATTCATCATCTTGCGGGTATCTCTGTCTAATTGGCGCAGCTCATCTACCCTCCACTTTACTACTCCGAAGGAGTAGAGCAGAATCGGAACGGCAAGCATATTAGTTGCAGACACCTTGTTCTTCCCCGAAAGTTCGGAAGACCAAATCTTTCGGAGGCGGTGTCTGTACTTGCCGCGGAGAGAATCCTTTATTTGTGTTACATCTTGGATGTGCCTTTGTTGCACACCCAGGTATGTATAGGTCTCTCCGGCATCCAGATGTCTTAGGATGCTTCCGTCTGCGAGCTGCGCATCTTCAGGGAATTCCCCGCATCGTCCTCTCTTGAGGTGGACGACTGCACATTTGTCCAACCCGAACTCCATACCAATTGCCCGCGTATATTCTTCGACCACCCTAAGAGCGTTTTGTAGTTCACGCTCTCCGGAGGCATAAAGTTTAAGGTCATCCATATAAAATAGATGGGTGACCTTATGCCTCCGGTCGCTGGGTGGCCCACATTGATATCCGCGGGTTTGGCGGAGCCCAACAGACAACGGCAGAAGTGAGATGCAGAAGAGGAGAGGACTCAGGGAGTCACCCTGGAAAACTCCTCTCCTAAATGCCACCTGCTCTGTCGTGACCCGCTGCGCACCTGATGTTATGGTGAAGCGGGTCTTCCAGAGCGGCAGCAGCTGTTCTATGCATCTCACTAGTGGTGCTGGTACCGCAAGACATTCGAGCAAGTACAACAATAGCTCGTGCGATGTTGTATCAAATGCCTTGCGGTAATCAATCATTTCTTATTATTATTATCAGCATTATTATTATTATTTTCTTCTCTGCTCTATAGATCGCCAGATGAAACACAAGATTGAATTTTTTTTTATTATTAATTATTAATTTGAATTAAAAACTACGGAAAGAAGGAACATTTTCAAGGGCATACTCTTCTCGCCTAGTGGCTTGTCAAGGTGTTTTCTGATTATAAATGGGTTTAGACCACGGTTAACAGGGAGAACAATAAAAGATTAGACAATAGGAAGTAGTATATATAGTATTTACATTTTTACTCCGGTTTTGCTTAGAAATTCATTATGCATTGTAATACTTTATTTTGTCTTAAGACATAGATTAAATTAAATGGAGCCGAAACCCCACATTTAATAAGGTTTGTGTATAGGTTGTTGCAAACGTTGATATATTTATTATAGTTGAATATTATATGATCTAAACCTCCCTCTGTGTTACAATACTTATCGTACCAAAACTGTTGTGGTATTTTTGGGTGGATTAGCGTATATCTTGTAGGAGATGTGGAGCAAAATTCTTCCCAGAAATGTGACCATTTTTTTCATTTTATTTTTAAATAGTTTTACGCATTCAGTTATACTTGTATCATAAGTTACGTCCATTCCATGTTCAATACTCTTTTTTTGCCAGGAAATCAAGTAGTCATTGTGTCATTTAATCCACACAAAAGATATATTACCCCCATTTGATTTCCATTCATATAGCAATGATTTAATTTTCAAGGATCTAAGGTGACATTTGGGTTGTAACTATATTTTATAACTGATGAAACAGAGTGAATCAGAGAGTATTACAGAATATTTTTTACTATTAGATATGTACATATTTTATGCCCCGCAATATTGCAAAGGTTTCTGCGGAGAAAAACGATATGTCTGGAGGTAGTTTATACATTGTGAATGTGTGTTTTCCTGGGGCCAAAAATATGCGATCGGTTAACATTTGAGATTCTTTTTAAATCAACGTCATGTGTAGTTGTTGGATGGCTTGGGTCTACTGAATTTTACTGATATTAGCTTATGAGTGTTTTTCCATTGTGATTTCAGTGCGTCAGTGTAATTCGCTAAGTGCCTAACTCCTTTTGCACTAATTTTAGAGAAGGGCTTAAAAACTGATTTCCATCTATGTTCGTAAATTTCGTATCTCCAATAATAGTTTTTAATAAGCGCAAAATGTGTATCTCATGATATTTACATGATAATACAAGTTCTTTTTATTACAAACACACAAAACAACCAGCGCCATATCATAGCCCATTTCACAAGGGGGTTAACTAGAGTTACGTAATTTGGCTGCCAAAAAGCACAGATTGTAGATAAGCAGTTTTCTCTTCTTTTTTTTAGTTAAAAACGGTTAACATTATCGATATGAGAACTATTCTACTGCATGAGTGGTATTATGAAAACACAGGGATCTCGTTTCATATGTGCCTTTTGAACGTTCTGAGTTTAAAATTATCGTGCTCAAAAATAATGCTCTTACTTCAACTAATAGTATTTGAAAAGAATCAATAATCAAGGTTTTTTCTGCTATTGAAGTAGTTTTTTGAATGATCCCTCTCTAGTCCTGGAGAAAATCGATTATACCTAATTATCGTCCAAATATTATATACATTATAATTATTAACATATTTTCAAAGTAAAGTTATTCTATGTTGAATACTAATAATTATTAACAATCTTGGGCAAATTTAAAATCCAGAGATAATTAGAATAAAAACCATGAAATTGAAGAAGAGTTTTTTACTTCTGCAATCTAACTCTTAATGTCGGAAAAATAATTCAATTTATAGTTTTGATTCTAATGCACACAAAATTTAAGAAAAGCGATTTATTTCTTTAGTTAAAGAAACTACCCATTTTATCTGTGGTTCCTACCATATCTGTAGTTTATTTATATTAACAAATCTACCCATGTTTAAATTTAACAAATTGTTTTATTTTTTCAAGTATAAAAGAATATTTTCCTATTATAATGATTGTAGTGGCCCTTATTAGTCCACATAATTTTTAAGAGGACATGATCTATTAAGAAAATTTTACATAATTATTTTACAGACGCCTGAAACCTAAAAGAGTAATTTTTATTATTAAATTTACATTACAAGATCGTTATACGGAACGAATATATAAATTGCCATGAAAAGAATCAAAATAAAAAGTTAATAAGGAGAGAAAAAGCGTGTAATTTTACAAATTATTCAAGAAGTTCCTAGAATTAATAAAGATTGAAAATGTATGTTTACATTACACTAGGATGAAAAATTACTTTTTATTCATCAACTTTTTTATAAAAAATATTCTATCTAAAGATTTAATAAAATTAATTGGTAAGTAATAAACATTAATTTCTTCCCTTCGTTACAAAGCATTTGAATATTTTTTAAATATTACTAGAATACTGTATTTTGTGCTTTACTCTGTCATTTTATTTTAACTGTGGCCTTATCTCCTACACAAAGCTAAATAATGAAATAGCTGAATAATCTGCTCTATTTACATATTGACTTGAAGTGTGCAATTTGATATTGTAAAAAAATGTTCAGTATAAGTGCCTGCATCATAACACCCCCAAATAATATCCAATTTGAATATTTGGATTTTCAGAGCAACAAAAAATACCACTCATATATTTCATCATATCTTGTCTCTCCTTCTTGTTGACTAAACTGTTATTAATTATTGAGGTTATTTTAAAATTTAGAGAATCTTAAGTTCGCCTTGTTGAAGTATTGGATAAGCTAAAATCTTAAGAAACAGAAAAACGTTGAAACCGTTGAATTTAAAAAAAAAATTAAATTTACCTCTAATAATTGAAAAATTTTTGTTTTAACAATAATTTATTTTTCTAATTCATAATTCCTACAAACTAAACAAATTCTATTTCAATACTTTCTAATATCTAAGAATATTTTTGAGAAGCGGCAAAACAAATAATATGATCTGTACAAAATTTAATAAAAAAATAACATAATCACATGGTTTGAGAGCATGGTTTAATTGATATCTTACCAACTACTAAGTTTTAAAATAACCTGTAAAAATTTTACAATATAGACATGAAGTAAATAACGAAAACGATCCTTTTCAAAACACGTGACATTTGTGTTGAAGTTTTAAGACAAGTTATAACATGTTCTGAAGTCTTGCCAATGACACAACTTCTATGAATTACCTGAGTCGTTGAATAGTGGTATTTTAAACATTTGTAATTTTTAAAACTTGTGCTTCTAAAATCTAGAGAATACACAAATTACAGTATGAGGTTGGTTTATATGGTTTTGTACAGAAAGTTATGATTTTTGTTTTATTTTGTTATTAATTAAAACAAGACATTTCACTTTTAACCAGAGCCATACGTATTAACCCATATTAATATTTAGAATGTTTAATTATTCATAAATATAAATAATAATTAATACTAAAAGTTATACCTAATAGGTACATAGTCGTAGTCCTTCCATTTTACTTAATTAAAAATTAAAAAGTAGCTACACACATATTTATTATTATTTTAATTATTATTTTACAGTACATGTTTGATTTACACATTTTTTTCACGAAAGTAAGATTATGTGAGACGTACTAAGATGCGTTGTGTAGCTGAGCACTTTTTTTCAATCTCCACTTTATGTTGCATCAAATCTTCAAAGTAGCCTTCAGCGATGGAAGAGGATTTCCATCCACCGTGACTTTTAATTGTTGTTATATCACTTCCAGAATCTCTAAAAAATGTTGCAGATGTTCCTCTAAATGAATATCCGGTATAATCCTTAAAATTTAGTAATTTTAGGAATGAATGAATCTCTTCTGGCACTTTTCCTATTTCGTTTATTCCCACTAATTTTCTGCATTTTTTAGATTGATATTGCACAAAAAAGCGGCAATAGTTAAAGATAGATGATTCTGGCACTTTCTAATTATTTCAAGGAAATTAACAGTAGCACTCTTTGTGAGTGTAAAAGTACGCTCTATTTTGGTCTTAGTATGAAAGAGACTTATAATCAATATCGATCCAATGTCTTGAATGTCATCAATAGACATCTGCACTCATTCCTGTGACATGCGGCACCGAAAATCCGAGTTATCAGGATAACCTATAAGTTTATTATCATTCACAAACAAATTTAGCCCTTTATATTCATTAAAAAAATATCGTCTGGAACTTCCATAAGAAATCTACTAACATCCTTCCTAACCAAAACTTTCGACTTCTTTGCCTGATAACAACCATTCCTCCTTTTTAGGAATGCCTTTAATTTGGCAAATTAACCAACATCAATGTTATTCCTTGTCATAAAGGTGAACTTAAGCACCTATCGAAGAATCACGCGTGCATGTTATGTGTTGTATTTATCCAGCCTCGTGTAAAAGTTGCTTCATTCGACCATAAACTAGAAGAAAGAAACGTATTACCTGCTGTTATTTGGTCGAGACTTCAATTGTGAAAGCGCTTTCGTGTTCCATTATATCCATCATGTAGAGCTTGAACCTACTGATAATAATATGGATGCATTACTTCACGATTACGCGTCCACTAAAAAATGAAATAGTTGGAAAAATTTTTTTGGGCTGCAGTATATTGAACACTTAAGCTAGGATTGTCTGTTACGGCATCAGCAACGTATCCTTCATCGTTAACACTATAAACTCAAACACGTTCATTAGGACTTGAAACAATAATGTCTGTAGAACATACGCGTTGAAATGTTCTGCTAAATAAGGCGGGCATGGTTGATGTCAATTTAGAAATAGTTTTCGATATTCACGACAGACATCCAGAGTTTCCATCACATAAACCATAAACATGCACTCCATCCGCGTATCATCAGAATATTTATTTAAGTGCGTCATTATAAACGGTGTAATTAATTTTTACTAACAACTGCAAATAAAGACTAACTATGTAAATCATTTGTATTTCATGGCAATCTAATAATATTATATACAAAATTTGTAAGATAGGTAGCGACTGAAAAATCTTTAAAATCATTTATCTCAATAACGGTAACAAATCAGGCATATGTGTATATAAACTGTTTTGCTTAGAATACCTTTCTCTAGTATCTATTTGCTACATTCGACATAGAACACCATGTATATTGAATAGTCTTAAGTGAGTGATTAGAAACAAAACCCATTTTTTGAAAATGTTTAGTTTTTTGAGCAGCTGCTTTAATTGACGTTCAATTGGTTTTCTTTCTTCATGTTATTATTTAGCTTCCCTGAGAAGAAAACTGTAACATCCTTGTATAAACTATTTTCTAAAGCTAAAAAATATAGCCAGGAAATTCAGCGAGTGACTTAAGTTAATTACTTTGCACAGTAAAAAGTATAATTTATTTCGAATAATTTCTTATGCATGTTTTTTTTATGCAGTCGTAAAAATCAACATTCAATCCCAAAAAAAATACATTAATTTAATTGAAAATTTTCTGAGGTAATCAACATTACCAAAGGGATTTTTATGGAAAGATTCGTAAAAATAATGTGTTAAGATTTATGAGTTTTTAATAAATTTCCGTAGATATGACCATGTTTCATAATTTTTTAAGCCATGCAAATAGATCAAAAGCTCTTCAAATTTTTTTGTCATTTCTAAAGATAACTTTAAAATAACGAACTGTAAATTGTAAAATATTCAAATTTACATTTTCAAATCAACCTTCTAGAACGCAATGTGAAAAAAATTTTGGAGCATCTAATTATTTAAAACTACAAGTTGTTGCATTTTTCAAATTGTTAAAGAAAACGATAACATTTAACACTGGGTGTAATTAATTTAACAATATCTACCTATAATGTGTCCGTACATAATGATTAGGAAATTAAATTATTTTAGTGCATGGAAACGCTTCTTTTACTAATCTTACCTTGAAAACCACTTAGATAAAAATCACTAAGCATTTCTTCACACTGTTGTTTTCATCCTTAGCGGCTCATAAATCCCCTCAATGTGCAATTGTTTAACAACATGCCTCTACCGGACCTCCCATTGATGGCCAAGGGCTGTCACCCTGCCACCCTCCTATGGCATGCTTGATGGTTGTGATAGCTGTTATACCAGGTGATTCAGCATAAGTGGTAAATCATCAGAATCACCGTTTCCAATCGGTGTTACAGCGATCGGCAAATATTTACTCAAAGGCAATATTGGTCTATTGTTAAGATACTTGCTTTCTTTTGAGCCCGGATTAGGCATACTTGTGACAAGTAGATTTATGTACAAATGGCATATAATATGCTAAGGGACTCATAGGCGTAACGGGGTCCTGGTGAGTTTTTGCTTCTTCTCTAAAGGACCGCAGAGTAGATTTTTAATACCACTTAGTTTAACTTATTACCTACCTATAAAAATATAATTAATACAGTTTTAAATGCAGCCTTATACTATTTTACGAATTGTAAAAGTAATGTATATAATTACTGTAAATGACAGTTTGTTTCCTTGAGATTTATATCTCAGGGAAGTTTAACGTTCAAGTGAAACATAAATACTTTAATTACTTGCCAATTTTTATTTAATAATAATATATATGTATGTGATATTTTCACACTTCCTTGTTAAATTTATGACGCTTATACATGTGTGCATAGTTAATGTGAACAATTTAATACGAAAATTAATTCTAATAGTAATTTTATTATACATATAAAATTATGAAATGTTAACATATTAATAACATTGATGTGTAGCATGTACATTATGTACAATGTACATCAGTAATGTTTGCTCTAAAGAAAAATAATGTCTAGGAAAAGAGATCTGAACATTAATATTTGTGGATAAATAAAAAAAACTATTAAAAAACTGCTTATCTTAACCAATAAGGTGTCCCAAAAGTCGCGCACAAATTTGAAAGTATGTTTTCAAGGGATATAATATGGTATAACATCTTAAAAAATTGAAAACTAAGACTCCGATCGACCCAATGTCCAATGTAATATATAGCATACCTTGCAACGATTGCGATACATTTCATATAGGACAAACTGGTAGGTATCTAAACTAACGGATGAACACCAAAATGATGTAAAAAAATTAATAGGACAGATGTAAAAGCACCTGAAACTGCTTTAGCGACACATAGTAGGACTGATCATCAATTCTCATTTACTGATGTAAAGATTGTTGGAAATCAACCTAATTATAAAAAAATAATTATGCAAGAAATCATCAATACAAAAAACATAAAAGCGCAAACAAAGGAACAGATACTAATAATTTAAGCACTGCCTATTTCAATATTATTAATCGAATATAAAAAAATAAGAAATGTATCTATACTATGCAGTTTTTATAATTTTCCATGTTTGTACAAGTTGCTTGCAATTCGGTTTCTACACATGTGTACCTATAGCAGAACAAGTATGATTTTATTTATTGCAGTTCATTTCGTATTTGAGATTCCAGATCAAAAGTAGTTGTATTTTGTTTTGAGTGTAATTTTTATCAGTTTAATGTTTTTACCTACTATCTTTATTATTCTGACAACAAACTATTTTAAATATTAGGAATAATTGGTATTTATTCAAATACGTAATTAATATGCTTTTGTAAGTTTATGATTGCTTTTACTATATTTTTTTTATACTATAGTATATATACTAAATAAATTATAAATAAATTTTATAATCTTTAGGAATTAATTATGTTTTAACCTTTTTCAAAAGTCATTACTATTTCCCATTTTAATTTAATTTTTATTGTTATGTCATTTTTTCTTTCAATGAATGTTGCGTAAATATATAAATTTTTAATTAATCTCCTTTCCGTGAAACAAAATGTTAAAAGTGTATAATTAAATTTTATATGTAGGTATATGCTTTTTCATCGGAAAATAACCACTGTGACTTACTTTAGTGTCCTGAAGACCTTGCCAACCATGATATTCTGATTGGTAGGCTACAACAATATAGCTTTAGAAGCAGCAAGTGTGGTAACTGGTTGAAGTCTTATTTATCTGACCGAAAACAACAAGTTTCAATTAATGGTCATCATTCTAATATATTGAATGTATCTTGTGGATTACCCCAGGGTTCAGTATTGGGGCCACTTTAATTTGTAATATTTGTTAATGATTTGGCGGTAAGTGTCAATGGTAAAAATTTAATTTTATTTGCAGATGATACATCTTACTTAAGTATGAACACTGATAAAGCAAAGCTAAGGGAGACTGCTCAAAATATGTTAAATAAGCTTACATCGTGGTTTTCTAAAAAAGTTATTAGTAAACAGAAATGAAACAGTATATACACATTTTACTCAAATACTAATCAATAATAATGAAAGTAATTTATTAAAAATTAACTGTATATCCCTAGAACAAGTGCAAACAACCAAATTTTTAGGAGTCTACATTAACAGTTCTTTAAGCTGTAAACGGTTGTCATCAGTATGCTTTGAGTTATATCGGCTACATGATAGTGTTAATATATCTGTTACATTGTCATATCTATGCTGAATTTTTTTCTCATTGAACTTTTGGTATCATTTTTTGGGGCTATTCTCATCATGCAGATAGAGTATTTAAATTGCATAAACGAGCAGTACGGAACATCACTGGTATAAATAAATATTTTTTTATAAAAATGTATTCAAAGAACTTAAAATTTTACCAATCGTTTGCGCTTACATTCTAGAAATAGTATCTTTTGTAAAACTGCATCTTGACGAATTTTTAAAAAATAATTGTTATCATATCATAATTTACGTAACCAAAATGATTTATTGATACCCATTCATACTTTATCTATTTACAAGAAGAGTCCCAGATATATGAGAATATTATTGTCCAACAAGCTGCCGGATCACATAAAAGAAATTACTTTCATTAAATTTATCAAAAAAGTTGTCAAATATTTTCTAGCTGAGAATTGTTTTTATTCCATAATGGACTATTTAAATTATATATTTTAAACTCAGTTCCACTAGTATATTATGTTATTTTTTAAATATTTTTTTTTATTATTTTGATGTAATTTTGATGTTATACTTATTTATTGATTACAATTTACACCTTAAATAGTAATTTTAAATCTGTAATTTTGACTAGTCCCGTATCATTGGTTGTATGATCTCATTGACAATAAAAATTATTATTATTATTCATTAAACAGATGGTAGAAAACCCATAAAAATAAATAATCTTCAGTTTGCGATTTCAAAGGTAACGAAAAACGTAAACTATAGCAAAAATTTACATGATTTTAATTAGGATCATATGGAAATTAAGTTTATGGCGCTATCATTCAATCAGTAGTAAAATTTCCTAGCCAAAAAGATGCGGACAAATATTTAGAGTAAGTTGTAACAAAAACCTCACTTTCGAGCAAAATGTTGCTTAGAACTTTATGGTTCTCATGCGACGAAATGGATAAGGAACAACAGCTCAAAAACCTGACTTCTTTCAGTTTTCCCGATTTTCCGAAAAGACCGTCGGGGATTCCGACGATATATATATATATATATATATATATATATATATATATATATATTGCAGGTCGGGGTATTTGTCCGCTGAGTATATATATATATATATATATATATATATATATATATATATATATATATATATATATAAAAACAATAAGATTAACGGGTACGCCCGCATAAAGAAAAAAATTGCACGGTGGAAAATACAAAAATTGCAATTGGCAGAAAGATGCAAACCATGGACACGTGTTTCTGACTAATTGGTCTTCATCAGCACAGTGTAGCTTTGCGGGCGTACCCGTTAATTCTTTTTGTTTTTTACTGTAATGTAATTAAACCCGCGTCAAATTCATTCTCTGTTCATATATATATATATATATATATATATATATATATATATATATATATATATATATATATATATATATATATATATATATATATATATATATATATATATATATATATATATATATATATATATATATATATATATATATATATATATATATATATATATATATATTGTTTTTTTTCAGTTTCTCTAATACTTCAGGATAACCGTCAGGTTTTCCGACAAAATGATACTAAATGAAAATAAGGGACTTTTTGTATCTTTCAAATAAAGAAAAGAAAAATAAAATTTGTTAATAAATTGCCAAGATACAAGCGATTACAGTATACCATGTTCTGCCAGGTTGATTCCAATATTGCGGCTAAGCAATCAATATGCAAATCATGTGACCAATGGCTGAGGGTACATAAAAGTACATACGAAACAGGAGCTAGCTTTATTACTACTGGAGAAGAAGTATTTGTTTGTTGAGGAAAAGGTGACCGGCTTTAGCAGCAATAAAGTAATTTTTTGTAAAATCTGTCATCATACACATATTGTTCTTAAATCTATTGAGACAAGAGAATAGAGTAGATAAATTGCAAACCTCACTTAATAGAGATATTAGCAAAAACCGTAAACTGATTTATATCTTTAAAAAATATATAAATTTTATGCTAAATTGATTTTTTAAAGACCGTGGCCACACAATGTTCATTTTTTACTAAATAAAATGTTGTGAATTCCCAATATAATTGCTGTTCCATTATTCGTTAACGGTGGTAAAACCACATTACGTATTTATACTATTTCTTTTATGCACAAAAAAAGCTAATTGAAACAATAGATGATTTGTCGAAAAATAAAAATCAGTTTACGGGTGTTACAGATTTATTTTTCATATACTTTTTTTATTGTAGCAATAATTATTCTAAAATTTATGGCAGTTACCTTATTTGGTTAGAAAAATAGAACATTAAAGGACTGCCCTTGTATGCTTTTTCTTATATTTATTAAACATGTAATCGGAAAATTTTTAGGTGTCATCATAATGAATACAAGTTTTAATAAGAATTTCGCCACTTTGGTAATTATTGTGCATCCGATGATTTTTACTTTGACAATTCCACTCCTGTCAAATAATAGACACTCTAGGGATCATATTTAAAATATTTAATAGCAACAAATCTCAAAAAACTTTTAGACCAGTCAATAGACATCTAAAAGGTCACTTAACCGCACTAATTTAGAGGTTTCCGATAAAAACATAATATGTCCAAATTTCACGAATTTTAGATAAGCGCGGCCTTTACACCTTAAGCCTACCTACTTTTACATAATCGGTATTACTACTGACGAAATATAGGTCTATGAAATAATAACAAATCGCTATACGTCCAGGTGAATTTCGGTAAAACATTACTTGTGCTGGATAAGTAACGTTTTTGTCAAGATATTGTGTGACCTAACATCTCTCACATAATTAAATTTTATTTGGTTTCTGTTTGATGTAGTTACTGGAAAACATCAAAAGCAGAAAAAAAGATTTATGATAATCTCTGTTCTATTTCAAGAAGCGAAAATTCAGAGTAGATGATGCAAATGAGACAAATGAAGATTCTGATAATGACAGCAGCGTGTGTGAATATTAAATCAAAACATTGCTATATTAGTTGTATTTTACTAAATTAACTACCTACGTTTGATAAAATTTTCAGTCAAATACGCTTTTTTATCCATTTTCTTTGTAGGATAATGTAGTTTCTTTATTAAAAAAACATTATAAATATAATGTAAAAGTAAAATATTCCGCAACTAAAAGACAGTAATTAATAAGTTTTCTGACAAATATGAGGATGTTCCTTTCTATGATTTTCCAAAAATTGTAATATTGGACATATGTTTTTCTCGAGAACAATTATAAAAAAGCTGAATTTTTACATAAACGTAGATTTTAGGATCGTAATCAACATCAAATATCTTTCTGACAAAAATGAAAGCGGTTTTCGACATCGCATTTGAAAAATAACGGCAAAAATCTAATTTATCCTTATATCTCAGTTTCTGCAAGTCTGACATTAAAAATAGTTGTTAGCAAATATGTAGAGAAGAAAGTTTCCTATAAAAAAAATATTAAAGTATTTTTCTCTCAACTATCAGCTGTCAAAAATGCTTAAAGCAGATAATTTGTGTTCTTGATCTGTCTGTTCTAAAACGCAACAAGTTCAAAAATATTATTTCAACATTAAAATATTACCTAGATAAAATATTAGAATTTCTTAAAGCACGGCACCAAATTTGAATTGATTTTGTTCCTGAGTATTTTGTAGGCGCTATATTGTGTGGATTACTAGAAGCCCAATAATGAATTGGTAGTTTTGTGGTCCGAAACCGAAATGCATAAAATTGCTATTTGTATAACAAGGAAGGAAAGTGTCACATTTCAACCCGCAGATGAATTTTAATGCCCGACGTGAAGCAGTCGAATATAAAAGGGGATACATGGCGCGATTGCATGCACTTTGATGCGAAATGCATCCAGAGCATCGCGCCTTCTCTCAACAACACCTGAGAGACCAAGTATCCTTCTTGCGCAGGACAGGTTACGTAAGGGCACCCCGTCAGCTGGAAGAACTGCCAGCCGCAGTTCCACCGCGGCAATTGCCAACTGATGGGGAACATTCATTAGAGTTTACCGATGTAGACTTAAGGACAAAAAGCCACAAGACCTGGCTAGAATGGACGCGATCATCGATGAGGAAATTCCGGAAGATGCAGACATCTGGCAAATCAACTGTGCCGTGTACAACGCCGCGAAGCAACTTGTCCCCCGTGAGAGGTCAACTAATCACGGGGTCTAGAAAGCCAAGAGGCGTGTACAAAAAATCGAGGGCAATATACAGTCGGCCAGACAACACGCTTCTCGGATCCAGAGTGTGGTGGAATATAAGAGGACTGGTAGAGTTTTCACTCCCAGAATCCGGCGCATGGCAGCCCGATTAAGTCGTCAACACCATACCCTAAATCTGACAGTGATGCTTACCATCAAGCAGCACTGTCTAGATCCGAGCGCTCATGACGATAAAGAAAACATTGAAGAGGCGGATGAGGAGTATGGAACAAAACAATTTATTCCATACGAATCCAGCCCGCCTCTTTCAAGAGCCACAGCGTATTGTAGATAATCCGCCGACTGTAGAAGATGTCAAAACCTTCTGGAAGGGAATCTACGAAACGACGCGTCCATTCAATAGCGACACTCCAGCAATTGTACACTTCGAGGCTCTGTGCCACAGACATCTTGAAGAGCCAGAAGAAGTGTGCCCGGCAATCAGTACGGAGGAAGTCCAACAAGCACTTATTGGTACCAAGAACTTCGCTGCCCCGAGCCCAGACGGCATTAACAACTGGCGGTGGAAGAAATTTTCTTCCACTCACCGCCATCTGGCGCTAGTTTTTAACTCATGGTTGAACGAGGGGCAGCAGATTCCGGACTGGTTTGTCAAGGAACGTACTGTGTTTATCCACAAAAAGGGGGATCTTTCCGACCCGAGGAATTATAGGCCGATCACTTGCCTCAACTCCTGCTACAAGATATTTACACGTATCTTGTATGCTAGGACACTGAGGTCTGTTGATCCGGTCTTCCAGCAGATAAATGAACAGCGTGGTGCCAAGAAGGCATGGCAGGTTGTAAGGACAGCCTGCTGATAGACCGCTGTATTACACAAGATTCTGTGCAATACAAGCGGAATCTATCGATGGCCTGGATTGACTACCGCAAGGCATTTGATACAATATCGCACGAGCTGGAAGACTCGCTTCACCATAACATCAGGTGCACAGCTGGTCACTACAGAGCAGGTAGCATTTAGGAGGGGAGTTTTCTCCCTGAGTCCTCTCCTCTTCTACATCTCATTGCTGCCGTTGTCTGTTGGGCTCCGCCAAACCTGCGGATATCAATGTGGACCACCCAGCGACCGGAGACATAAGGTCACCCACCTATTTTATATGGATGACCTTAAACTTTATGCCTCCGGAGAGCGCGAACTACAAAACGCTCTTAGGGTGGTCGAAGAATATACACGGGCAATTGGTATGGAGTTCGGGTTGGACAAATGTGCAGTCGTCCACCTCAACAGAGGACGATGCGGGGAATTTCCTGAAGATGCGCAGCTCGCAGACGGAAGCATCTTAAGACATCTGGATGCCGGAGAGACCTATACATATCTGGGTGTGCAACAAAGGCACATCCAGGATGTATCACAAATAGAAGATTCTCTCCGAGGCAAGTACAGACACCGCCTCCGAAAGATTTGGTCTTCCGAACTTTCGGGGAAGAACAAGGTGTCTGCAACTAAAATGCTTGCCGTTTCGGTCCTGCTCTACTCCTTCGGAGTAGTAAAGTGGACAGTAGAGGATCTGCGCCAATCAGATAGAGATACCCGCAGGATGATGAATATTTACAGAAGTATTCATCCTAGATCGTCCGTTCCTCGTGTGTACCTCCCACGTCAACGGGGGGGCCGAAGACTCTTGAGCCTGGAGTGTACGCATGGCAGAGTAGTACTGAGTATGGCATGTAACATACTCAGGAGCTCAGATCTCTTATTGCGGTTCGTAAAACATCACGAAACTGTAGGAGTGGGAGCAGGATTGTTCAAGGCAGCAAAAAGAGCCGCAGATGAACTCGGTTTCACATTTGACATCAGGCGAGGAGGCCGGCGAGGTGCTGATGTTGAGTCAGTCACCGAACTTTAGCCAAATCTTCTGAAAGTCTAAATTAGAGCTGCCGATCAGGAAAATCTGTTTCGGCAGCACGTCGATAAACCCGCATGGTGTCTTCTATAAAAACATAGAAACACTGGGTTTATCGACTAGGCTGACCTTCGCCTTTCTAAGGTCAGCAGGGCTTAAGTCGGAGACCGAGGGATTCATTATGGCCTGCGAAGGTGGTGTTATCAACACTATGGTCTACCGGAGCCGCGTGTGGCGTATAGAGGTTCCTGATATCAACTGCAGGACCTACCATCAGGCGCTGGAATCACTCATGCACTTACTTTCTACATGCCCCATATATGCGATTTCGGCCTACATCCACCGACATAACACGACTTTACGAGTATTGTACTACCATCTAAGGCACTCGTACGGGGTAGACCAGACACCTGTGCTGCCTTACGTCCCCGGAGATATTGAGTCCGTTGTAGAGAACGAGAAATGCCGGATTTACTGGAACTACTCGTTCCCGACTGTCAGGCTAATCCAAGCCAACAAACATTGCATAACAAACAAATAGAAAACTTGAGAAACTACTTTCAAAACAAAACCGCATCACTCCACCAAGCCATCGTTAAAGCAGACAAAGAATACACACCACTCAATCTAAGACAAGAAAACATGCAAGACATACACACACTCACAACTAAACAGAAAAAAGAAAAATGGTCAAAAAAAAACACTACATGGCAACCACTACAACATTATACAAAACCCAAACATAGACAAACAACTTTCATACAAATGGCTCACAACAGGACAACTCTTCCCAGAAACAGAAGGATTCGCTTTGGCAATACAGGATAATGTCATAGCCACAAGAAACTACAGAAAATATATAATCAAGGAAACCACAGATATAGACACATGTAGGAAATGCCACCAATACAGAGAAACAATAGAACACATAACAGGAGGGTGCAAACTACTAGCGGGAACAGAGTATACAGACAGACACAACACAGCAGCAAAGATCAAGAACTTGCAGTTAAACATCAACTCTTGCAAACTCACACACCATACTACAAATACACACCCGAAAACATACTGGAAAATGAAGAATATAAATTATACTGGGACAGAATACTACATACAGATAAAACAGTCACAAGCAACAGGCCAGATATCACACATATCAAAAAAGCAGAGAAGAAAACATATATAATAGACATTGCAATACCAAACCATACAAACATCATACACAAAGAGCAAGAGAAAATTACCAAATACACACCCTTAGCAATAGAACTGAAAGAGCTCTGGAAACAAGAAAGCATAACAATAGTACCAATTATTATGTCCGTAACAGGTGTCACAACAAAGAACTTCCCCAACCACATTAGAACATTAGACATACACACAAATATTTATACAAGCATACAAAAAGCAATTTTACTTAAAACAACATCAATAGTCAGAAAATTCTTACAACAATAAAGGAAGAAAATGTGACTTGGTCAAGACCCGTTACATGTCACAGTACCACTAAGCGTGAGAAACACGAAGATAATAATAATAATAATAACGTTTATTTACCACTGTTCATAGTATAGTTTACAAATAGTATATATAACATTAGTTGTATCGAAAAAATTTCGGCCTGATTTGAATGGCAGTAATTAATAATTTTTTTTCATTTTTTAATGTAGGTTTAGTTTGTATTATCTTGCATTGTTAATTATAATTATATTTTTAAAATAAGCTGTATTATTTAAAATTAATAAAACATTAGAACACCTTACAAAGAAATTACTTACCTTAATTTTGACGTCTATTTTGACAATTTAATAGACATTGAGATTTCAAGATAATTATAGTAATAGTAAAAGAGGCGAGTATTGCGAGTAGAAAATACTTTCCAACCTGGGAGGAAAACTATTTTGCCTCTCTAGGGAGAGAAAGTAACATTTTCTACTGAAATTTAAAAAGGGGAAAATATTACTTTCTATAGAGGTCGTAGAAAAAAAGCATTTTATTTTTTAAAAATTGCGTCTGCATGATCTTTTCTCTCCAAACATTCCTACATTGAAGGAACTTTTTCATTAAACTTCCCAGCATATTATATACCGGTATCTTTCTAATTTTTTCCCGTATATTATTGTCGAGCTCTTCGATGATATGTGAACAGTTGATGTAAACTTTAACCTTTAGATAGCCCCACAAAAAATAAATCACAAACTGTAAGATCCGGATATCTAGCAGGCCACAGCAAATCCCCATTTCGAGGCACTAAATGATGCGGAAACAAAATTCACAAAATTATAAAAACTCTTGCGGTAAGTCAGCGGGATTTTGGGAATAACTACGAAATTCTGGTACTAAAAATGTCACCAGCATATTTACCTATCGAGCTGATATAATGGTCTATCCAACACCATTGTCATTCTCGAAAAAATGAGGCCCAATGATGACAAAGAGCAAAATTGCACACAAAATAGTTACTTTAATGCTGTAAAGTGGCCGTTGGTGAATTTGTTTGGATTCACATTAGACCAGTAACGGCAGTTTTGCTTGTTAATGTATTCTGTCCAACGAAAATGTACTTCTTCAGACATACACATATTGCTGATTAGATCACGTGCATCTCATAACATGTCACAAAATTGCTGACAAATACGGCAAATAAGGTCTTAATTTTGCAATTCCTAGACAATATATGTATATCTTATATGCAACATGGGGAACAATAGTCGTTGAGTATGTGTTACACACCCATTTTTGAAATACTGTATTGAACTCACGATGTTGATGATTCCAAACATTCATGATTACCATTGCTTTGGTGACAGCTATGGTCTAGATAATAGAAATGCTTTTCATGATCATCAATGATGTACAGGGTGGACAAATTTCGATGTTTATATAGGGTAACTCGGTAGCTGTAATTGATACAAAAAAATGGAAGGCACATCCTCGATCTCTTTCTTTAAGACAAATTCACTGGCGAAAACAAAAATTTGCTACCCTCTTTTGTTTTCTAGTTATGAATAAAAGTTCGATTTTTCGACTTTTAGACACATGTCAATATCTTGGTTGTTTGTAAAGTTATAAAAAGCAACTTTTATATTCTTCAGGCACTTTTTTGTATATAATACAGTGACGTCGAGAAAACAAAGAAAAGGTGCAATTTCGAGTTATGGCATAAAGTTGTATTTTTTTAAATAGGAATCATAGTTGGCCATGGTTTAGCTAAAAAAAGAAATTTTCGTTTTTTTTATATTTATTACAAGTAGGCGTGTGTCATCTATGCCAGTGTTTATCCGTTTGTCAGTAAATTGCATATTAATAATTTTGTTTCCATCATAATTACACCACAATTAATCGTAAAAGTGAAGATGTCTAACGAAAATTATAGAAATATGATATGCTAAAATGCTTTATTCAAAGTAATAACAATTGTGATATTGCATCCGAAATATATTTCAATCGCTATCTAGAAACAAGATAACCTAAGAAAGGTATTTTTAAGAGGTTAAAAGAAAATTTCATTAATTGTGTCCTTCAACAAGCTAAGACCAAAAAATTACAACACTGAAGATGTTGAAGAGACTTTTATAACTGTAACTGAAATGGCGGTTAAAAATCCTTCAATTTCAAGTGGACTCTGGGATTTCATAGCGTCGAGCTTTGGGTATTTTGAAGACACATATATTCATGCCTTATACAATAAGGAAACAACATCACCTTCAACCAACTGATCTTCAGCGACGATTGGAGTTTTGCATATGGTATCGTCAAAAAAGTCAACAAGATCCATTCTTCTCTAGAAATGTAGTTTGGACAGATGAGGCCTACATTAGCAGTGCAGGAATTCTCAACAGGCATAATGAGCACTATTGGTAATTGTTGTTGGTAATTATGAACCCTTACCGTACCGTTGACGTGCGATCTCATTGACGCGTTGGTTTTAGTGTTTGGTGTGCTCTACGTGGCAATCATGTTTTAACATATTACATATATCAAGAAAATCTTAATGCCCAACGGTACTACGAAATTTTAAACCAGAAAATTATTGAGAAATTTATGGAAAATTTACCCTTAATTGAGGCCAGAAATCAGTTCTTCCAACAAGATGGTGCACCACCTCATAATAACAGGACTGTTTCAGAATTATTAATTACCAATTCTGGAAATAACTGGATGGGAGGTAACGAACCAGTGAGGTGTCTACCACGATCATCTGACTTAACGCCACTGGATTTTTTCTTTTGGGGCCACATTAAAGACAAATTATACAAGAAAACAAGTACCGACATAAATGAACTCAGATAAAATTTTATAGACTGTGTGAAATCCATTTCAAATCATCATATTTATAATGCAGTTCAGTGTTATGAAGAAGTATAATTTATGTGTCGAACATAACGGACAACAGTTTGAACATTTATTTTAATTTGAATTTTTATCTTTTAATTGTAATATATTATAAAATTAGATATAAATATCTGATTTTTTGGTCTTGTCTTGTTGAAGTTTTATTAGATTGTCTTCTTTCTATTATTAGGTTGTCTTCTTTCTGGATAGCGATTGAAATATATTTCGAATGCAATATCACAATTGTTATTACTTTGATTAAAGCATATCATATTTCTCGTAATTTTCGTAACACATCTTCACCTTTACGATTAAATAGGGTGTAATTTTGACGGAAATAAAATTATTAATACGCAGTTTAATGACAAACGGATAAACACTGTCATAGATGACACACGCCTACTTAGAATAAATATAAAAAACACAAAAGTAACCTACTAAAAGATTATTTTCGCTATTAAATACTTACTAACCAAAGGTACTCCATATATGATATATAGTTTGAAAGAGAAAAAAATGTCCTTTTCAACTAAACCGTGATTCCTATTTAAAAAAATACAACCTTATGCCATAACTCGAAATTACACCTTTTTTTAAATATTCTCGACGCCACTATATTATACAGAAAAGAGTGCCTCAAGAATGTAAAAGTTGTTTTTTCATAACTTTAGAAACAACCAAGATATTGACATGTGTCTAAAATCGAAAAATCAAACTTTTGTTTATAACTCGAAAACAATAAATGATGGCAAATTTTTGTTTTCTCCAGTGAATTTGTCTTATAAAAAGATATAGAGAATGTGTCTTCAATTTTTTTATATATCTTACAGTTACCGAGTTACCCTATACAAACATCGAAATTTGCCCACCCTGTATAGTTGTTTTAATAAAAATAAAATTATTTTCACCTAATTTTGAAATGTGACTCGTTTTTATGGTGCACTTTGTATTACACATTTTTTCCCATATTATCGTATTTGTGGGACTTTCGAAAACTGAACACAAATTTTCAGATATAAATATAAATACAAATAAAAAGGGTCACAGTTCTCCGTATTATGCGCATTTTCCCAGAAATGGTATTAAATAGATAAAATTCAAAAACCGAATAAAAACAGTTAATCATTGCATTGTACATACTGAGATATTTACTTTTTAATTAAAAGCAAACATGTAATTATATAACAAGAGAATTAAATAGAATATTCATCTATCCGTTAAAGCACCGACTCTGTTGGAGAAAGTGTTCAATATTTAAGTAGACATACTGAACTAATAACGCTTATTTATAAGCTCATCCTTTTTAACGTACGCTTGTGGTACCTACCTGGCCAGGGTGTAAGTAAAGGTGAGATCTAGAGATCGTGGTAGGTCCGGAATGAATGGGAAAAGCGCCAGCATCTCCCAACACCCACTCAATGAATAGAAGGCCATGAATTGAGATGTCAGGAAATGCTTTACACGAATTTGCTAACAAAGGAAACTAGTAAATATTTCACCTCCTGAGGAGGGCCCAAATGGGCCGATAGTTCAAAAAGACGCCACCGCGATTTGCAACAAAAGAAAGACATTTATCGGACTATGGTAAAGCTGTTTATAATTGTTATCGAACACCTTAGTGGACTGACGGGATTTCTTTTCTTGTTTTGTATTTTTAAAGTACTAATGCGTTAATGTTACTTTCCTATGTAGCTGGTCTACCTCTTGTAAATGTTTCGTTCCGGCCCTTATTGTTATGCTGTTGAAATGCCTATTGAAATCTCCACCCATCATTTATAACCATAACAAACAAATGTGATTAAAAATTATGATTTCTTTGATGCCATGAAATATATTTAACGTTATTGATTGAAATTACGTTAACTTGTCTCTACACTCCAAACGATGTAAATCTAGTGTCCTCAATATTTAATGTTTTAGTTAAAAATCGCTGGCATTGGAGGATGGAAAACACTAATTGTAAGTAAGTAAGAAAGTAAGTTTATTCAAAACATAATACCTTTCACAAAGATTTTAAATATATAATTGCATCTAACCCCTGATTTAGGAGTTGTATTGTGTATGGACTAAATTTTATTATTGATTACTAATGTATGCGCAATTCTATGCATATTTGCTTTGACATAAATAAAATATCTAATGTGGCCAGCATATAACTTTCTTATACTACTTATATATCATCATGATTTAAAAAAGTTATCCTATTAAATTCTTCACTTACCTCAATTAAATTTTAATAGCGTACCTTGAAATGTTTCATTAAAATTTTTAAACAATTAATTATCAGCGTCATTTGATTTTGTCAATAATAATTCATGTCATATATTTTAATAATTTCTTCTTATTGACACTGACATTTTTGTAATCAAATTAAACCTTTCAAATGTCAGCTTACATCAGCTTTATTTAAGTACTTGGAAAATATATTTTATTTACTTGATATTGTAGACATGATTTATAATCTTCCGTCAAGAATATATTTTTTTGTAAAGGCAAATACAAAAAAGTTTGGGTCCCATGGACCTCCTTTCAGCTGGCCAATTTTGCTCATCACCGAATTTATCATTGACTTTGACTTTAAAACATGTGTACCAAATTTGAAATCTTTATCTCAAAAACTGTGGCTGCTATCGCGATACTACAGACATGCCGACAGATTTTTTCCATAAAGCTATGTTTTTTTATTTCATTTTGTCGAGATTCGTCTAGAAATGCAATAAAAAATTCTATTTTTTTTCCGAATTTGTATCTTTTTACTTTCTTTTACCTGATATAAGGAACTATAGGAATCGTGATTTTTTTTGACCTCGAGATTTTGATTGAGTTATACGTTTTGAACTCTCCTGAATCTATTCTGACTATTGTACGAATGCGTGTGTGTATGTTGATGGCTGGATCTGTGTGTGTGTATATGTGTATCCGCGATAACTCAAAAAATACTAATGGGAGACTTCCCAAATTTGTTAGTTAAGATTGTCCACAACATTTTAGGTGACACATTAAATTTTGTGATTGAGAAGAGACATAATGAATGAAAGAAGGAAAAAGGTATTTTTTGGGAAAAAAATATAAAAGTTTTTAATGCATTTCTGGACGAATCTCGACGAATCATAATGAAATAACATAACTTTATGCAACAAATCTGGCTGCATGTCTGTAGTATCGCGATAGCAACCACAGATTTTGAGATAAAGCTTTCAAATTTGGTACACTTGTTCTAAAGGCCAAAGACAAAGAAAAATCCGGTGATGAGCAAAATTAGTCAGTTGAAAGAAAGTCCACGGGACCCGAACCTTTTTTGTATTTGCCTTTACAAAAAAATTATTCTTGATGAAAGATTATAAATCATGTCTACTATATCAAGCCAATAAAATATATTTTCCAGGTACTTAAATAAAGCTGATATAAACTGAAATTGTTTACACATTTGACTTCATAAAATGGGGTTACGATAAATTTAACAGTTTGTCATTTGAAATGTCTAATTTAGTTACAAAAATGTCATTGTCAATAAGAAGAAATTATTCAAACATAAGACAAGAACTATTATTGACAGTACCGAATGACGCTGATAATAAATAGTTATTTAAAATATTTAATGAAACATTTCAAGGTACGCTATTAAAATTTAATTGAGGTAAGTGAATAATTATATAGAATGATTTTTTAGATCAGGATGATATAATACTAGAATAAGAAAGTTATGTGCTGGCCACACCAGATATTTTTAGATCAGGATGATATATACTGGTATAAGAAAGTTATGTGCTGGCCACACCAGATGTTTTCTTCTTTCATTCATTATGTCTCTTCTGATGGTACCACATTCGCCAAATTTAATGTATCACCCAAAATGTTGTTGAACATTTTAACTGCCAAATTTGAGAAGTCTTCCATTAATATTTTTTGAGTTTCGCTGGTACACACATACACATACACCTATACACGTCTTGAATATATTGTGGGGTCGTGTGAATTTTACCACACTGTGGGGACAATGAAACTACACACGTGACGTTCTAGATCTTATCTTTGCGATCTAGTGACTAGTTATGACGTATTGATACACTCCGTAGTTATTGAATACACTCTACTTTTTCTAGTGGGGACACCTCACTACTATAAGAAGATCGTAATGTGTAATTCCGTTTCACAACTTATGTAAAATAAACAGTGTGTTAAAATAATCCCCACAAATATATAAGAGTTGTTAAATGTGTATTTTAGTACCCACAACTTATGTAAATCGAGAACTGTGTTATTAATAAACCTCACAAACTATGGGTTAGCAAATGTGTAATTTTGTATCAACGGCTTATGTACTTTAGTACCCACAACTTATCTAAATCGGGAACTGTGTTTATTAATAAATCTCACAAACTATGGGTTAGCAAATGTGTAATTTTGTATCAACAGCTTATGTGTTATTAGCACCAAAACACTCGTTTCTCCAACCAAGTTAGCATTACTTATTTGGAGATCGTTAAAACAGTTTTAACGATACCAACTTGGTTATCTTAACACTCACCGACAGTAGTGTAAAGTACAGGTATTAGTTGAAACGATTTCAGTATATTGGATAATGTTATATGGTTAAATATTAAATATTAGTATGTTTTTACAAAAAAAAAATGACTTTAATAAAAGTTTTAGAGAATCAAATTCTGATCAACTTTTCCTCATAAAATTTTGTTGTATCTCTAATACCTAACGAGATACAGCGCATTATATGACATGTTTACAAGACCACCCCTGCAGCGTGCGCAATTTTCATCATATAATGTGCTGTAACTCGTTAAGTATTAGAGATACAAAAAAAATTTATAAAGAAATGTTGTTCAAAATTTGATCCTCTAAAACTATTATTAAGGTCATTTTGCTCTAAAAAAATGTTTAGGAAACCACCCCTATAGCGCAATTCGTACCAGGAGTTCGAGTGTGATCTTTTGGTTGGATACTCAGGAGGCAGTTCCCAAGCAACCCTGAAAAATGGCAGTTCCCAAGCAACCCTGAAAAATTCATCCTGTTTGGATTTTCTTTTGCGGCCCCTATAAGCCGAGCACAACTTTATTGGATTAAAAGGAGTTCTGTTTTTAAGAACATTTAGTAACTTTTCTAGGAAAATACTTAAGTCTGACAACACCGCCAAAAAACTGATGTTCTGGTTATCATGTTTATCACGAATTGCTAGATACTAGATATAAAAAAACTATTCTATGATTTTCACACTCAATGTACGTAAATATACGGACATTCAAACACTATAACAAACATATTTAACAATTTAAAAACTGTTTATTCTGTTATCCACATATTTATAGTAATAGTTAATAGTCAAGGAATTGCTACACGTTTACCACATACATTTATTTATCCAATCAATATACAATGTGACCCATTTTGAACGGAAACACCTTTGTAAATATATTATACACGGATTTTTGTAAAAAATTTAATATCGCCGGTGTAGCAATTCAATTGCCACAGTGACAAATATTACATTTGAAAACATACAGCACCAACTGGCAGCTATTTGTATACCTACATATAAGGAAAGTAACCCATATAAAATAACCCTGTAATTATTTCCTATTGATAAAGATGTCACTTGGGTAGAACAAACGAAGTAACAGAAATCTATATCTAAAGTAGCTTCTCACTCATTGATTAGTATTGCCCTCTGCTTTAAAATGGGACGGATTTTTTGCAAAAAATTTAATATCGCCGGTGTAGCAATTCAGTTGCCACAGTTAAAAATATTACATTTGAAAATATACTGCACCAACTGGCAGCTATTTATATACCTACATTATAAGGAAAGTATATACAAAACCATATAAAATAACCCTGTAATTATGTTCAATTAATAAAATGAATTATTTAAAGATGTCACTTGGGTAGAACAACTGAAGTAACAGAAATCTATATTTAAAATTAATTTTGAATACATAGTAGTACACTGTAATTGAATAAAAATTAAACACTATAGCTAGATGTAGTTTCTCCTCACTCATTGATTAGTATTGCCCTCTGCTTTAAAATGAAAAAAGTTATTTAAAAATTTCTGAACACTGAAAATAATATTTAGAAGATACGGACACTAAAATTTTCTTGAGTACACAACCACTGAAACAATCAAAGGAAAAAACTGGGAAAGAATTAAATTATCCTTTGTTGTGTGTTGTGCAGTATGCACAAGAAAATTAATTAACTGTATCAGTACTTTAAGGCCACACATCGACATCACCTACTGTTAGTAGAATGATTCTAATTTCCTTTAATAATTTAATGCTTTTTGTACATATTTTTTTAATTTAAGTTTTCTCTCAATTTTAGGCTTCTAGTTTTTGCTTTCATTCATACTTCTTGCTCTTCGCAGTTAGTTTTGAGTTATTTCTTATAATATATAAAGTTTATGAGGATCAGGCATTTGTAAGAATTTATTACCTACAAAAAACAAAAAAATCCGAGACGAAATTTTTGTCTGTAGATTCCAGGCCTCCTTTTTTTGCTCAGCCTTGCCAAAAACATTTTTGACCAGCCTTGCCAAAAACATTTTTGACGTCCAAGCCACTTTTGAAGGTAGCATCTTTAAATAAATTTCGTAATAAGAACACATTTTAAGGATATACACCTCCAGATTCGGGTCGTATGCACCACGTCTTATCTTCTATTTTGTAGTTAATTTTTTTCTGTTATTTACACTTTAGTTGAACAATAAAAATTTTCTTTAGCAGGGATAAAAATTGTACATATTGTAAATATCAATCCAAACATATGGTATTTAATTGGCAAATTTAGTGGTGACACCCACCGGGATAACGGCAAATTTGTTAATGTCTTCACTAAAACAGTACTCTAGGTATTATTAACCTAATCTTCGAGTCCGTTGAAATAAATATGTGTTAAGAGTGTATCTATTCATCAATAATAGTTTGTGGGGACATTGCCTACGACGTTGCAGGACTGCATACTTAACCTGAAATATTGAGGCAGGTTTGTTCATTACGAATTTGTGTGTGATTAATTTCTCCATATATTTAAAGGTAAGTTATTTTTTATAAAAATAATTATGATTACTATGTAGGTATTGTATTTACCTATCATGCCATATATCGGTCGGCATTCATGCAGGAAAACACGAAAACACGAATTCAGGTACCTACCACCTACCAATAGCTTTTCTCTGAACATGATACATGAATAATGATGAGAATAGGCTTTTCAATATACCTAATGTATTGCAAGCAGTTTGAACCGTTCTTTATTAATTTAAATATTGTTTTGCTTATTATACAGGAAGGGGGCAAATAGTGTGTCCCGACTTCTATAGCTCGAGTTATATGATAGCTAGAAATTAAAAAAAAATACAATTAAACTAGATAGAAAAGTCTATAACCGGAAATTATTTTCGAATATACAGGGTGAGCCAAGACGATTGTACAGGGTCGAGGGATTTTTTTTAAAATAGAATGCTATGTGTATTAGTACATTTTTTAAAGCCTCTTTCACTCCTATATTATTATTGATTATCTCCAAACCGCTAGGATGTAATGATTTTTTTGTCGAAATAATGCCATTTGCAGATGCATTTTGAAAAAAATCACTACAGTCGCAATTATGGGTGTTAAGAAAAAAGTTATGTAAATACCAGTTACGCGCGAGATATCGGTATGATGTTTTTGAATTATTTTCACTTTACATAGTGGCTAAAAATAATTTTTCATTTTAGAACTTTTTGAATTCAATTTTCTCAATTTTTTCAAATGGAACACACTATACAGAGTGTTCACGCAAACCGTTCATTAGAAGTTTAGGGACTTGTAGCGATAATTTAATTCTGAAAATTTGGTTACTTAGATAGTTTTTTATGCTCTTTTCATTAAAAATATTTTCAAGGTCATTGCACTTCCGCTTATACCGGAAGTTACCATCAACTTGGTTATTGTAAATGGAATGATATATTTTTTATTGCATTTTTGAATTCTACTAGTCATTTTCATAGAATTTTGAGCATACTACCCTATCCCTAAGTAACCCTACTCGAGATATATTGCCTTTTCTGAAAATTTGTGTTTTGACACCGAGTAGTTTGAAATTTGCTGTCTCTAACATAATGAAAGTGAAAGTTACCATTTACACAACACGAATAGTGGAACCCTTAAGCTTCCTAATCATGCTTTCAAATTAACCTGATTGTTTACTGGGTGGTCAGAATTTACTAGCAACTTTGGCAAACTTCAAACGTCAAAAAGTATTTTTTTTTAATGGAACACCCTGTATATTTTTACAAAATGCTTTTTTTCTGGTACAATTATTATCATCAGTCAAACATGTCAGTGTTTATAGCGATTTTATAAATAAATAAACAAGTTTAGTCATCAGTCATGGAACATAATGGAAATGGGTATTCAAACATAATATTTTAAACTTATTTATAAAATCGCTATAAACACTGACATGCTTGATCGATGATAATAATTGCAACAAATGTGCTCTCCACAGCCAACTATCATAAGAACAACACATACTTCGATGTATTTTACAAAATTATCAATAACACAAAATCTATAAAAAATAAGTATAGGGAACTCTAATACAAATCGAGGCAGAATAAAATTTTACATCAAAAACTGTAAAAATATACAGGGTGTTCCATTTAAAAAAAAAAGACTTTTTGACGTTTGAAGTTTGCCAAAGTTGGCAGTAAATTCTGATCACCCTGTAAGCAATTAGGTTAATTTGAAAGCATGATTAGGAAGCTTAAGGGTTCCACTATTCGTATTGTGTAAATGATAACTTTCACTTTCATTATGTTAGAGACAGCAAATTTAAAACTACTCTGTGTCAAAACACAAATTTTCAGAAAAGTCAATATATCTCGAGTAGGGTTAGACTTAGGGATAGGGTAGTATGATCAAAGTTCTATTAAAATGACTAATAGAATTCAAAGATGCAATAAAAAAATATATCATTCGGTTTAAAATAACGAAGTTGATGGTAACTTCCGGTATAAGTGGAAGTGCAATGACCTTGCAAATATTTTTAATGAAAAGAGCATAAAAAACTATGTAAGTAACCAAATTTTCAGAATTAAATTATCGCTACAAGTCCCTAAACTTCTAATATACTGTTTGCGTGAATCACCCTATATATTTTTCAACGATGTGATGTAGGACTGAAGTACTTTACTAAACATAATTTATATAAAAGTATACAGAGAAGCAATTTTTTTTTTATATAGAGAATTTTCATAAAAATCATAAATCTATAAATTTTTTTGTTGGAAATATCACACCGGATAATCACTTTTGGTAACCTTGAATTATTTTATTTATTTTGTAATCAGAAACCTATGTCTTTGAATTTTGGGAACATTTTCTCCTGTTGTTTGAGGTGAGGATCATCGTACACCCCTTTTTTACTTTATTTATGGAATGAAATTTTTTTTATTTTGTACAGTTAAAGCTCATTTTTCGATATAAAATAATCAACTTCTGATTGCACCCGAAGTTACCAAAATTTGGTTGTTCTCACGGAACATTTTGTATATATTATTTTCAGTGTTGTGCAAATTACAATGCAGCCACAGCCATACATTACGAATATAGATAGATAGATAGTACATTATTTTATGTTTGTAATCTAGATTCAAAGTGCTTTGATACTACATAGTTGCATATTTGGATATGATTTTTTTTTTGAAAATCGATTTAAAATATCATATAATTAGTACAATTATTTATTTATTTATTGCAATAAAATATCCAACGGGCAAGCACCCAATTACAGGATAAGTACAAGAGTATGGTAATAGTACAATATAATTTAAAACAAAGACATATTATATACATAAAATAAAAAACGACAAATAGGTATATCAAGATAAAAAAGGAAGAATACATAAAACAAGCTACGTAAAACATAATTTGATGTCATATAAACTACACGATAGATTATTGTTACCTTATTACACTTATTTGATTTAATCAAATAGGTATATTAGTAATTGTACTAATTAGTATTTGGAACAAAAAAAATCAGAGAATTAAACCCACAAAATTTCAATTTCCTTGTTTAGTAACAAGAATATCGGGGCTTCAGCTATATAGCGGTACACGGTGGTCCCAGTAAAATCCTGTATATACACGTAAATGTAAACCCCCCATTTTTATTTTTATTTTTGACCGATTCAAAAAATTTAAAAACTGGTCTTAGATGGTTTTTTATATAGATTCCACTCATGCTAACAGATTGACAGTAGCGTTTTAAATATACAGGTTACACAAAAAATTCCTTTTTTTTAAATGGAATTGTATATTTTAAAAAATTTCGATTCCTCGAGTCGTTCTGGTAACAAATATATACACATATTGTATAATTGATTTACTAGTTTTTGTGTTATTTTGAGTTGATTGTGGATATATTGAAGCAAGCGTTATTTTATAACTCATATCACAATCATCAATTAATAAAGTAGAACAAACAAACAAAACAAAATACATTAATTGTTAAAATAAATTACACATTTTCAACTCGATGCATTTTGACCAACGTTTTATAAAGTTTGAACGAATTTTTTGAAAAAGTGCTACATGTAAATTAAACAAATATACGTTCTCTTCAATTTTATTTTTTTAGTTATTCAATATTTTCCACTGATTCACTATAAATTTTTTCTTTGAGCGTTCTCCGAAGAAAATAATCTAGAGGATTCAAGTCTGGACTCCGTGCGGGCCAGCGAATAGGACCATTTTTTTCATATCCAGAGACGATATTTATCATTTGAAAAATCTGTCATCTCTCGTCCAAAAAATGTTTTCTAAAAAATTTTTCGTTTTCATTAATTTTGTTAATCATTTCTTCATAGAATAATCTTCTACTTCGAAAATCATTTTCATTCAAATGTTGCACAGGGAGTATGTGGTATGACTTGTAATTATATTTTTTCATAACCCTCATTACGCTTGATTGAGAAATGTTTAAATCTTTGGCTACAGACACCGTCGAGCGGCGCAGTTCCTTTATAAATTTTAATAAAACTCTAACTCACGCTCTTCCGTTAAAACCGTCTTATTTTTTCTCCCTCTAGAATTATCCAAAGAATAAAATTGTTATAAATTTGCTTGAACGTAATTTTTGTAGGTGGTGCTTCATCCGGAAATCTTCTAATAAATTCTCTTCTAGATTCTGTCATATTTTTTATGACAAAATATATAAATTTCCACGATAATGCATCTTTTTTTTCAATGGAATAATACATTAAGATAAAGAACTACAAAATCTCTTTATAAAATACAATTATCTGAACATCAATGTGCAGAAATAATTACATTTAACAATATTTTCATTTATTTGTTTTCGCAGCCTAGGTACTTTGAATATTGCTATTCTTGCTGTTAACATAAATTTACATAGTTTTTGAGGCATAACACAAAGACGAGTAA